>JAAWVA010000040.1:538137-568475 GCA_015227895.2 Colaptes auratus | reverse complement strand
CCGCTCATGGCAGCGGCAACCTCACAGACCCGGCTCCAGTGTCTGCCGCTGAGACCCGCGTGAGGGACAGCAGGGCCACACAGCCCCAGCGACTCCTTGCCCCTCAGCCCACCTCCAGAGAGTATGGGAGATGCCCTTCCACACCCCCACATCACTTTGACCTGGAAGAACCCAGAGCCCTGCTGCAGGGCTGGGGTGCAGGGTTTGGCTGCTGTTTGGTGACAAAGTGATGGCCACATTTAGATTTCCTCCTGCATCAGGTGTCTCTGAATTCCTGCTTCACCAGCCCGCTGGGCTCCGTGGGGATGAGGAGTGATGGACTGCATCGTGGCTGGTAACAAGCTCAGAAGCCTGGTGACTCTGACTTGACTGGACGTGGCCAGTCTTGGAGGACCTGCAGTTCAGGTCCAGAAATGGAAGGAAAAGGAATTTCCCCAGTTAGGAGAATCACTTTAATCCAAAGAGAGGAAGATCTGAGGGTCTGCAGACATCATCTCCGGTTACAAATTGAATGGCTGGAGTTGAAAGCTGGACAAGCACAAGAACTAAAGTTGTTAGAAAATGAACTGGGGAAAGCTGGAACAGCAGCTCCGTTCCCAGCAGAGCAACAGGTCACCAGCACCAGAGCCAGGCAATCACTGCAGCTGGGGAACTCAAGAGCAACTCTTGGCCAAGATTCACAGGTTGTGCTGGGCAGGCCTAGGATCCAGTGGGCTGTCACCATGGATCCTGGTACCCTTGCCAGCAGATTCCTGGGGATAACTCCCAGTTGGAATGACCACTGGGACCCCGAAGAACATTGCCCTTTAATTAGTAGATACATGAGTGTTATTAATGACCGAGCCAATTAAAGTTGATTGAATACAGTTTTAATTCGAAAGGAGCAGTTTTAAAGCAATAAGAGACATGCAAACCAGCACTGGGTGCAACAAGGCACAGCACACAAATCACAATCTAATTACCCTTGAAATATTCTACTCCTAATACATATGCATCTCAAGGTGGGTTTATTTAAATTAGTTCGGCCTTCTGGTGCTCTTCCAATGACGTCACCTGGTCAGCACAGCAGGGGGGGTGCTGAGTCCTTGCGGTTGGATCTTTTTAGCTCTGTTGTTACAACCTGAACCTAGGCTGAACATGAGCCTGCAGTGTGCCCAGGCAGCCAAGAAGGCCAATGGCATCCTGGCCTGCATCAGAAACAGTGTGGCCAGCAGGAGCAGGGAGGTCATTCTGCCCCTGTACACTGCACTGCTGAGGCCTCACCTTGAGTCCTGTGTCCAGTTCTGGGCCCCTCAGTTTAGGAAGGAGGTTGACTTGCTGGAGCGTGTCCAGAGAAGGGCAACAAAGCTGGTGAGGGGTTTGGAAGACAAGCCCTATGAGGAGAGGCTGAGGGAGCTGGGGTTGCTTAGCCTGGAGAAGAGGAGACTCAGGGGTGACCTTATTGCTCTCTACAACTACCTGAAGGGAGATTGTAGCCAGGTGGGGGTTGGTCTCTTCTCCCAGGCAGCCAGCCCCAGAACAAGAGGACACAGTCTCAGGCTGCGCCAGGGCAGGTTTAGACCTGAGCTTCACTTACCATGGGCAGTTCCTCCTCCCCGTCCCTGGCATCGTCTGCCATGACTCCAGGAGTGTGGCTGGAGGCCCTTGCAGTGAAGACTGAGGTAAAGAAGTTATTGAGTACCTCAGCCTTTTCCACACCACTTGTGACCAATTCACCAGTTTCCTTTCTGAGGGGGCCCACACCTTCCCTACTCTTCTTCTTGCCATTAATATACCTGTAGAAGTGCTTAGTGCTCCCTTTGACCTCCCTGGCTAGATTCAATTCCAACTCTGCTTTGGCTTTCCTAACCAGGCCTCTTGCTGCTCGGGCAGCTTCCTTATATCCCCCCTGTTCTATCTGTCCTTCCCTCCACTGCCTGTAGAGTTTCTTTTTAAGTAATAGTGTGTGCAGGAGCTCCTTGTTCATCCAGGCAGGCCTCCTAGCGTTCTTCCCTGTTTTTCTCTTTGTTGGTATACATAGCTCCTGGACACAGAGGAGGTGGTCCTTGAATACTGACCAGCTGTCCTGGGTCCCTCTTCCCTCCAGGGCTTTGTCCCATGACACTGTGGCTAGCAGATTCCTGAAGCGATCGAAGTCTGCAGGCCTAAAGTCTAGGGTCATAAGCTTAGAATAGGTCCTGCTGATAGCCCTGAGGAGATTAAATCCAACTGCTTCATGGTCACTGCAGCCAAGGCAGTCTCTGAGCCTCACATTGGTTACCAGCCCTTCCCTGCTGGTGAGAACAAGGTCCAGCAGAGCACTTCTCTTGTTGGTTCCTCTACCATTTGGAGGAGGAAGTTGTCTTCTATGCAGTCCAGGAACATCCTGGATTGCTGGTGCCTTGCTGTGTTGTCCCTCCAGCAGATGTCAGGGTGGTTGAAATCACCCATGAGGACCAGGGCTTGTGACCTGGAAGCTGCTTCTATTTGCCTGTGGAGGGCCTCATCTGCTTGGTTCTGCTGGTCAGGTGGCCTGTAGGAGACCCCCACAGTAATATCTCCTTCCCCTGTCTTGCCTTTAATTCTAACCCATACACTCTCAACCATCTCATCATCCCTCCCCAGGTGGAGTTCTGCTGACTCCCAGCTGGTTCTTGACATAGAGGGCAACACCTCCTCCTCTCCTTCCCTGCCTATCCTTCCTAAAAAGCTTGTACCCATCTATCCCTACATTCCAGCCATGGGAATCATCCCACCAAGTGTCAGCAATGCCCACTGTGCCATGGCCTCCCAGCAGCACGGTGGCCATTAATTCATCCCTGTTTGTTGCCCCAGCTGGGTGCATTTGCATAGCAGCACTTCAGCTGGGCTGGCCCTGTCCTCCTCTTCTGCCAATCCCCCTTGGTTTTCACAGGGTGTCCTGGTGTGTCATCTGGGTCTCGCCTCAGGGCAGCAAGTTGAGAGCCCTTAGCAGCTCTCCATCCCACTGCCTCTGGTGAGCTGCCCCTCTGCTTCTCACAGGCCAGCAGGAGACTATTACCCCCTTCCCCCTTCAAATCTAGTTTAAAGCCCTGACAATGAGCCCTGCCAATTCCTGCCCCAGGATCCTTTTCCCCCTCTGGGACAAGTGTGCCCCATTAGTTGTGTGCAGCTCTGGTGCCTTGTAAACCAAGCCATGGTTGTAGAACCCAAATCCCTGTCTATGGCACCAGCCCTGGAGCCATGAATTGACCTCCTGGCTCTTCCTCAGTGTTCCCTCATCCATCGCTGACATTAGAGGGATAGCAGAGAACACAACCTGAGCTCCTGATCCCTTTAGCAGGTGCCCCAAGGTTCTGAAATCACTTTTAATTGATTGCGAGCCTCTTTCCAGGTTCCCAATACCCAAATCCCCAGGTTTTGCCAAAAGACCATCCGGGATCCTGTGGTAGAGTAACATTAAGAACGAAATGTTTACAACTACTTCTACCTGCAGTTCCTCCAGACCAGTCTGCTCGAGGAGGCTTACAGCCCCAAGGGCCCCAACTTATGGTTAAAAACTGATCTTTCACCTTCGGGACCCAGGCTGTGGCCAACGTGACGCATTCCCAATAGGCACAACCACGCTCGGTACGTTACAATATTGCTTTCCTGGATTTGAACCAGGGCATAGGCAATATGATATTCCATCCAAACAAGGGCTTATTGGAGCTAGATCACATGGGTAGACTATAAAGCTAGGAGATTCTGTTGAAATCATTCTCTTAAAGATCTTCCCATCTTCCCATCTTGAGAGTGTCCATTCCCAAGGCTGGTGTGGATTTATTCCTGCAGAAACTAGAACCAAGGACCAGCTGGCAGATGAGCTGCCAAGCCGCTCTCCATCATTTTCCTCCAGTCCTGGCTCACAGGTGAGGTCCCAGATGACTGGAAACTGGCCAATGTGATCCCCATCCACAAGAAGGGTCGGATGGAGGAACCTGGAAAATTACAGGCCAGTCAGCCTGACCTCAGTGCCAGGGAAAATGATGGAACAGATTATCCTGGCAGCAATAACTGCACACCTGAAGGATGGCCAAGGGCTCAGGTCCAGCCAGCATGGCTTTAGGAAGGGCAGGTCCTACCTCTCCAACCTGATCTCCTTCTATGATCAGGTGACCTGTCTGGTTGATGTGGGAGGCCTGTGGATGTGGTCTACCTGGACCTCAGCAAGGCCTTTGACACCGCCCCCCACAGCAAACTCCTGGCCAAGCTGGCAGCCCATGGCTTGGATGGGAGCACACTGCGTTGGGTTAGGAACTGGCTGGAGGGCCGAGCCCAGAGAGTGGTGGTGAATGGTGCCACAGCCAGCTGGCAGCCAGGCACTAGTGGTGTGCCCCAGGGATCAGTGCTGGGCCCCATGCTCTTCAACATCCTTATTGATGATCTGGATGAGGGCATTGAGTCCATCATCGGTAAATTTGCGGATGACACCAAGCTGGGGGCAGGAGTTGATCTGCTGGAGGGCAGAGAGGCTTTGCAGAGGGACCTCGACAGGCTGGACAGATGGGCAGAATCCAAGGGCAGGAGATTGAACACATCCAAGTGCCAGGTGCTGCACATTGGCCACAACAACCCCAGGCAGTGCTACAGGCTGGGGTCAGAGTGGTTGGAGAGCGGCCAGGCAGAGAGGGACCTGGGGGTGCTGGTTGGTTGTAGGCTGAACATGAGCCTGCAGTGTGCCCAGGCAGCCAAGAAGGCCAATGGCATCCTGGCCTGCATCAGGAGCAGTGTGGCCAGCAGGAGCAGGGAGGTCATTCTGCCCCTGTACACTGCACTGGTTAGGCCACACCTTGAGTCCTGTGTCCAGTTCTGGGCCCCTCAGTGTAGGAAGGAGGTTGACTTGCTGGAGCGTGTCCAGAGAAGGGCAACGAAGTTGGTGAGGGGTTTGGAAGACAAGCCCTATGAGGAGAGGCTGAGGGAGCTGGGGTTGCTTAGCCTGGAGAAGAGGAGGCTCAGGGGTGACCTTATTGCTCTCTACAACTACCTGCAGGGAGGTTGTAGCCAGGCGGAGGTTGGTCTCTTCTCCCAGGCAGCCAGTACCAGAACAAGAGGACACAGTCTCAGGCTGCGCCAGGGCAGGTTTAGACTGGATCTTAGGAAGAAGTTCTATACCGAGAGAGTGATTGCCCACTGGAATCAGCTGCCTGTGGAAGTGGTGGAGTCACCTTCATTGGAGGTGTTCAAGAAGAGGCTTGATGGGGTGCTTGGTGCCAGGGTTTAGTTTTTTAGTTGTTTAGGTGGGTTGTATTGTATGTATTGTATTGTATTGTATTGTATTGTATTGAGGTGGGTTGGATTGGTTGATGGGTTGGACGTGATGATCTTGAAGGTCTCTTCCAACCTGTTGTATTGTATTGTATTGTATTGATCTATGATCAGGTGACAGCCTGGTGGCTGTGGGGCAGGCTGTGGATGTGGTCTGCCTGGACTTCAGCAAGGCCTTTGACACCATCCCCCACAGCAACCTCCTGGCCAAGCTGTCAGCTTGTGGCTTGGACAGCAGCACTCTGAGCTGGGTTAGGAACTGGCTGGAGGCTGAGCCCAGAGAGTGGTGGTGAATGGTGCCACAGCCAGCTGGCAGCCAGGCACCAGTGGTGTGCCCCAGGGATCAGTGCTGGGCCCCATCCTCTTTAATATCTTCACTGATGATCTGGATTTGCAGATGACACCAAGTTGGGAGCAGATGTTGATCTGTTAGAGGTAAGAAGGGCTCTGCAGAGGGACCTCAACCAACTGGACAGATGGGCAGAGTCCAACAGGATGACATTCAACAAATCCAAGTGCCAGGTGCTGCACTTTGGCCACAGCAACCCCCAGGCAGAGCTACAGGCTGGGGTCAGAGTGGCTGAGAGCTGCCAGAGAGGGACCTGGGGGTGCGGATTGACAGCTGCCTGAACATGAGCCAGCAGTGTGCCCAGGTGGCCAAGAGGGCCAATGGCATCCTGGCCTGCATTAGAAATAGTGTGGCCAGCAGGAGCAGGGAGGTCATTCTGCCCCTGTACTCTGCTTTGATTAGGCCACACCTTGAGTCCTGCGTCAAGTTCTGGGCCCCTCAGTTTAGGAAGGACATTGAGACACTTGAACGTGTCCAGAGAAGGGCAACAAGGCTGGGGAGAGGCCTCAAGCACAGCCCTGTGAGGAGAGGCTGAGGGAGCTGGGATTATTTAGCCTGGAGAAGAGGAGGCTCAGGGGAGACCTCATTGCTCTCTCCAACTCCCTGAAAGGAGGTTGTAGCCAGGAATGGGTTGGTCTCTTCTCTCTAGCAACCAGCACCAGAACAAGAGGACACAGTCTCAAGTTGCACCAAGGGAAGTTTAGGCTGGAGGTGAGGAGGAAGTTCTTCACCGAGAGAGTCATTCGTCATTGGAATGTGCTGCCCAGGGAGGTGGTGGAGTCACCATCCCTGGAGGCGTTCAAGAGGGGATTGGATGTGGCACTTGGTGCCATGGTCTAGTCATGAGGTCTGTGGTGACAGGTTGGGCTTGATGATCTTTGAGGTCTCTTCCAACCTTAGTGATACTGTGAGACTGTGACCAGATAAGAATTTTTACAACTCTCAACTCCTGGGAGTTCTTTTTTATTCCAGCTCCATCGGTAACTCTCCGTCTGCCTTCCATCATCTACTCCCTTGCAAGGAGCAACGAGGTTTTGAGATCGTCTTGGCAGCAGCGGATATTCTTCAGGAGCTTACTGCCCAATTTTCCCTTGGTCCTATTGCAGGCAGGGTCTGATCGCCTCCTACATGAGTTTGTGAAAACTGCCACTCAACTTGTTCAAGAGTGGGTTTCTGCAGCCTGATGGCCTGATGGTGTCTTTCCCATCGATATTCAGTGATTTCCTGGTCCAGCCGAAACGACGTCTTACCACCACCTTGTGCTAAAATTGAGGTATCCCTTACTCCCTGTACGTGGGAAGCCAGCTTATTCAATTCCCACCACACCACCAGCAGTCTCTGATTTTCCTTATTTTCTAGTACCAGATTTCCTACCTCTAGTGGGCCCCCTTTGGGATTTCCCTCCTTGTCTGTTCACTGGAACTTTGCTACTGCTATGCAATGAAGGTTCTTCAACCTCTTGTTATCCCAACGATTTCAACAAACATGTTTAGAACACACATAAATCTGATTTACCCACAGTTGTACCTAACAGTTACAGCACACATTTCCATGTTCACCTATACACTTTGACTTCTTTAAAATGTTCTTATTTCTGCAAAAGCTTTCTCTAATTAAATGCTGTGCTAACTCAAACACCTCAGTTATCTGTGTAGGTGGATTCAACCATTCCCCAACTAATTCAGTTATTAAGGAATTTAAAGTTCTACACCACTGGTAATTGAAATGGAGAGATGCTCCGCTACTGTTCCATGTTCACTTTCAGGTTGATCCATCCATAATTGGCTGTCTAGAAATCTTCAACCTGAGGGGATTATCTCCTGGGGTAACAGTCCACCTTTTTGGGGTTACAGGGCCTTTTACTCTACTCACAGGGGTCCATCCTTTTGCCGCTGTTCTTACTGCAGTATCTGTTGTAAGCAAAACAACAAAAGGGCCTTCCCAAGGAGGTGTTAGTGTGGTTTCCTTCCAGGCCCTGATCAATACCTGATCCCCCGGTGGAATTTTATGCATGGCCAACTCAAGAAGTGGCCTTTGTACAACCATCCCTTTTCTCCTTAATTCCTGCCTTCTTTGCATTAGCTTAATGATATACTCCTGTAAGACCTTAGCCTGGATTTTTGGGTGTTCTGAAGGCATCTCAAAATCACAAGGCATACCGTACAACATTTCAAATGCTGAAATCCCTGTATCAGCTCTATGTTGGGTTCTACTATACAAAAGAGCTAACAGTAAACATTTTATCCAAGTCATTTTAGTTTCTATCATTAATTCAGTGAGGTGTTCCTTTATTTCACCATTCATTCGTTCCACCCTCCCAGAACTCTGAGGATGCCATGGTGTATGGTATTCCCATTTTATGCCTAGAGCCTCCATTACTCCTGTTAGTACCTTTGAGGTAAGATGGGGTCCCCTCTCAGAGTCAACAGCTGCTACAATTCCATATCGGGGTATGATTTCCTCCAGTAGTGTTTTTATTATGGTTTTTGCATTTGCCCTGACCACAGGAAAGGCTTCTGTACAACATGTTAAATGATCTACTAATACTAACAGATATTGGTACCTTCCAGCCTTAGGTAATTCTGTAAAGTCCACTTGTATCCGCTCCAAAGGTCTCTGGGCTAACTCCCTTCCTCCGTGTACGCGGTCTCTCAGTTACAATACAATCCAATACACCAGGTTGGAAGAGACCTTCAAGATCATCGCGTCCAACCTATCAACCAATCCAACCCACCTCAATACAACACAATACAATACAATACAATACATACAATACAACCCACCTAAACAACTAAACAACTAAACCGTGGCACCAAGCACCCCATCAAGCCTCTTCTTGAACACCTCCAATGAAGGTGACTCCACCACCTCCACAGGCAGCCGATTCCAATGGGCAATCACTCTCTTGGTATAGAACTTCTTCCTAAGATCCAGTCTAAACCTGCCCTGGCACAGCCTGAGACTGTGTCCTCTTGTTCTGGTACTGGCTGCCTGGGAGAAGAGACCAACCTCCGCCTGGCTACAACCTCCCTGCAGGTAGTTGTAGAGAGCAATAAGGTCACCCCTGAGCCTCCTCTTCTCCAGGCTAAGCAACCCCAGCTCCCTCAGCCTCTCCTCATAGGGCTTGTCTTCCAAACCCCTCACCAACTTCGTTGCCCTTCTCTGGACACGCTCCAGCAAGTCAACCTCCTTCCTACACTGAGGGGCCCAGAACTGGACACAGGACTCAAGGTGTGGCCTAACCAGTGCAGTGTACAGGGGCAGAATGACCTCCCTGCTCCTGCTGGCCACACTGTTCCTGATGCAGGCTAGGATGCCATTTGCCTTCTTGGCTGCCTGGGCACACTGCAGGCTCATGTTCAGCCTACCATCAACCAGCACCCCCAGGTCCCTCTCTGCCTGGCCGCTCTCCAGCCACTCTGACCCCAGCCTGTAGCACTGCCTGGGGTTGTTGTGGCCAATGTGCAGAACCCGGCGCTTGGATGTGTTCTCTTTTGTTAACCCATTGACGTGTCAAGCATCCTTCTATTATCCTTTCAGCTATTCCATAAGCTCCTATACAGGCATACTTAGACTCAAACTGGCCTATCAGTGCTTGCACTCCCCAATGAGTTTGTAAATGTAACCTTTCCATACTTCTGCGTGATAATCCTTTTGGCAGTACTTCCCTGCCGTCTGGTAACAGCCATTGATTATCCTTTTCCTGCACTCCCATCTGGTTTAACTTTTCTTTTTCCCCATCTGTAAATGCTACTGCTGTAATACTCACCACTTCGTCTTGTTTTGAGTTTAACAATGCAGCTTGCTTAGCCTCTTTATTGGCCAAATTATTCCCTCTGATTGTAATTCCAAATCCCTTTGATGTTCCTTAATGTGTACTACTGCTATTTCCTAGGCCCTCGAAGAGCCTTTACAATTTCTTTAATAAGTTTTCATGAATTAATCCTTTCCCTGACTATTAAGTAGGCTCGTTCCTCCCATATTCTTCCAAAAGTATGGACTACCCCAAAGGCATATTTGAGTCTGTATATATGTCTCTACCTTATCCTTTAATAACTGTAGGGCCCTTACAAGGGCATATAATTCACGAGCTTGGGCTGACCACTGTCGGTTTAAGGGTCCTGATTCGACTACTTCCAAACTTTCCCCCCATCGATGATTGCATGCCCTGATTTTCGGCACCCTTCAACTTTTCGGGGAGATCCATCTATATACAATTTCTCCCCCTTTGGTAGTTCAGACTCTTCCAAGTCTTCCCTTACTTTTGTTTGAGTTTCTATTAACCAAACACAGTCATGCGCTAGAGGTGATTCAGGTTCCCCACAGAGAAACTGAGCTGGGTTCTGCTCTCCGGTAGTCTGAGAGGTAGCTTAGGAGAATGTATTACAATCCCCTCATGTTTCAACAGCCGACTGTCAGTTAACCATTTGTCTGCTTTTTGGTTTAGTATTCCTCTAAGATCATGGGGAGTATATACTTTCAAATCTCCTCCTAAGGTAACTTTTCCTGCCTCTTCCACTAACAAAGCAGTAGCCACTACTGCCTGCAAGCAAGTTGGCCATCCTTTACTGACTGGGTCTAGCAACTTTAAATAATATCCCACAGGCTTTTTATGCCCAGCCCATTCCTGGGTTAAGACCCCATACGCAGTCCCCTCATCAGTGTTGACATATAGAAAGAAGGGTCTCCGTATATCCGGTAAACTTAGCACTGGAGCATTGACCAAACCCAACTTTAATTGCTCCAAATTCTGACTGTCTTGGTCATTCCATTTCAACAACCCATCCTTAGTTAGTTTCTCATACAAAAATTTTACCTTTTTACTATAGTTTTCTATCCATGGCCTACAATACCCCATCAATCCCACAAACTGCCTTACTTGTCTTTTGGTTCCTGGTCTGGGAGAGCAAGTATCCCTATTACTCTCTCTAGGTCTGAAGGTTTTTCACCTTTTTCTAACCAATGTCTCAAATACTTTACTTTCTCCTCGGTAAATTGTAGTTTGGATGTAGAGACTTTTAAACCCTTCAGACTCAAAAAGCTCAATAGTCTAATGCTCTCCTTTCTCACTTCACCCTGCCCCTTTCCTGCAATTAATAGGTCATCTACATATTGCAACAAAATTATCCCTTCCGTGGTCTCAAAATCTTCCATCGCCTTTTCGAGAGCCTGCCCAAACAAATGAGGTGATTCAGTGAAGCCCTGTGGCAACACGATCCATCTTAATTGCTGTTTTCGACCTGTCTCCGGATCCTCCCATTCAAAGGCAAAACGAGCCCGGCTTTCTTCCTTAAGAGGGCAGGCCCAAAAGGCATCTTTCAGATCTATTACACTATACCAAACATACTCTGGGGAGAGCTGGCTCAATAAGGTGTAAGGATTTGCTACCACTGGAGATCGAGTAAGCGTCCTTTGGTTTACTGCCCTTAAATCTTGTACCAATCGATATGTCCCACCAGGTTTCTTTACCAGCAAAATGGGAGTATAGTGAGGTGACACACAGGGTTCTAATAGCCCTTGTTTGAGTAACCTTTGAATCACTGGTTGCAGGCCTATTTTCCCTTCCTGAGGAATGGGATATTGTTTTACCCTTATGGGTATATAGGATCCCTATAGGATCCCTAATTGTCACTTCCAAAGGTTTAATATCCAATTTGCCTACGGAATCAGGAGTATACCACACTTCAGGGTTAATCTCCTCATCTTCCACAGTAAGAGCACACAATTTAACTTGTATCTTGTATTCTTTGATTTCCAAATTAATTCCTAATTCAACCATTAAATCTCACCCCAATAAGTTATATTCTGCCTCAGGTACTAACAAAAAAGATCCCAAAGCAAATTTTGAAGGGGATTCAATCTGTACATCTTTAATTAGTGGCACTTTAAATGGTTCCCCTTTTGCCCCTACAACTTGTATTTTCTCTGAGGATTCTTTACAGCCTCGGGGTGTATTTTGAATAGTTGATCTTTCAGCTCCCAAGCCCACTAGGAGCTCAAATTCTTGTTGCTGAGGACCCGGTTTTAGTTTTATCAAGGGCTCAGAAGTTTTAGGGGTCCCCAGCAAATAGAGCCCCTGGCCCCCCTAATCTTCCTGAAACATCCTCTCATCCTGTATTCTTTTTCTACAATTGCTCTTCAGATGCCCCTTCCTCTGACAACAGTAGCACTCAACCGCGCTTCTCGAATTTGCTGCCCTTCTCTGAGTGATTTCTGCCTTCCCTCCTCATTGCTCTCCTCTCGGGCTGCAGCTGCGACAATGCTTGCCTCTCTTTGCTGATTCTCTTCCTCTCTCCTCACATAAACTTTCTGCGCTTCTCTTAAGAGCTCATCCAACCCCTGTTCTTGCCATTCATCTAATGTCTCTATCTTCTTCCTAATATCAGTCCAGGATTTGGCTACAAATCGTGTCTGTATCAGGGCTTGGCCTACTTGGCCCTCAGGGTCCAGTCCAGAATATAACTGGAAGGATTTGTGCAACCTCTCTAAGCACTCAGCCGGAGTCTCGCCTCTCTTCTGATGTTCATTGAAAGCCTTATTAATATTCTGTCCTCGAGGAACAGACTCTCTAATGCCCTGAACTACAATTCCCCTCAAGTCATTCAAATGATTCCTATGAACTGGGTCTTGGTTGTCCCAAGCCAGGAAGCTTGGTTGGCTTGGTAGCCAGGAAGAGGTTGGTCTCTTCTCTCTAGTGACCAGCACCAGAACAAGAGGACGTAGTCTCAAGCTATGCCAGGGGAAGTTTAGGCACGAGGAGGGGAGGAAGTTCTTCACAGAGAGAGTCGTTCGTCATTGGGATGTGCTGTCCAGGGAGGTGGTGGAGTCCCCATCCCTGGAGGCGTTCAAGAGGGGATTGGATGTGGCACTTGGTGCCATGGTCTAGTCATGAGGTCTGTGGTGACAGGTTGGACTCGATGAGCTTTGAGGTCTCTTCCAACCTTGTGATCTTGTGGAAGTGGGCCCCTGTCAGTGGATAATGTGGAAATGTGAGATGAGAACAGTGCTGGGCACAGGGTGCAGCTGCTGTTTGTGTGCAGCTTGTAGTGTTTTAGTGATCTCAGCGATTTCCTGGGTGAGACAGGGAAGGAGGCCTCACCTGTTGAGAATGCTGAATATCTGTTGGATGTCCAAGCCAGCCTGCTCTTGTCATTGTGTCTCCTGAATGTTTCTCAGGTGTTATTCAGGGATAAACAATTAAAATTGTCTGCTGTTTACCTGACAGTTCCTGAGAGACACAGATTACTGCAACATGCTGGGGCATGGCCCACTCCTATCAAGTCCTGTTCAACATTATTCAGTGTCCTCCAGGGAAAGAGAAGGTCTCTGAGCCTACAAACAGGCTGGCAGGTGCCATGGCTGCTCAAATCCTGGCAACAGCTGCACCAGAGGACCCAGCCACGTTGGTCGCCCCTCTGATGCACAAAGACAACAAGAAAATGAGTTTGCTTCTGGGGGGTGATGCTGAGCCTATGCCTCCGCCCTGATCATGTCCAGCACCAGGAAGGTCTCTTGCAGAGGTTGTGCCCTCTCTGCTGCTTGGTGTGAGAAAGAACTGGCCTTGGCCTCCCAGGGCAATGAGGAGGCACCACCAAGGAAGCTGGGTGGGCCATTCACCTCTGCCCTCACCAGCAAGGAGATTTTAATCAAGGGAACTCGTGCAGAGAATGAGGAAGCAGTAAATCATCGGCGTGCTGGATGAATCAGCTGTAGATGACTCTGTGCTGCCCTTGGTCCAACCCTGCTCCCACATCTGCAAGCATTTTCTGAGCTGACTGGTCCCTGCCCTCCCCTTGTGCTCTGTAGGTCTTGGCAGGGGCTTGGGGGACTTTGGCCCTTGGTTTGTCTTTCTTAAAAACATATTCCCTTTCCATGGGCATTCCTGCCTGTCACTGCTAAAGGGACAGCCAAATTCATCACCTGTCACCAAGCACCATGTGGCTGGGTCCATTCTCCTGATCACAGCACTCGTAACACAATCAGCTTGCACATCTGCAGTGCTGTCCTGAGCCCAGAGCTGTTGGTTGTCCTGCACAGGGTGTCCTGACAGGAGTCTGTGTTCGCAGAGGAACTTGGGGAACATCCAAGTATTGCCTTATGTTTGTGGTGTGAAGGAAAAAACCTCCACAGCCCCAGGCTCCTCCAGGGAAGCTACATGGGCAAATTTGCCTATACTGGAGGCATGTGCAATGCCCAGGAGGACCCTGGGACTCGTCCCAGGAATCTGCCTCAGTGTTTTGTCCTCCTCTAGAGAAAGCAAACATGATAGAAACACAGAATGGTTTGGGTTGGAAGGGACCTTCAAAGATCATCCATCTAGTCTATCCTGCTGCCCACCATCAGCAGGGGCATCTTCAGGTTGCTCTTTACAGGACACAGCAGTGAGCAGAAGACAGCAGCTCCTTAACAGCAGCCAGCATCAGCCAGATAACCCAGGCACAGTCCAGAGGAGGCATCTGCCCACTGGCTGCAAAGCATCTGACAAGGCAGGCTCAGCATTGCCTCCTGTGTCCAGAAGACATCTGACTGCCTGTTGCACTGGGTGAGCTCACAGCACCAAGCAGACAAAAAGAAAAAGAAGCAGGGCTGCAGGCTTTCTTCCCAGTGCCAGAGAAACAGTACCAGGGAGAGGACCTGGAGCAAACTGCCACCGTGGGGCAATGACATCCACAGCCAGTTCATAGATACCATGGGCTATGAGCACTCAGTAGGGAGGAGAAATTTTCCTCCAAGTCATGACCACGCTCCCTAGGATGAGACAGCTGCAGGACTTTTCAAAGGAAGCTCCCAGTTGTCTCCCTCTCCCAGTGCTGCACAGAGCTGGCCACAATGCCCAGACAGGCACATGAGGTGAGGGCCTCCAGTGCACTTGGGTGGGCATAAGAAGGTATCTCAGTCCAGGGAGAACCCCTCTGGAGCCCCACTCTCCCAAGGTGAATGTGTGGCTGTGCCCCAGGTAGGTGGCAGGTGACTGCAGCTTACCTGCTCCCCTGGCATTTGCTGCTGTACAGATCTGAAGTGTCTTGAAATATCTCCTGGGAGCTTTCCTGCTGTGTCTGTCCACAGCTGGGGCTGCAGGTGATGGAGACACAGTGTCACAGCTACGTTCTGTGCCTGACACTCAAACAGCTGCCAGGGGTATGACAGCTTTCTGCTGTCTTTGAGAGCTGCTGGCTCAAAGCCCAAATGTGAGCAAGGTGTCTCTTGCAGGTGGCAGAATATCAGCCTGCTCTGTGTGCTGCATCAGTGTGATCCCCTCAATGTCCTACTGTTGGGTTAGGACAGTGTCTGCCACAGCTTCTGAGGGGAGTTTCTGCTGTTTAGTTGCAGATGCAGGCATGGAGAGGGCATCTGCAGCTCCTCAGCTGGATCCTGTGCCAGAGCCCACCTGGTGTCCCAGGGGTGAGTGGTCCCTCTTGACTAACTTGACAGACCATTGACAGCATTTTCTTTGTGAGAGAGCTGTGAGAAATAGGTTTTAATATTTGGCTTTCGCAAGGGGTCCTGGGGCTCGGTCGTTGGGCCGATTGGTTGGCTATGGTCTGTATTGTGAGAGAAAGGTGAGGTGCCAGCATGTCTGAAGACTGGGCAGGTCAAAAGTGCAGGTTTTGTCTCAGTCCTGCTGGAGAGGGGTGGGAGCGTGCTGGGGAATATGTATGCTTGAATATGAATCTGTATGTTTGCCGCCTAGATAAGTTCCACTCGTGCTGTTCCGGCGCACCTCTGGCACACTCGCTCTGCGCCCAGCGCTGTGTTGCCTTTATTCTATAATAAACTGGTTATAAATTTCAGCAGTGAGCTCGTTTCTCACCATTTGGTGACCCCGTGTGATTCCCTGTCTGTAACGGCTCTCGGGACCCTTCATACGGGGGGGGCGCCCCCGCCGATTTCGGCGGCCCGGAAGGAGGACCCTGGAAGCCTCTCGGAGCACGGGTAAACGATCCAGCCAACATGATAAGCTAAAGGCAAGGGAAGGAGCTCCCGGTTGCCGCGGCTGCCTGTAATTCTTGTGCACGAAGACCCGGGCAAGAAAAGGGCTGTAAGTATTGTCCGGTTGGGCGGGTATTGAGGTCGGTGAGAGTCTGTGTGTGTGTGAGACGTGGGCTGGACAGTCCGGACCCACGAAGCGAGTGCGGAGTCCTTCTAACTGCGTTTCCAATATCCCGTGAGGGACTTGGCCAGTGAAGGGACGAAGCGGTTGGTGACGGAAAGCGTGGACCTCGGGAAATGGGGCAAGGGTCAGGTGCAGACCAGCCCCGGGAAACATGGGAGCAACAGGGGTACCCAGGGATATACCTCCAGACAGTCCTCTGGGGTTAAGGATAATAGAGGAAAGCCTAGAGAGAGAAAAGTAGATTGCGGGAGATATCTTAAGGTTATTTTTTAAATGTTAAAATGTTCAGTAGGTTCAGGAGCTGAACGCAGGGTCAGCTGCGGGACGCCCTGGCCACCAGCTGGCAGCAGGGCTGGCCCGGGACAAGGCAGAGCTGAGCCACAGCCTGTCACAGCTGGAGGAGGAACCGGGAGTGCGGCTGCAACCGTGGCCGCACCCGGCAGTTGCTACAGGAGTTGGATCGGCTCCGGGCAGGCCTGGAGCGGGGCTGCAGCTGCGATGCTGCGGAGGGCAGGCAGGGGCTGCGCGTAGAGCAGCCGGGGCTGCAAGGCCAGTATCAGTGTTTGCACCAGCACCTGCGGTAGTGTGGCGGGCAAGGCGCTGGCACAGACGCGGGCGAAGCAGGAGCTGTTGTGGGGAGAGCTACAGTGGCTGAGCCGTGCCCACCAGGGACTGGCGAAGGATCAGGCCCAGGAGGTGGCCAGGCTCGGGTCGGAGAAGGAGGGTTACTCGTGTTACCACCAAGGTTCCTAGAGGGGGTGTGGAGAGCAAGTTTTAGGGGCAAAGGGGGGAACGGTTTAAAGTCCTGGTAGCTAAGGATGTTAAATTGGAGACTGAAGCTAGGTGGGAGACTGGGCTAGGGTAGAGATAGTTCAATTGGACATAAGGGTAGTTCTGGAAAAACATTAAGGATGAGGCAGAGATTAACCCAGAAGTCTGGGCTAGTGAAGAAAATAGAGGGGGGTTAGGTGTAGATAACCTGTTGATCTCGGGAGAAAGGGCAGTTGGGGTTGGAAGGAGGGGGGAATGTGTCTCTTCAAGCCCCAAGGCAAGGACTGTTGGGATATTGTGGCAGTTGGGTTTTTTGCAGAAGGTGTGATGTATGGAGTTCAATCAGGTGATGCAAGGATCCAGGCCGTTCAGCGAGTTGTGCCTGGGTAGGGGTCCTGGCTACGGGGTCCCGGAATTTCTCTGTGCGTGGGGGTTCCGGGATTCTGGGTGGTAGTCAGGTGGTCTTCACAGCCCTGGAGAATTCGGGCTGTGAGGGGCAGCGTTGTTCCTCCGGTCTAGGGGCTGCGGAGACTGCTCGTCCGTAGGGATCGGGCGACCAGCGCTCCGTCCCTGTGTCCGGTGTCCCGTGGTGAGGGACCCGGTCGGGAGTTTTTGGTAACCTGCGGTCCGGTTTCTAGAGGGGCCTGGGCCGTGGGGGCCCGCGTCGCGGTGGCATTCGCGGGTTTGACGTCCCGGTTTCTAAGGGGAACCTCTGTTTGAGGGACCTGGTTCGGGAAGGTTTTTTCCGTGGTTTCAGGCTTCCGCAGGAGGGCAGGGCCCTGGGCTGCGGCGTGTGAGGGTTTTCTTTGCGGTTTGACTTTGTAAGGGATCGGCACAGGGAGGGGTCGGTCGTTCGCAGGGAGCGGCACCGGCGCTGCGGAAGAACGTAGCATTGGTATTGGGGTAGCCAGGCGATCCTGGTGGTTTGGTGTCCAGTGGCTCGGGGCCGGCGCTTCCAACTGCCGCCGCTCGGTTTTGATCCCCGGTCAGTGATTAGTGAGCGCGTTAGGGATCATATGACAGTATTGGGATGATGACGAGTTGAGAAAAGGAATATCAAAGGGGGGAAAAAAGGTTTATCTTTTGATGTTTGGATTTGCCAATTCTAAAAAGTGTTTAGTAGGGAAGAAGCTGAATATGCTGCTGTCTGGATTAGGGCTTCACGCCCTACCCCTGTTCCCATATTTACATTAACAACTGAGAATGAGGACAAAGACAAGGAAAAGGCAGACAGGCTGGCATGAGAATATGGGAGAGGCAGAATCGGGTGGGGAGGACACCAGGAAATCAGAAGTGGCCTAATCAAGATCCTCAGTGGGACCATCAACAGCTTCAGGGGAGACAGAACATGGGAGACCTGAGAACATTAATAACACAAGGAATTGAAGAAGCTGTGCCCAGAAATTTTGATAAAGCCTCTAGCGAGGATTGGAGGAAGCCTCCTATGGAGTGGATGGTAGGATTAAAGAGAAGCTCACAGATATATTCTGGAATAGATCCCAGTTCTGCAGCTGGGGTGATACTTCTTAGGACGCCGTTTGTGGCAAAATCATGGGCAGATATTAGAAAGCAATTGGAAAGATCAAGGATTGGCAAGACAGAGGTTTAGAGGAGTTCCTATGTGAAGCTCAGAAGGTGTTTGTAAGGAGGGATGAAGAGAAGCATAAGGACTGCTGGTAACTGCTGTGAGGGAAGGTCAGAAGTAAGGCAGCTGCTCGGATTTCTGGGGTACTGTCGATTATGGATAGAGGGGTAAGAAAAGGTACAGGAGGAATTAGCCTTCAATAACAATAATATAAAGTGGAGTCCAGATGAGTGATTGGATAAAATAAAAAGAATGTTGATTGATGCCCTGTTTTAAATTTGCCTGACATGGACAAACCATTGGATCTTTTGGTAAGTACATCTAACCAGACAGCATCTGGGGTGTTGACCCAGGACTGGACTGGAAGTGAAAATCCTGTTGGGTATTGTTCCAAGTTATTAGATCCTGCAACTAGGTGATGACCAATTTGCTTACAAGCTCTAGTAGCAGCGGCCTTAGTAGTAGAGGAGGCCCAGAAAGCAACTTTTAATTTTGTTCTTGTCTCAGATCCCACCTTGGGGATTCCTGATCTATAAAATCAAAGCTGGGGGTAAAGTGTTAAAAAACTTGAAGGAGAGTCACTAATTTCCCTCTGGGAAGGATGTTTTCTTGTTCTTGTTAAGAACAGATGCAGCTGTCCATACTGCAGAACAGGGGGACACATGTTTCGTGAGCAAAAGGACCACTTCAGGAGTGTGCCTCTGAGCCTGACTGCACAGAAAAAGCAAAACTTGCTTCAGCGTGAATTACCTAACACCTGGAACTCCTCAGCCTGAAGGCTCTGGAGCTCGTGCGAATTCATTGCAAGGAAACATCAAGGGAAGCCCCCACTGCATTCTGTGTATAAAACATCCTGGGACTTGATGTCACTGGGGATGGGTAAAGTGTAAATGTTGTAAATGGTATTTGTTATGATCGGAGTGTTTGATCCTGACTGAACTGGAAGGAGTCCAATCAAAATCTAAGACCATGTCCCCAGGTGTGGATAAAGTCTCCTCCAACATTAGTAATGGTAAAGAGGTTGAATTAGTAATCAGGCCTACTAAAGTGATGGTAAATTTTTCTGCTGCACTGTGATTTTCTGCTATATATTTTGCTAGATTGTAATGAATGTAAGCACAGGTGTGACAGAAGCTTGACAACTATTTCTTATGTGCTGAGAGTGTGTGTGGTTATAAAGGTATGCTATTGTAGTTACCTGTGAGTTCAAAAGCTTTAACTTCTTGATTATCAAATGTAAATTGGCTTGTTGGAACATTGCTGGAATTGTTGTTTGGTATTAATAAGTTGCAACTAGATGGTTATAGTTTGAAGTGATTAGGACAGAGGAGAGCACCAAAATCTGTGTTCAGCTAGTGGGAGCACAGAGACTGCAATACAGACGGCTGAAAGGACCAGTGCCTCCACCCACTGAACGGACTGTGGTACCCCAAATGGAGTACATAAAGATGGTCATGAGATGAGTTCCAGTATCAGAACAGGAGTGGTAATGGTCCTTGCCTGAAAACATCACAAACTAGAAACAGGTCGGGGTTCAAATTGGTACAGCCTCCCTGGACAAGGGAAGGGACATGGTCCCAGCAGAGCATTGGTGGGGATTGAAGGAGGCAAGGCCGCGTAGACCTCTGTAATTGCCACGAAGAAGATCTAGAACCATGGCTGTGGGCAGCAACCCCATAGGCCGTGTGAGTGGAGCTGCAAGTCAAACCGGACTCCTAATTCCCAGGATTAACCACTTGGAGGGAGGAAGTTGTCACCCAGACGTTGGTATATGTGCCACACCCATCCCTGTGTGTGGTACCTGGTAAAGTAAAAGAGGAAATATTTTCAGGCAAGGAACATCAGTTGTTATCCCATTCCTTTTACCAGGAAGTTGACATTGGAATCCTTTTGCTTGTTATAGAATTGTTCCCAAGTGAGGTTATTATGGCTCAAGCCAAATGTAGTAGAAAGAAGGGGAGGGATTGTGAGAAATAGGTTTTAATATTTGGCTTTCGCAAGGGCAATTACTGGGGACCTGGGGCTCGGTCGTTGGGCAGATTGGTTGGCTATGGTCTGTATTGGGAGAGAAAGGTGAGGTGCCAGCATGTCTGAAGACTGGGCAGGTCAAAAGTGCAGGCTTTGTCTCAGTGCTGATGGAGAGGGGTGGGAGCGTGCTGGGGAATATGTATGCTTGAATATGAATCTGTATGTTTGCCGCCTAGATAAGTTCCACTCGTGCTGTTCCGGCGCGCCTCTGGCACACTCGCTCTGCGCCCAGCGCTGTGTTGCCTTTATTCTATAATAAACTGGTTATAAATTTCAGCAGTGAGCTCGTTTCTCACCATTTGGTCGTCCAGGTCACCAATCCCAGTCCCAGTGTAAGAAATTGTTGTATTTGGCTTTCGCAAGGGGAGGGCAGATGCCGCTGCATGCCGGTGCGTGCCGGTGGGTGCTGGTGGGTGCCAGTGGATGCTGCTGCATGCCGGTGCGTGCCAGTGGGTGCCGGTGGGTGCCAGTGCATGCTGGAGGGTGCTGGTGGGTGCCGGTGGATGCCGGTGGATGTGGCTGCATGCCGGTGCGTGCCGGTGGATGCCGCTGCATGCTGGTGCGTGCCAGTGGGTGCCGGTGGATGCCGGTGGGTGCTGGTGGGTGCCGGTGGATGCCGGTGCGTGCCGGTGAGTGCCAGTGGGTGCCGCTGCGTGCTGGTGAGTACCAGTGGACGCCAGTGGGTGCCGGTGGACGCCAGTGGGTGCCGGTGGATGCTGGTGGATGCCGGTGGATGCCGGTGGGTGCCGGTGGATGCTACTGCGTGCCGGTGAGTGCCAGTGGGTGCTACTGCATGCCGGTGGATGCCAGTGGGTGCTGGTGGGTGCCGGTGGGTGCCGGTGGGTGCTGGTGGGTGCTGGTGGGTGCTGGTGGGTGCCGGTGGGTGCCGGTGGGTGCCGGTGGGTGCCGGTGGGTGCTGGTGGATGCTGGTGGATGCCGGTGGGTGCCCGCATTGCTGGGGGCTGCAGGGTTTGATCCTCACGCTGACTGGCTGGTTGTAGTCTGTGTTGTGTAGGATGTGTGCTGCGAGGGAAGTGGAGGGGTGGGAGGTGTGGAGATGTCTGAGACTGGCCGGGTCAAGAGTGCAAACTTTTGTCCCAGCCCTGACCGCAGCCAGCAGCAGACAGGCCTGGGACTGGGACTGGGGGTGGGAGTGTGCTTGGGAAATGCAAAGGGATTTGTGGAGATGTTTGTGAATATGTACAAGTTTGACATCTGTGTAAGCTCAAGCCGTGTGGTTATGGCACCTCTGGTGAATCCGCTCCGTGCCCAGCGCTGTTTGCCTTTATTTGATAATAAACTGTTTGCAGTTAAAATTCAGCAGTGAGCTGGTTTCTCACACCAGGGTGCCTACAGGCTCCTCCTCCCCTGTGCTGCTACTGCACATCGTCAGAGCAGACTCCCAGTAGCACACAGGACACACACTGACACGCAGGATTGTTCCTCCAGACCCAGCTGGCAAGAGAAGAAGAAATGCTGGAAATGCTGAAGATGTCCAGAAGTATTGCACAGAAAGGGATCAGTGCTGGGCCCCATGCTCTTCAACATCTTTATTGATGATCTGGATGAGGGCATTGAGTCCATCATCAGTAAATTTGCAGATGACACCAAGCTGGGGGCAGGAGTTGATCTGCTGGAGGGCAGAGAGGCTCTGCAGAGGGACCTCGACAGGCTGGACAGATGGGTGGAATCCAAGGGCAGGAGATTGAACACATCCAAGTGCCAGGTTCTGCACATTGGCCACAGCAACCCCAGGCAGTGCTACAGGCTGGGGTCAGAGTGGCTGAGAGCAGCCAGGCAGAGAGGGACCTCGGGGTGCTGGTTGATTGTAGGCTGAACATGAGCCTGCAGTGTGCCCAGGCGGCCAAGAAGGCCAATGGCATCCTGGCCTGCATCAGGAGCAGTGTGGCCAGCAGGAGCAGGGAGGTCATTCTGCCCCTGTCCACTGCACTGGTTAGGCCACACCTTGAGTCCTGTGTCCAGTTCTGGGCCCCTCAGTTTAGGAAGGAGGTTGACTTGCTGGAAGGTGTCCAGAGAAGGGCAACAAAGTTGGTGAGAGGTTTGGAAGACAAGCCCTATGAGGAGAGGCTGAGGGAGCTGGGGTTGCTTAGCCTGGAGGAGACTGAGGGGTGACCTTATTGCTCTCTACAGCTACCTGAAGGGAGGTTGTAGCCAGGCAGAGGTTGGTCTCTTCTCCCAGGCAGCCAGTACCAGAACAAGAGGACACAGTCTCAGGCTGTGCCAGGGCAGGTTTAGACTGGATCTTAGGAAGAAGTTCTATACTGAGAGAGTGATTGCCCACTGGAATGGTCTGCCCATGGAGGTGGTGGAGTCACCTTCATTGGAGGTGTTCAAGAAGAGGCTTGATGGGGTGCTTGGTGCCACAGTTTAGTTGTTTAGGTGGGTTGGATTGTATTGTATTGTATTGTATTGTATTCAGGTGGGTTGGATTGGTTGATAGGTTGGACGCAATGATCTTGAAGGTCTCTTCCAACCTGGTGTATTGCATTGTATTGTATTGTATTAAAGTGTCACAGGGACCTTGGGCTTCATGCTCCTTGGGCTGCTGCTGTGCAGCAGGGTCTGTGTTTGGAAGAAGAGGAAAGAGTGAGTTGTTCAGGGGTACTGTGCCAAACATCTGTACTAGATGGCTGCACCAAATGTCTCTGGATTCCTGCCTCACCAGCCCACAGGAACAGGAACCTTCTCTGCTCATCTGCTCCATGGGGATGAGGAGTGATGGACTTAAACAGGGCCTTGTCCTGATCTGGAAGTTGGGAAGGAGACACAGCTCTTTTTGAACATTCCTGTGAGTGAAATGAAAACAGTCGAGGTCCTGCATCAAGATGAGACTATTAGAGAGAGAGAATGGAGCAAACAGAACAGAGAAAGAAAGAAAAGGGAGAAAGAGGGAGAGAGAAAATGGAGAGAGAGCAAGAGAGATAGTTACCACCCCATGGTCCTTCTTTGGTGGTGGGGTGGTGGAGGATCCTGGGCTGTTGTCTCCAGCCTGAGATGTCCTGGTGATGTTTCCCACCCCTGTAAACTGGCATAGTCCAGATTATGTTCCTGGTTCATTCACTGTAGCTCCTCCTGGCCCACACCCTTAGAACAGAATAGAATTACCAGGTTGGCAAAGACCTTAGAGATCACCACTGCCACCTACCATCCAACACCATCTAATCAACTAAACCATGGCACTGAGTGCCTCATCCAGGCTCTTTAAACACCTCCAGTGATGGTGACTCCACCACCTCCACCACTGTCCAGCCTGTCAAGAATGACTTCCCTGCTGCAAGCCAGGATGCCCTTGGCCTTCTTGGCCCCCTGGGCACACTGCTGGCTCATGTTCAGGCCAGGGGCCAAGTGCCAAGCTCCCCCATGCCAAAACCTTATCCCCAATGACTTCCCCCACGATGCTGAGCCAGATACATGTTCAGGTGCCTTACAGTGCCCACGCCAGGGAAATCCTCCTGCAGAACTGTCCTGATGGGGCACAGCCAAGCCCAGCCATGCTTGACCAAGAGCCGCAGGCCCGGAGCGGCAGCGGCAGGTGAGGACAGAGGCTCCGCACGGAGCTGGCTCCGCACTCGCCGGCGGCATCCAGCCGGCAGCAGAGCCGCTGGGCAGGGCCCTGGCCGCTCCCTGCTGCGCTGCTGCTGCTCAGGGCTTCATTGGCTCCGTCTCAGATCGCTGTTCTGCCGCTGCTCCGCTTTGTTTCCAGCAGTTAAAGAGAGGGGGGCTGGGAAACCCTTCCCTTTCCCCCCTTGCTTCTGCCCGGCGGCCGGCCGCCTGGGGGAGTGCTGCGGGAGCCTCCCCCTCCGCCGCTGCCCAGCGGCTCCACTTTCCCTCTCGCCGCGGACAAGGTGGAAGCTTAGCTCCTGCTCTCGCTTTGCCTCTGCCCTTGCATCCAGAGCACAGCTCGGGCTTAGGACATTCCCTGCCTGCAGCTCCCGGCGCAGCCTCTTGCCCTGAGCAGAAGTTCCCAGCCTGAACACTGCTGGGTGAGGAACCTGGCTCTGGAGCCTCCGGGGTTTGGGTTTTTCCCCCCTCTTTCCTCTGCCTCTGCTCCAGGAAGGAGCCGCAGGGAGTCCATCTTGTGACCCAAGCAGGAATTGCAGCTCCTGGTCTCTAGCTCTGAATTGGATGTCAGGCTTAGAGTTGTCTTTTCCCTTCCTCTGCCTAAATCGCTCAGCTGCTCCTGCAGGTGCATTTGATGTGGCTCCTTCCCAGCCGGGCACAGGAGCCTGAACAAGCTGTAAATAAGTTGTGCTGGCGTTTTCTGGGGGACTTTTGGATTCATAAAGTTATCAATATCATTATTAATCATTCTGCCAGTTATTAATGGTCCCAATCCCGCCGAGCACATCCTCCCAGCTGCTGTGGGCAGGGCAGCAGCAGCCCTTGGTGCTTCCCCCCCAGCAGTGTTTTTCCAAGGGGCTGCCTGCAGGTCACCCTGGATCAGGCCCTGAGCTGGCCTGACCTGGCTGCAAGGGGATGGAGGAACAGCTTCAGGCCACTGCAGCTCCCCCTTGGCAGCTGCTGCCTCAGATGGCTTCCTCTGCAGGTGCCAGTGGGGAGCTGCAGGGTATGGACTCCTCCTGGCCCTGCCCATGGAACCAGATGATCTCTAAAGTCCCTTCCAATCCAAACCATTCCAGGATTCTATCTGGCAGTCTGGGCACCACTGGCCTCGCTGGTAGGGTGCCCTGGCATCCCTTAGGAAGCATCCAACCCTCATCACCCCCAGCAGATCCCCCTCTGCTGACAGAGCAGCTGGGGTTGTGTTTTAGGAAGAGCACTGAGCCCAAGAACACAGATCAGGAGTGTGGCTGAGAGGAGCAGGGCAGCCAGCCCAGCTCTGGCTGCTGAGGGAACAGAGCCACAGCCAAAGACAACCAACAAGACCTAGACAGAAACCCAAGGGAATATCCCATGGGAAGGGAAGTTCCCTCAAGGAAAGAAACATCAGCTGCAGCTGGGCAGACACAGCCACCCTTTGCTCCAGGAAACCCCTCCAGGCATGGGGACCAGCCTGGGCCAGGCCTGGAGAACCCTCAAGGGCAAGAATTTGTTCCTCATGTCCAACCTGGAGCAACCTGAGGCCATCTTCTCTCCTCCTATCACTTGTTCCTTGGGAGCAGAGACCAATCCCCACCTGGCTCCATCCTCCTTTCAGGGAGTTGCAGAGAGCCAGAAGGTCTCCCCTCAGCCTCCTCTTCTCCAGGCTGCACCCCCAGCCCATCTCCAGCACACTGAGAGGGAGCAAGCTGGCAGAGGACTCCTGGAGGCAGTGCTCCTTGGCCAGCAGGCAACACACTGGCAGCTCCCAAGGTCCAGCATGGTGGCAGTGGGACATGGTCCACATTTCAGGGCTGTACTTGGGCCATCAGGCCCTGCTCAGCCCAAACCCTGCAGCATCCTAGGAGAGGTTTTTCCCTTTGGAACAGAAGGCACCAATGTGCTGGCAGGCTGGGCATGAGCCAAGCACAGGCAGGATGAGGGCATTGAGTCCATCATCAGTAAATTTGCAGATGACACCAAGCTGGGGGCAGGAGCTGATCTGTTAGTGGGTAGGAGAGCTCTGCAGAGGGACCTTGACAGGCTGGACAGACAGGCAGAGGCCAAGGGCAGGAGATTTAACACATCCAAGTGCCAGGTTCTACACATTGGCCACAGCAACCCCAGGCAGTGCTACAGGCTGGGGTTACAGTGGCTGAGAGCAGCCAGGCAGAAAGGGACCTGGGTTAGTGGTTGATAGTAGGCTGAACATGAGCCAGCAGTGTGCCCAGGCAGCCAAGAAGGCCAAGGGCATCCTGGCCTGCATCAGGCAGAGTGTGGCCAGCAGGAGCAGGGAGATCATTCTGCCCTGTGCTCAGCACTGCTGAAGCCACCCCTTGAGTCCTGTGTCCAGCTCTGGGCTCCTCAGGTCAAGAAGGATCTTGAGAGACTTGAAGGTGTGCAGAGAAGGGCAAGGAGGCTGGGGAGGGGTCTGGAGCACAGCCCTGGGAGGAGAGGCTGAGGGAGCTGGGGTTGCTTAGCCTGCAGCAGAGGAGGCTCAGGAGAGACCTTCTTGCTGTCTACAACTCCCTGCAGGGAGGTTGTAGCCAGGTGGGGGCTGGGCTCTTCTGCCAGGCAGCCAGCAGCAGAACAAGAGGACACAGTCTCAAGCTGTGCCAGGGGAGGTTCAGGCTGGATGTTAGGAAGAAGTTCTTCATAGAAAGAGAGATTGGCCCTTGGGATGTGCTGCCCAGGGAGGTGGTGGAGTCCCCATCCCTGGAGGTGTTTAAAGAGCCTGGATGAGGCACTCAGTGCCATGGTTTATTGATTAGATGGTGTTGGATGGTAGGTTGGAAGTGGTGATCCTGCTGGGTCTGCCCAAAGCAAAGGCAGAACTGGCACCAGCTCTTCATGTGGCAGAGGTGTGGAGCAGCAACTACAGCAGCAGCATGCAGTGAGCACTGACCCCTTCCAGCAGCACCGAACCCTGACAGGACTCCTGCCCCTGTGTGGGCCACCTCCTGATCGCCCCTTGAGCATTTGGTGACAATGGCTGCAGGCTTTTGTGCTCTGACTCCCATCCCGGCCAGAGCCCATCTCGAAACAAACGACTCCGCGCCCAGGCTCAGCAAACGCCGGCCGCGCAGGCGCAGAACCCGGCGCCTCCGGTCGCTGCTGCCCGCTCCACGCTGCGGGGCAGCCGGAGCCGCGGCGGAGCAGCTGAGGGGCCACGGGGTGCGCTCGTAGCGGCGCTCCGGCCACGGCGGGTCCCGGCTGTGGGACTCGGCAGCTGCAGCCTCCCCGTGCGGACCCGGGGGCCGCAGGACCGCAGCCGCCCAGCTGGCAGCGGCGCCTCTGGAGCACCGCCGGTGGCCCTGGGGGTGTGGGGGCCTCGGGGTGTGGGTGGGAAGGGCGGAATCAATGACGCCGCACCGGATAGCGCCATGGTTGGTGTGGGTTGCACGGACTCCCCTGCGGAAGCAAGGGCGGAAGTGACGTCTGACGGCGCCCCCGGCGGCGCCATGCCAGGAGGCTTTGGGTATTTCCTGGCTGTGTGTCAGCTCTCTTTGATCCCTGAGCTGATGTGGAGTGGCCAAAACAGTTCCTTGTCTGCACCCGAGCGAACGAGACCCCTGCTGCTGATCCACTGGTAGGGCATTCTCAGTCTGTCTCCGAGAGACTTCGTCAGTGCCAGGCTGAACACCCCTGCCCCAAGATGCCTGCCCCGAGAGCACACCAGAGCCTGCGTGCAGAATCCCTGCCTGCTCCAGAGGCAGCATTGCCCTTGCTGACACCATTGCCCTTGCTGACACCATTGCCCTTGCTGACACCATTGCCAGCGAGATAACAACAGCAACCCCCAGCCGAAACGCGCTGAGCTGATGCCAGTGCGGGAGGCTCCTTGGGAAGCTGGAGGCAGCAGTGCAAGGAAAGCACAGCAGAGCTGAGCGCCTGCAGCTGGCGAGACACAGGGATGGAGCCACAGCTCCAGACAGCTCTGCCTGTGAGCTGCACCGTGAATATCTGCCACGGGGCGGCAGGCCCCGCACCGGCAGCTGCTCGTGACAAGGTGTGACAGCAACGGCCACTGAGTCTCAGCAGACCCTGAAGAGCAGGTCCTTACGCTGGATACTGCTTGGAGTGCTGAACTGGAGACTGACATTTCCTACCTGTCATTAGCCTGGATTCACCAAACGTTGCTGTTGGAACCAAGAGGCTACCCTTGATAGCAAATGAGTTTATCCAGTCTTTTGTTGCAGCCCTGGGGTACTCAGGAATCTCTCCCAAAGTGTGCACCCCCATGGACACCCCCGTGGATGCATGGACACAGAGGTTCTTACAGCATATGAACAGACACAGGCTCCAGTTTCCCCAGAAACCATTATCCTATCCCCCCTGTCCCTGGTGCTCATACCTTATTCAGAGCTATTGGAACCTCATAGTCCTCGAGGTTATCTGGTGTCCATGGTCCTTTTCACCTCCAAATGGGCAGGGCCTGCATCTTCTCCCACCCCTGTCCTTGGGCTGTCAGTCAGCTGCTTGCCTTATCAAGGCTTCGTCTCTCAGCTCCCACTCCTGAGTTCTTCTGTCAAGCCAAGCTCTCAGCTGGTGACCAGCTCCACAAGGTCCCCAGTCTGCAGAGGCTGAGCCTGGCACAGTTCAGTTCCCTCCCTTTGGAATCACACAGCTACAAAATTCAGCACTTTCCTGATAAATACCAACATATTTTCTGTTTCCCTCTTCCAGAGTGGTCAATGGAGTGGAGGAGCAGTCAAGTGCAGTGCAGACACTGACAGTGACAGAACCTTCAGCCACTCAGGAGCCCTTTTCAAGCTGCTCCTGGAGGTGCACACATCCATAGTGAGGATGGGAAATCCTTGACTGGGCCAGTTCAGCATGGGCTTCATGCAGCACCCCTGTGCTTGAGCCAAGGTAGGGAAAGCACTGAGGCAGCCAGGGGACAGGTCCCAGCACAGCCAAGTCTGTTTGCCCTCTTCCAGGCACAGGCCTTGCTGCCTGCAGTGCCCAAGGCCTCTCAGCAGCTGTCCAGCCTTGAGATGGGCAGTTTCAGGTTTGGCTGTCTCTGCAGCACATTCCAAGTTAACAAAGCCCAAGAAGTAGAGCAGAGTCACCTTTGGTGTCCCTTCTGCTGATGCAGGCACTTGGGGTGCTGAAACTGCCTGCCCTGACACGGAGGTTGTGACCAAATGCTGTGTCTAGGCAGCCAGGAGCAGCCCTTGGCCTGCAAGCAGCTGCACACAAGGACTCCAGAATGGCTTTGGTTGCCTCCAAGTGCCCACCCATCACAGGCCTGTCCTGCCTGCCAGGGGCAGCTTGGTGGTCCTGGTGGCACCAGCAGCATGGGCTCAGGTGTGCCTGTGTCATCCCAGCAGGGAGGGAGGTGGGCTTGGTCCCCAAGGTCTGGGACCCATGGCAGCTGGCAGGGCACGTGGCTGGGCTGCTGGTAGCAGGTACTGCCAGTGCCAGCATTCACCAAGGCTTCTCAGACTGCATCCTCAAGCTGGGGCAGACATGGCCACGTGTGAGGAGGAGGATGGCATCGAGCTGCACGGAGTCTGGGTGAGTTTGGCACCATGCTGGGATAGCCTGCAGGTGCCAACCCATAGAGGCACTAGCTGCATCCTTCCTTCCTTCCTTCCTTCCTTCCTTCCTTCCTTCCTTCCTTCCTTCCATCCATCACTTCCTCCATCCATCCTTCCTTCCATCACTTCCTCCATCCATCCCTCTGTCCATCTATTACTTCATCCATTCCATCCTTCTTCCATCTCTCCTTCCTTCCTTGCTCCCTCCCCCCTCCTATCCATCCATCCATCCATCCATCCATCCATCCATCCCTCCATCCATCCTTCCATCCCTCCCTCTATCAGTCCCTCCATTCCTCCTTCCATCATTCCACCCCTCCCTCCCTCCACCTGTCGCCTCCCCATCCACTGCCAACAGCTCCAGCTCCATCACTCACCCCCCCCCCTGTCTCTGCCAATCCATTTGTTTCTCTTTCCTCACAACTGATTTCTGTTTTCCAGAGCCAGGCTCTGTCTCATCCTTGCCCTGCTTTGGGCACAGGTGGAGTTTGCCCATGCTGGTTTCCCCTTGCTCTGGTTCCCCGGCTGGAGGCAGCTGGGGGTGCTGGCACAGCCACCCCGGGGGCAGGAGGAGCTGATCAGAGCGGGAAGGGTCCCCTGGGGGAGGTGTCCCCAGCTGGCACCTGGGCAGCGCCGCAGCACTGCAGGGTGCCGGCAGCGAGGCCTGGGACAGAGCCCGAGAGCGAGCAGGGCAGAGCCTGGGTGCCCGGAGAGAGGCGCAGCCAAGCGAGGCCTGCCCTGGCTGCTGCGGCCAGCGGCCCCGGCCCTGCTGCCCCCCCGGGCTGCCCCTTGGAGATGTATTTCCACTCCAAAATCCAGAATGGAAGACAAACAATGCCCTGCAAAGGACCAGACTGGAGGAATGCCGGAGCTTGTAGCCAGGGGAACAGAGAAGCCATTCCGAAAGCAATTGACTGGTCTGTGTTACACTCAGTCAGGCCAGGGCCTGGGGAATCACTCAGAGCTCTTAGATAAGCTGAGGGAAGTCTTGAGGAAAAACACCTCTCTAGATTCCGGATCAGAAGTAGCAATACAACAACTGGTATCCTATGTGTTGGGCAATCTGCCAGTGATATCAGAAAGAAGTTGCAAAAGCTGGGAGGGATTTAGAGGCACTTCTGG
>JAAWVA010000040.1:480857-538127 GCA_015227895.2 Colaptes auratus | reverse complement strand
CACTGCTCTGCCAGTCCTTTGGGCCTCTGTGACCTCGTGAGGGCAAAACACTGCCCAGGCAGCCTCAGCCCTGCTTTAACATCCTGAAGGCTGCTCTGGAGGCCACGAGGGCTGGAGGCTCTGAGGCTCCTCTCTGGGGCTGCAGAGCCCTCGGCTGGCTCCAAGGCCAGGCCACACTCACCATAGGAGACGTCCCCGAAGCGCAGGCAGGGGACATCGAAGTGCAGAGGAGGTGCAGAGACACAGCCCCTGTGGGGACACAGCAGAGGAGGCCTTGGCTTGGCTGCAGAGCACTGCAGGGCTGCAGCTTGCACTGCTGCTGGCATGCAGCCAAGCTGCTCTCCCAGCACAGGGGCTGCAGTCAGCCTCTCACCTGACAGTCAGGGTCACAGGCTCAGGGCATCCTTCCACACCGAACCTCAACTCCTCTGTGAAGTGCCCCAGCACAGTGGGGCAGAAGCAGACCTGGATGAGTGGGACTCATCTGGCAAAAGGAGGCCTGACAGGGGGAGAAGCTGAAGCAGGAGCCCAGAGCTGCAGGTGGAAGGACCAAGCTGAAGGAGGCATGGATGGCTCCTTTGTTGTGCAGGATCACCTGCAAGACATCCAATGCAAACCCCTGAGGAGCCTTCTTCCCTTCCAGGAGGCTGGTCTGTGTCCTCACCAAGCACCTCCCTGCAGGGTTACACCACCCTTGATGGGGGCTGAAAAGAGCCCAGCCCCAGGTGGTCTGGCTGGGCAGGGAGAGACTTGGGTTCCCCCTCCCAGGAGGGGGGTCCCCTGGGTCAAGGGTGGTCTATGCCACTCCCCTCCCTGCCCAGCAAGCCTTGCTAGGCAGGGCAGACATCTGTTCCTGCTCTCTCTTCCCCTGCACATCCACTGCTGCACAGAAGGGTCCCCACTGCTCCTGCACCCCCCACGTGCTGCTCCTGCTGCAGCCACACCTCCTGAGCAGCTGCATCCACTGGCACCCAGGGGATCCAGTGCCAGCTGGGCCTGCCTCTGGATGCTCTGCTACCTGCCCTTCACCCTGCACCTGTGTAACCTTCCCTGTCACTGAGATATATGGACATGTAGAGCTTAACAATTACCTTTTCTACTTCCAAACAGATTCCAGGCCTTTTTTTCCTGACCTTACCTCTCCTTTCTCCTGCCTAATTTGCTTGACCTTACCAGGAAAGGGAGAGGGGGAGGGAATCTCAATCAGTTTCCATTTGGGCTTTTGGACTCCAGGTAAAGCCCAAAGCAGCAGGACCTGACAGCTGAAAAGGCAGAGGATGCTGCCTGCTGCTGCTTGGCAGAAGCCAAAGGGAGGTTCAGCCTTTGGGGGTTATGCAAAGCAGCCAGAACTGCACAGAATGAATCCTAGAATGGGTTGGTTGGAAGGGGCCTTCGACATCATCCAGTTCCAACCCCCCCCCACAGGCAGAGACACCTCCCACCAGCCCAGGCTGCTCAAGGCCTCATCCAGCCTGGCCCTCAACACCTCCAGGCAGGAGGCAGCCACGGCCTCCCTGGGCAAGCTGTGCCAGGGGCTCCCTACTCTCACTCTAAAGAGTCTTCCTCACCCCATCTCAATCTGCCTCCTCAAGCTTCACTCCATTCCCTCTCATCCTCTCTCCAGCCCTGTCCAAAGTCCCTCCCCAGCTCTCCTGGAGCTACTTCAGCTACTGGAAGGCTGCTCTGAGGTCTCCTGGAGCCTCTCCCCAGCCTGAACAGCCCCAGCTCCCACAGCCTGTCTCCACAGTGGGACTTCACCCCAAGCCCTGCCAGCCCCTGCTGCTCACCTCATAGTTGTTGCTGGATCCAGCCAACACCTGCCCAGTGTCCAGCTGCTCAGGGCTGAAGCAGAGCCAGGGCCCTCGGCCTTCCCCTCGGATGTGCAGAGGCAGCCTGGCCTCACAGCCTGGGGAGAGAGTTCCATTGGATGACTCCTTGAGGGCTTGAGGTGGGAAGGGACCTTGCAAGGTCAGCCAGCCCAAGCATCAGCACTCAGCAGAACAGCTGCAGGCACAGCAGGTGGCTCTGAGCCCCAGGCAACCTGACCTGAAGTGGTTCCAAGAGTGGGACACCTACCCCTGCCTGGGCAACTGGGGCCAGGGTCTCACCCTCACTGTCAAACATTCTGGAGGTATGAGGAGGTCAGCCAAGGGGCTTGGAGGAATCAAGGAGCAACAGTAACTGACTGCCTAGTTAAACACCCTGGGGTTCCTCTTCAAGCTCACAGGGACCTGGACTCTGGGACAGTTTCTGCCCCGGGGGCACAGGGGTCCCACCCCGGCAGAAGAGCCAAGGGGAGTCTCTGCTCATCTCACTTGTCAGCTGGAGCAGCATTTGGATCCTTTCTACAAGCTCCAGACAGCTCCAGTGCTCCCTGCGGGGCTGCAGCACCACAGCAGCACCCAGAGAGCACCTCAGGCTGCCCAGGAGCCAAGGGCAGCAGCAGGGACAAAGCAAAGCTCTGCTGCAGGCAGAGACAGCACAGCCCCAGGGCGCCTGTGAGCAAGGCTCTGCTTCAGCATCACCTCTGCTGAGCCAGGGCTGTCAGAAGCATTTGGAGGTCACCTTGGCTCCCCACTTACTCCTCAAGGGAGGTGGGCTGACACTTCTCCTGGGCCTGCTCTTGGATTCTCCTGCCCCGGGATAAGTTGACACCTCTCCAAGGAGGCAGTGAGCACTTCCTGACCAAGCCCAAGAGCCTTTTAGTCCTGAAGCTGTGAGGTGTGGGATGGAGATGGGCAGAGGACAGTGCAGGGAAAGGGCCTGAGGCAAGCCCAGGGAGAAGCAGAGCAGGGGAGAGGAGTGCCAGAGGCCCGGGCACCACAGAGTCTGACAGAGCCCTGCCCTCCCCCTGCCACCCCTCAGGCACAGCACTGGCTGGGAGCCAAAGCTCACCCTCTGCAGGGGGGAGCCAGGACACAGGGTGCAGCCAGGCAGTGCCCAGCACTGACCTGAGTCACAGTGCAGGGTCAGGCCCCGCGGTGCTCCCGGTGCGCAGCGGCAGGAACTCCACAGCCACCTGCACGGCGTCCCCGGCCCCCAGAGCTCCCACACGGGGCTCAGCAGAGAATGGGCTGCAGGAGAGAGACAGCAGAGCTGCTGCAGGGAGCCTGGAAGAGATCTTTCAGCGCAAGTCCAACCATGGTCCCATTGCTAGGGCACCCCCAAACCATGGCCCTCAGCACCACACCAAGCCCCCAGGGATGGGACTCCACCACTGCCCTGGGCAGCCTGGACCAGGCCTTGACGACCCCAAGGGCAAGAAATTGTTCCTCATGTCCCAGCCCAAACCTTCCCTGACACAAGTGAGGTCAGTTCCTCGTGGCCTATCACTTGTTCCTTGGGAGCAGAGACCAAGCCCTGCCTGGCTCCAGCCTCCTTTCAGGGAGCTGAAGAGAGACAGAAGATCTCCCCTCAGCCTCCTCCAGGCTAAACACCCCCAGGTCCCTCAGCTGCTCCTCACAAGACTTCTGCTCTAGACCCTTCACCAGCTCTGTTGTCCTTCCTGGACCCACCCCAGCACCTCAGTGTCCCCCCTGCAGTGAGGGGGCCGAAAGTCATTGCAGTGCTCAGGCTGTGACTCCAGTACCCAGTGCAGGGTACACTTCCCTGGTCCTGCTGCCCACACCATTGGTGGCCCAGGCCAGGATGCTGTTGGCCTGCTCAGCCACCTGGGCACAGGCTGGCTCAGCTTCAGCCTCTGCTGACCAGCACCCCAGGTCTTTGCTGGGCATCTTTCCAGCCACTCTTCCCCCAGCCTGCAGTGCTGCAGGGGGTTGCTGTGACCCAGGTACTGGACCTGCCACTTGGCCTTGATGAACCTCATGCCATTGGCTTGGCCTTTGATCCAGCCTGGCCAGGTGCCTCTGTAGGTGAACAAGCAGCTCAGCACTGCTGCCCAGCTTGGGCCTGTCTGCAAACTGACTGAGGCAGCCTCAGTGCCCTCACCCAGGCATTGATCAAATGTTCAGGAGAACTGGCCCCAGCATGGAGCCTTGGGGAACAGCACTGGTGACCAGACACCAAGTGGAGTTAGCTCCATTCACTGCAGACAGCAGAAGGAAAACCAACCCCAGGGGATCAGAAAGAGAGCTCCTGGCTCAGTGCTGAGGAGATTCAGCCCTCAGAAGGGCCTAGAGTAGAAAATGACACCAGGTCCCCCATAGCCTGCATCCAGCTCCCTGCAGTGAGGCTGCAGAGCCCAGCTGCTGGCAGTGCCACCAGAGCAGGGCTGCTGGAGAGCACAGGGGTGGAAGAGCTGCTGGCACTCAGAGCCTCCCCCTGGCTTCCTGCCACCCAGAAACCTCCCCTCAGGAGCTGCAAATGGCAAGGCAACTCCTGGCCCAGGAGATCCCAGCCTAGAAAGCAGCCAGGGACAAGCCAAGCCTGGCCTGAAGAGCAGAGCAGGATGCTGGGCTCCTCACCTCTGAGTGCTGGTGCTGTAGGGAGCCTCCTCGGGCTCTGGTGGCTGCCCCTGGATCCTGCAGCTCTTCCCAGACGCTGCTCCCTCGGGAATCTCCGCCGGCTCTGGCCACTGGCCTGCCCCCTGCCCCCTGAGCCTGCTCAGGGCTATCTGAGGCATCTTTCCAATTTTAGGAGCTGCTGAAGGAGGAGACTAACTTCTAAGCCCTCCTGTGAGCCTTGGTGAGCAGCAGCACTCAGCCCCTTCCCTCTGCTGCCTCTGCATGGCTCGGCTTCTGCTTTCGCTTCCTTCTCCCTGCAGCTCCTCTTCTCCTTCACCTCCTTCTCTTCGCCCTCTGACTTATCCTGAAGATGTCTTTTCAGCTGTGTTCTCTGCCTTGCCTGCAGTCTCTCTGCCTGGCTGACTCTTGTTTGCCAGCCTGTGCTGCTTGCTTTGCCTCAGCACCAGACTGACCCTTCCTGTCTGCTGGCAGTTCTGCCCTCTGAGCTTGCTCTGGAGCAGGAGAAGGATGTTGGAGCCTCCCATGAAGTGTGGGATCCCTGATGACTATTTTGATACCAGGGTGTGCAGGGCTTGGGCAGGGTTGGTTCTCCTCAGGTTGCACAGCAGTCTGAGCAGGGCCTTTAGCTGCCAGATGAGCTGTGGCAGACCTGTGCTGCTCAGCAGGGGCTGGAGCTGGAGCTGCAGGGGATGATCCTTGCTGAACACCAAGAGATGCAGCCTGCAAGACAGACAGATCCACCCCTGGGCTGCCTGGCACAGCTCTGACTCTGAGCTGCTCAGATCCTGCCTGGAAACCAAAGCCACCCACAGAAGTGTCTTGAAAGCTGTGAGGTTCAGCCACTGCACTGCTCAGGAGCCCTGCACTGCCCATTGCCAGCACTGCAGGCATGGAGCCCCCTTACAGAAGATCCAATTCAAGCCCAATGCAGACTCAGGGCTACAGAGCAGCACTGCAAGCTGTGTCCCTTCACACAGGGCCTCACTGCAGCCTTCCTGCTTCTCCCCATCCCTCCTGCTCAAGGCCACTCAGCTGCCCAGCCCCTGATACACTTTCCCTCTTGTTGCCCTTCTAAGGTGCTTGGGTTTGCCTCCAGCTGTCAGCACAGCAAACTTTCAATTACAAAGGCAAAGCCCTGCAGCTTAGCTGCCATCTTCAGAGGGTGGCATCGAACCAGCCTGGCCTGAAGAGGCAATGGACTTGATTTCCAGCAGCCAGGCCTCCTTGTCCCTCCACAGCAGAGAGATTTGAGGAAGCCTGGCTTGCTGTGAGCCACAAGAAGGGGGGGAAGAGGAGGATCACAGGCAGGGATCATTGTGGAGGGAAACTCAGAACAAACCCCAACAAATTCCCCTTTTCTTGCCTCCATTTTGAGTGCAATTCTTAAGTCACCAAATCCTGCCCAAGCCCCCAGATGAACCTGCATTGCTCCACTCCTCACTGAGCTCTGCTTCCCAGGCAGCAGCACAAGCTGATGGCTGGCAGCTGTCCCAAAGAGCCTGAGACACCCCCCCCAGAAAAGTGTCCCCACCTGTCCTGCTCACCTGTGCTTGGGCCTGCTCCAGCTCTGAGAGCTTTTGCCGCAGCTCCAACAGCTCCCTTTCCTTCTCAAGCACTTGCTGCCTCAGCAGCTCCTGCTGTGTCAAAGGCTTTGGTGGAGGAGCAGAGGCAGCAGCTGTGGCACAGGCAGGTGCAGTGGATTCCTCTGGCTAGAAACAGAACAGAACCTGTGACACAGGGGAAATCCTGAGGGAGTCAGGGAGCCCTGGAGCTGGTTTGGTTAGAACAGGGTCACTGAGCCCCAGCCTCAACCTAACACCCCATGGCCCCCATGCTCAGCTAACTCCAGCTCCCTTACCTGCTGTCACTATCCAGCACTGGAGCTCCCTCTGTGCAGCTGTTAGAAGCTGCACTGTTCATGCACAATGGAACCAAACTCATTTGAAACCTTTGCCCCCACTCGAATTTGCTGCTGTGACAGGGGGACGGCGCCTAACAGAAGTTCATCCATGCCCACCCCCCAGAGCAGAGGTTTGAAACAGGCAAACCAAGCCCCCCCAGTGCTCTGCATTCAGGAGTGCCCCTGCCCTGCCTACACAGCCCAGGTCCTGCACTCCTGAGGCACTGCACTGTCACCAAGCAGCCTACAAACAAGGCTGGCTGCTCTAGGACCGTCTGTCCGCACAGCAGGCACACAAACTGACCGAGGGAGCTGCAGGCTGAGGGCTCACAGGGCTGCCAGCAGCATTCCCAGCTGGAGGCAGAGGCCAAGCAGGATCTAAGGACTTGACTCTGACATCCAGGGCGTGCAGCTTCTCCCAGGGGAAAACCCTGTCCCACGTCGAGCGCAAGAGGAATAAACTCCTGCGAGTCTCTGTGTCCCCCTGCAACAACAGAACAGCCCCAGGGCTCCCTCAGCTCCTGCCCAGCACAGCCTGGAGCTCTGCTGCCAGGAGGAAGGCTGCATTTATGTCCTGCTTCTCTCAGCACTTGGCATTCCAACACTCTGGCCTCGCTGTGCAGCAGCTCTCAGCACTGCAGGCCACGCTCCCATGCCAAGGGAATCAGGCAACAGCCTCTGAGGCAAGCAATGAGCCCAGGTGCTTGTGCTCAGCTCTCCAGCCCCTGCAGGGCTTTTCCCCACCAGATGCCAGGCCAGGGCTATCAGTTACAATTCAGCCAGGTCTGGTTCAGGTCAGCTGCACCTTCAGACCCATCTGTGAGACACAGATCCAACCTCCTTGCAGGCTCAGTGCCCACTTGATTGCTTCACACCAACAGCAGGGACTGGCCCTCGGTGCAGAGCCAGGACAGAGATGCAGAAAAGCCAAGCAGTTTGTGTGGTTCACCACCCAAGCAAAGCCAACCCTGGGCACAGTGCTCATTGCCCAGGCACAGCTTTGGGCCACAGAACTCTTCTGGAGGGCAGAGACCTTCTCAAAGACAGAGAGAAAGGTTTCCACCAGGTTTGGGGCAAAAGCCTGCAGGTATGCTCCTCCCACATTCTTGATGATGGAGTCCATGAGGTGCAGAGCAGGGAGCTTCTGTGATGGAGGGGCCTGGAATCAAGAGAAGAGAGGGAGAAGTTCAGCACAACCAAAGCACCTCTGAAGCACTGCAAACACAGGGCTTGCCAGGCTCAGAAACCTCTGAGCCAGCACTTCAGCAGGGTTGGAACACTGAGGTTTTCCCTTGCAGGCAAAACCAGCCCCTGGGACAGGCTTGCAGACAGCTTTTAACCCCCACGCTTCTGGGCAGGCTGGGAAACAGCCCTCAGCCCACTGCTGCCCTGCTCTGCCCCTCTCCTGCCTCACAGCAGGACATCTCCCCAGGCCCTCCTCGCCCTCCAGGCCCCCCCAGCCCGCCGGGCCCAGCTGGTCCCCCCAGCAGCACAGGTAGGAGCAGCAGGCAGTGGAACTTCCAAACCTTGGCCACTCGTGCCTCCACCAGGTAGACAATGCCGCTGGCAAAGGCCACGTTCTGCTCTGCCAGGACGGTCAGCTGGGTGATGTAGGCCTTGCTGCTGCGTGTCAGGCACTGCAGCTGTGCCCAGTAATCCTGGCACACATCTAACACCTCGCTCCTGGGCGGTGGGGACTCAGCAGGCTGCTCTGGCAGGGTGGTTGCGCTCAGCAGCTCCGACCCCATCCCAAACGCGCTGTGGGCCACAGGGCCTCCGACCTCCTCCAGCCCAGGCAGCTGCTTCCCTGGCAGCAGGTCTGGTCTCTAGACAGGGAGAGCAGTTCAGTGACAAGTCCAGGAGCCAAGGACACGGAGACCCTGTCCTCCCCAGCCCTCCCCAGCCCCACGCAGGCCTTGGCTCTGCAGGATGCCTCCTGCAAACCCTCCTCCCCTGCACCTGCCTCCCTGGCAGAGCAGGCAGAGGTGCAGCAGCTCCCAGCACCCAGGAGCATCAGCCAAGAGCAGCTTTCAGGGCTCCCCTGGCCCACCCCTGCTGAAGACAGGAGCCCCCTGGTCACAGCTTTCCTGACCTCATTTGGGACGCTGCCAGTGCGGCCGGGCAGGCTGGAGGCAGCCTCGGCAATGGGCCCCTCCGAGCTCTTCCTGAGGCTGGGGATCCTGGGGAAGGCAGAGAAGGGCTGGCATTAACTGCCAGGGGCTGAGCCCCTGTCAGAGATGCAGAGGAGAAAGAGGAGCCAAAGCTCTGAGGGCATGAGGTGGTGTAGAGTGAAACCGTGACAAGGGGCTGGGCCTCTCCCTGCCACCCTCCTCCGAGCCAGGGCATGCACAGGGCATTGGGGCTCCCCGGGCCAAGCTCCTGCCCACAGCCAGCCCTGTGCCAGCCTGTCCCAAATGCTGGGAGCAGGGGGCAGAGGGGCCAGCAGGCACCAGACACTCACCTCTGGTAGAACAGCAGGTAGGCCTGCTGCTGCTGCAGGACCTCTTGGGTGTCTGCGGACTCGACCCGCTCGTCGTCCGCTAGATACCACTGCCCATCGCTGGCCTGCAGCAGGGGCAGAGACAACAGGGCTGGGCTGTGCCCAGGGACCTTCCTGGCAGCAGGAGCAGCAGGAGCAGCGCCCGTGGGCAGAGCTCCTCTCCCCACAAGGCAGAGGAGGCCCAGGGCAGGCCAGGGGCTCTGCCAGAGCTGAACCTTCACCCCTCCTGCGGCACAGCACAGCCTGTAGCCCGCAGCCAGTGCTCCCCACCAGGCACATCTGCTGAGCACCCTCCTTGCTGGGCCCACCGGGACCCCCCAGCACCCCCAGCCCTGAGGGGGTGGCACCACAGCTCCCCGGGCTCACCTTCACGTAGCAGTAGTAGTGCCCTGCGTGGCAGCTGTGCCCAGAGTGCACCAGCACCGCATAGAGGCTGTACAGGACGGGGCCCCTGTGCCGCGCAGACATGTAGGGGCGGAGGTTCAGCAGCATGGGGTACCGCACGTCCTGCAGAGACAGGGGGGCTCAGGAGCCTGCACAGGGCATGGCTTTTGTGCTGGGGCAAGAGCAGCACAGCTCTCCCAGCAGTGCCACCTCTCGAGGGAAGGGCACTCAGCCTCCTTGTGCAGAGGTGGTGCTGAGGAAGGCGGCAGGAGGAGCCAAACTGCGCCTGCACCGCACAGCGGGGGAAGGGCTGCGGGAGCGCACAGAGCTCACGCTGGGCACAGGAGCAGCTCCCAGCCTGCTCTGGGCAGCAGGACCTCGGGCCAGGAGACAGCCTCAGCTCTGGGCTGCCAAGCACTCACCTTTGTGATCTTCCCTCCGCCGCAGGGGGCAAAGCGCTTCAGTGCCACTGTGAGGACGTTGGCGGCGCGGTGGATGCTGAAGCGTTTGCTGGCCGACACCTCCTGCTGGCAGCTGCACAGGAAGAGCTCCAGCTCTTCAAGCTGCTCCGCCAGCCAGCTGCCTGCCAGCCCTGGCCGGGCAGCAAACCCCACGGCACTGACCCTGCTGGCAGCAGGCACTGCTCCCGGGCCCCCGCTCACGGCCACGGCTGCTGGCCCAGCGCCTCCTCACGACGGGAGGCAGCCTTCCCGGCAGGCTCCCACGGCCACGTCCCTCAGGGCTGAGCCGTGGCGCAGGTAGAGAAGCCCTCCCGCAGCCAGCAGGGGGCACACCCGCTTGCCCCAGCACAGCGCCCCCGCCGCCCGCAGCCCCCACACTCACCTGGCACACCTGTAGGCGTTCTCCCCGCACAGCAGCTCTGCCTTCACGAACTGCCCCAGCGCCTGCACCACGCTCGTGGCCTCCTGCGAGCACAGAGGAGAGGTCAGGCCACGAGTGGCCTGTCCACGCCACAGCCCCGGGAGATCACACAGAGCGTGGGCACAGGGCCACAGGCTGCAGCAAACCCCTGAGCCCCACCAGCTGGGCACTGCCCAGCACCACGAGGGGCAGCTGCAGGGGCCCAGCACCACGGAGCCTCACGCCCAGGTGCCGGGCACAGAGAAGGCAGCTCAACAACGGCAGCGGCTTCCCTCTTCCCTGTGCTGTGCCTTGGCACCGGCAGGGTCAGGAGCCCTGAGGGCAGCGATGGTGCAGCTGCAGGAACAGCCCCAGGAGAGCAGAGCCCCTCCCCAGCCCCCACCCTGCCGCCGTACCCCGATCTCCAGCGCCAGGTCCAGGTAAGGCTCGTAGGTGTCCGAGGTGCTCTTGCACTCCAAGCACGTCACTGCCAGAGAAAGAGCACTGAGCACAGCCTGGCATGGCCCTGCACCCACCCCAGCACAGCACAGGCGGCACCAAGCTTCCCTCTCTGGGTCTGGGCTCCGGGATGCCAGCACCAGGGGTCACAGCCGGCCCGGGGGGAAGGCTGCCCTGGCACAGCCAGTGTGGCAGCAGGGGCTCCTTGGCTGCAGCAGGGACCACAAACCCCAGCAGCTGCAGCTGGGGACCTTTTGCACACACTCAGCAGTGCTCCCAAATGATTCCTCCTGCGAGGCAGCCCTGAGAGTCCCAGGCCCAGGAGCTGGCAGCCAACACTCACCACGGGACCGCAGGGAACCGCCGAAGATCTGCTGAACCAGTGTCGGGGCCTGGCTCTGGCCATCCCACCTAGGCACAGGAGCAGCAGGTCTCACACCACCCTGCCACCATGGCCACCCCCGAGGGCCCCCTCCCCGAGTCCTCAGGACAGCTCCCCGGTGCGCTCTGGCCAGCAGACAGGCTGCAGAGCTCCAGAGGCAGAGGGAAGTCGCAGCCTCTGCCAGGCTGCTCTCCCGGTGCCACAGCTCAAGGGCTGGCACCAGGCTCCCAGGGGCACCTTCCTCCAGCAGGAGCAGAAGCTGCCGGCCGGAGCTCAGAGCTGCGCGCTGCAGACACAGGCAGCGCGGGGCCCAGAGGAAAGCTGCTCACCCACAGCCACAGAGCTGCACCCGAGCCAGCTGCACCCGGGTTGAGCAGCTGGCACAGGATCCAGACCCAGAGCAGCCTCAGGGTCGGGGGACAGGGCCACAGCTATGCTGGGGCAGAGGAGCCGGGAGAAGGTGGACTGTGGCACAGAGGGGCAGAGAGCTGGGCCATCCAGTGCGGCCCCTGCGGTCAGTGCCTCCCTCCAGGAGTTCAACCTGGGGCACAGGTTCCCCCTCCCACGGGCACAGGGCACTGGTGAGGGCACAGGGCAGCAGGGCCACACATACTGGGCACAGCCGTTCCAGCAGGCCTGCTGCATGGCGTCGATGCTGTAGCGCAGGAACTCGTGGGCATCCTCCTGCTTCCGCAAGCAGAGGTGCTGGGCGATGTCTGCAGGAGGGGCAGCAGCCAGCCTCAGCATCTGCTGCAGCAGCTGCAGCCCCTCCCTCCCTCCCTGCTCCCCCGCAGCCCAAACCTGCTGTCAGGCTCACGGCCACGGGAGAAGCCCCCCGCAGCCCCCAGCCCCCGGCAGGCTCACTGAGCCATCTCAGGAGAGCTGTCTGCCGAGACCTGCCCCATCCCACAGGCTCTGCTCCAGCGTCAGTCCCTGCTCCAGGGCAGGGCAGGGCAGGGCAGGCAGGGCAGGGCAGGGCAGGGCAGGGCAGGGCAGGGCAGGGCAGGGCAGGGCAGGGCAGGGCAGGGCAGGGCAGCCTCCCTTACTCTTGAGGTTCCGGATGAAGGACACCGGCTTTATGGCCTGCCCACTGCTGGCAAATGCCTGCCCCACATGGTCCTGCAGCATGCACAGCATGCAGAAGCCTTCTTGGCGACCTGGAGCAGCAGAGCAGAGGACAGGACGTCAAGGACAAAGCCAGGAGAGATGGAGGCAGGACAGAGGGAGCAGGGATCTCTGTTCCAACAGAGCTCAGCTATGCACAGTGGTCCCTAGGAGCTCTGTGCTGCAGCACAGCTCTGGGGCATCCCGGGTACACAGGGGCCAGCAGACATCACCTGGCTGATGCCATCCCACTCACAGTACCACTGCAACACCCCTTCGCCCCCCCAGAGGAGACAGCATCCATGGGGATGGAAAACAGCCACAGGTACTCTCAGAAGGAGGGCAGATCCCAGCACGGCCCTACAGACAGGGCTGTGATCCCTGAGCGCTCCCCTTGGTCCCAGCTCCGACCCTCCCACAGCAGCTGCTGCCCGCAGGCAGCCTCCTGCCCTGCCCTGGCTGCACCCAGCAGAGGCAGCGCCTCCCCGGTCCCAGGGTGCAGAGCTGGGAGCACTGCTAGGGCCAGGAGAACACAGGAACAGCCTCTGGTGGAGACAGGGGCAGCAGGGACAGAGAGGGCACAGCCCAACACTCGCAGCCCCTGCCAGGGCCATGTGCAGAGGTGCTGAGCACAGCACAGGCAGGCAGCTCCTGCTCCCCACGGGCACCCTGGCACTGCCAGCCTGGCACTGCCTCCCGCCTGGCCGAGGCTCCCCACTCACAGCTGCGGCCGTGCTCCTCGGAGAGCAGGTAGTTGGCGAGCGGCGCCGTGTGGGTCAGGCACTGCAGCGTGGCGTTGAGGAAGCAGCTGAGCCCCAGGTTGTGCAGCCCGGCACCGACCCCGCAGAGCCGCTCCCACCGCAGGGACAGGCGCCCCGCGGGGGAGGGCAGCTTCTGGGGCACGGGGACCCCGTCCCCTCCTGCTGCCGGGGCTTGGTCACCGCCTGCAGGGAGAGGGGCGGTGAGCCACAGGGCTCAGGAGCACCAGCAGCCCCCTCGGCCCTCTACCTACCCTGCTTGCTGGTCAGCTCCTCCTTGGGGCTGCCGCGGGGGCTGGCAGCCTTGACCCAGGGCTGCAGATGCTTCCCCCAGGGCTGCTCCCCTTGCCACGACTGGCAGGCTCAGACTCTGCCATCCACTGCCACACCTGCTTGGGCGAGCCCGGAGCCCCTTCCTCACCCAGCCCCAGCCGGCGCCTCTTGGCTGCCGGCGCCAGCCCCTCCTCCAGCTCCTTCAGCCTCCGCATGCTGCGCACGATGTGGCCACGCTCGGTGGCCTCGACTCAGCTGTCCCGGGCTACTGAGCACCTTCCTCCTCCTCCTTCTCCTCCTCTTCGTGTCCCTCGCACTCGGTGTCCAGGCAACAGGCTGAGGCAGAGCGGCGCTGCTGATTGGCTGCAGTGCCAAGGGGGGCGGGACTTGTCAGGGCGTGGTCGCTGGGCTCGGTGATGCCCATTGTGTGCTGGCACCACGGCGCAGCCGGGGGGGGCTGGCCCTGTCCTGCTCCAGCCCCTGGCCCTGTCCGGTGCTGAGGGCAGTGGGACCAGGAGGGATCTGAACGTGGCCTCGCAGCAGCTCCTCTCCTCCCCTCCTCCTCTGTTCCCCTCCATTCCCGGGGGCCCACGGGATCCCTCCCTGGCTGAGGAGGGCTGCTGCAGACACCAGCTGAGACACCCAGCTGGAGGAGTGGCCCCTGCCATCGCTCCTTCCATGCCCGGGGAGCTTCCCCTGCAGGCACTCCACATGGAACCAGCAGCACTCCAGCACCTGGCAGGGAGAGACAGAAATGATAGGACCGTGGAATGCACCAGGCTGGAAGGGACCCTCGGAGGTCACCTTGTCCAACCCCCCTGCAGTCAGCAGGGACATCTCCAACTACAGCAGGCTGCCCAGGGCCCCAGCAAGTTTGACCTTGAATGTCTCCAGGGATGGGGCCTCAGCCACCTCTCTGGGCAGCCTATTCCAGTATTTCACCACCCTCACTGTGCAGAACTTCTCCTGATGTCCAACCTAACTCTGCCCTGCTCCAGTTTCAAACCACTGCCCCTTGTCCTATCTCCACAGCCCTTCTGAACAGTCCCTCCCCAGCCTGCCTGTAGGTCCCCTGCAGAGAGTGAACTGCAGCTCTAAGGCCTCCCCCGAGCCTTCTCCTCTCCAGGCTGAACAGCTCCAACTGTCTCAGCCTGTCCCCATAGCAGAGCTTCTCCAGCCCTCTGATCATCTTTGTGGAACTGCTCCAGGAGCTCCATGTCCTTCTGGTGTCGAGGGCCCCACAGCTCTGCAGGTGAGCTCTCCCCAGAGCACAGCACACTGGCAGGATCCTCTCTCTCCAGCTCTGGCCACGCTGCTTTGGATGCAGCCCAGGCTGCCACCTGCCCTCTGGGCTGCAAGTGCCTATTGCTGGCACATGCCCAGCTGCTCACCCACCAGCACCCCCAAGCTCTTCTTTGCAGGGCTGCTCTCAAGCTCATCATCCCCCAGCCTGGACTGGTATCAAGGGCTGCCCCAAACCAGGTGCAGGACCTTGCACTTCACCTTATTGGTGTCATCAGCAAACTAAACCTCCCCTGGTGCAACCTGAGGCTGCTTGCTCCTGTCCCGTTGCTTGTTGGGACTCTTCCTTGGCAGAAGAGACCAACCCCCACCTGGCCCCAGGCTCCTTGCAGGGAGCTGTGGAGAGCAGCAGCAGAGATGCCAGTGGGGGCTGGGGCAGCATTTTTAGCTTTGCCATAGCAAGACAAATTTGTCTGGAGCCAAGATGGGGAATGAACAGAGCTGCAGGCAGGGGCTGAGCGCTGCCCAGGGCAGGGGGTGAGCTCTGCCCAGGAGCAGAAGGGACAGGAGGGAAGGATGTGAAGAATGGGAGCAAGTGGAGCATGGATTGGAAAGGGACTGAGACACAAACCCACAGAAATACCTCTAGCCAACAGGCAGCAAAGGAAACTCTTTGACATGATGAAGCCCTCCTCAGGTACTGCAAGGCCTGTTGTGGATGGGGTTCTGCACTTCCCTCCCCAGAGAGAAGTAACAAGCTATTTAAAGCAGCCACACTCAGCATACAGCCTTATACAAACCCCAAGGGCTGTAGATCAGACTAACAACAATCATTCACCCTGATGCCTACCAGAACGTCCTGAATCCAGAAGATGCTTCCTTTGCTACTGCACTGGAGAAACAGAGTCAGGATGAAGAATGCAGCTGTGCAAGAACTGAATCCAGCCCTGAAACCATCTTCAGCAAGGTGCTGGCAGAGCAAGTGGAACAACAGCAAAGGCAGAAAGCTAAAGCTGCCCTCTTGCAGTACAGACATTGTGTTTCATTGGGAGCAAAATGCCCCATGGGGAAAGGAGGCTGGGAGCCGAGAAGCCTCTGCCCCCACTGCGTTGCACACAAACAGGCAAAACCAAAGCCAAAGGACACAGACGGCCAGGAGCGGCTGGGGGCTGTCCCTGTGTCACCTATGGACTCGTTCCTGAGCCACTGCAGAACACTTTGCTGGGAGGCAACTTTGTAATAAGGGAAAGAAACAGAAGCCTGGATCTGAATGAATGACCCTGAGAGGAGCCTTGGAGCTGTCAGAGGAGAAAGCCTGAGAGCTGTACAGAGCTGCAGCTGGACAGCAGAGGGGGTGAATGGAACAGAGTAACAGAAGCACACAGCCGGGAGCGGAGCCTTTAATGAAGGCACTCAGGAGATGTAAAAGAAGAGTCAAAACGATGCCAGTTACTAAAGGTACTAAATCTATCATCCAAAACTCACAAGACATCTCCTTCCAGAGAGGTAAGAAGGGGCAGGAAAGCCTGAAGCTTTTCCCTGTCCCACCAACGAAGCCCAGGGGGGAGCAAGGGAAAACCCAAGGGGGGCAAAGGATGCAAAATGGATAAAAATTTGAGCCCAGCTGCAGAGCTGAACTCAGGTGAGGGAAACACCACCTTCCCGTGACCAAACTCAAGGATGCAACACAAGAGACACTCCAGGGCTATGAACTTGTCACTGCTCACTGTTTCACTCACAGGAGTGTCAGGCAACCTCCCAAGCTTCACCAGCAGCAACCCCTGGCACAGCGACTCCTCCAGTTTGCATTGACTTTGGGACAGAGACACAGAGATGTTTGCCAGCAGCCCCCTGCCCCTGCCCAGGGCCAAACATTTTGTGCCTGGGAAGAGCAGGCCCTGCATGTTCAGAGTAATAATGCAGCTCTTTTGAGATGAGACTTGCCAACAGCTAAACAACCCCTTGGTAAAGAGGCCAGCTCGTTCCCATGCCTCTACTGGGTGATCTCCCCCCTGGCTAGAAGCCTGCACGCTGGGAAACAGCAGGAATCAACTTCTCTGCATCGCTGAAAATCCTCTCCAGTGCAACTGCAGAAAGCAGGATCTGATGGCAAAAAGCAAGACAACAAATGCAGCAAATGCCACCAAACATCCCCTGCCCTTGCCCTTGGGGATAACTTCACCAGGAAGACTTTGTGCAATTGACTTAGAGAAAGACACAAGAGACTGAGTAAGTTTCTTGTATTATGCTTCTATTTTGGTGCCTGGCACAGGGAGAATCATTTCAAAAGACTGCAGAGAGCTTGGGGCAAACTTTCATACCAGAAGGTATCTGTCTGAAATGCCAGAGGTGTGGTCATGCTTCGCAGAAAGAGTCCAGAGGCTTCTTGTCTATGCAGAGGTTATCTCCCTACAAAGAGCAGAAGGATACAGATCATCCAGGTGTCCTTTCTCTTACGCCAAAGATCATCTTGTCTAAGACTAACCGAAGCAAATTACTGCACCATCCTGTTACTCCTTGTCTATGCAAAGGCTTCCTGCCAGCTCCCCTCCCCTCCCTGCATTCCAGCCAACAAGAGGAAGTTTCTTACCGACTCTTACTCTGTTAAAGATCAGCATTTCTGCTCCCCAGCTCCCCCTTGCTCACAGCACAGACTGTGTTCCTGTACTGTATTTTCTTAAAACAATGTCCTGTTTCCAGCTCATCCTGAGGTTATCAATTTTATACTTCTGGTAGGATTCCACACCACTCTTTCCAGTACACATAATTATCTTAATCAAAACTAACAGTAACATTATGAATAAAATAATCATTACAATTCCCCAGCAACAACTGTTTGAGCCAGAGGACGCTGGGCATCCATGAGGTTAACTCTTCCCAGAGGTCAGATAATCCACATGCTGTATCATCCTTGCTCGCCTCAGGCAATACTTTCCCCCTATATTTTGCAATCAGTTTTAATTTGTCCTGACTTATTACATAGGTGCAGCAAGTGGTGTTTGTCAAGGTACACCCCCCTCCCATTTCAGCTGTAACCATATCCAAAGCCAGCCTGGTCTGCAGTGGCAACTGCTCACAGACTTAAATCCCAGCTGCAGGTTCTGCACCGCACCAGCTGCTGAGTCAGCAGTGATTGCCACTGCAGCTGGTATGTTTGCTATTGCTTTTTCCAGTTGGGCAACAGCCAGTGCAGGGATCAACACTCCAACAAAACTGTGGTATCCAGTGTTGTGTCTGACAAGGGGATTTGCTGTCCTTCTGTGTCTTCTCCAAAGAGTCCTCCAACATCCTCTAGGCAGGATCTCACGATGGACAGTGATTTGTGGGGCTAAGTAGCCTGCAGTGCAAACTCCTGTCCACTTTAGGGGTAAGCTTTTTCTGGCATACCCATCCCCACATAACCACCAATATCCATGAGGGAGTAAGCAACTACTTTGGCTTAATAGGGCTACACCAGCCCCTACAACATCCAGCCTGTTTGCTTTAGAAGAGGTACAGCCATTTCCCTGAACCCATGGACTGGCACCTGAGACTTCTTCAGGGGAAGAGCAATTCCATCTGCAGCCCAACCCTGTTGGATTTTACCATCCTGCCTTATTTTCTCTGCTTTCATTACTTCCTACAGAAAGGGTTCGTGAGGGATCCACAATCAATAAGTCAAACTGTGGACCCAGGCTCTCTGAGCTATCCTTCCCATGCTGACAATTGTGGAAGTTACTATCAGATGCAGTCACCCAGTCTGATGGCCCCCAAGTCCAACTCATTGAGGCTACCCCAAATAAAGGGGTCCTCATTTGGCCTCGGGGAAGCTCAGTGCATATCCAACAGTCAGATTAGTTTACAAAGCCAATTCTTGACTAACATTCAAATACATATTTCCTTCCCATCCCTCAATAGTATCAACCAACAAACAAATCACAATTATCAATACAACTTGAGCTGCAGGGGTCCCTGGGATTCGAGTTTCCATTCTCTCGCTGAGGTCTTCTTGACTCTGGTGCGGTGAATCCAAGCAGCTTGTTCCTTGATCTTGATGGCTGTGAAGGATGTCAGGAACACCTGATGTGGTCCTGTCCCCTTGGGCTCCAGAGGGTTCTCTGAAAGAGATCTGACATAGACATAGTCTCCAGGTTCCACATCATGGACTGGTCTGTCTAACCCTCTCACATTGGTTCCAGTCACCTGTTTGTTAACAGTGCTCAGGTTCTCATAAATCTGCTGAACAAACTTGTTCAACATTTCCTCTCTGCATTGCCCTGGTTCACAGGGGTCCATGGTTCCTACTGCATAAGGTCTTCCAAACAGGATTTCAAATGGGCTCAACCCTTCCTTTGTGCTTTGCTTAGTTCGAATTCGCAAGAGGGCCCTTGGCGATGCTTGTGGCCCAGGAGGGTTTGCTGCTTCCTGCCCAATTTCTACTATCTGATTTTTCATTAGATGGTTCATTTTCTCCACTTGCCCACTGGAATGTGGATTGTAGGGGGTGTGGAGTTGCCAATCAAGCCCTAAAATTTTGCTCACTTGTTGTACCACCCTGGCCACAAAATGAGGTCCCCTGCCTGAGGAAACAGCAGGAGGTGCCTCAAAGCAAGGTGTTCTCCCTTGTGACACTGCTGTAGTAACCTCCTGTGCTTGCTTGGTGTGACAGGGAAATGCTTCTGGCCAGCCAGAGAAGGTGTCAGAGAGTACCAACAGGTGCCTGGATCCCCCCTTTCTTGGGAGCTCAGTAAAATCCATTTGCCATTGTTGTCCTGGATCATTTCCTTTGCTAATCTGTCCCAGGCTAACTCCTCTCCTCACCTCGGGCTTAGCCGTAAGAGACGCTCCCGTTGCTGGGTTCCCTGTTCTGCTGTGCTGTATGGCTTTCATGCTGGACACTCCTGAACCCATTTTCAATACAGAGCTTCTGTTACCCTGTGAGTCTTTGCATGTTCCACCTGAACAAAAGCCCAGAGAAGGTTAGTAGGAATGATTAACTTCCCATCCGGTGTCCTGGCCCAGCCCTTTCCTATCCTACTCCCTAAGAGGTCTTTAATTAGGTTCTGATCCTCTGTGCCATCCACAGGCTCTGGCTCTTTTTGCTCAGTTGTCAGTTTACCATCTGGGATCAAAACAAACTCTGCCACCTTCCTCCCCTCCCTGGCCACCCTTTGAGCTGTTTCATCTGCCAGTCTGTTGCCTCTTTCTTGACCACTATTCCCTTTTTGGTGTGCTTTGCAGTGCATTATGGCTACTTTGCTTGGCTTTTGCACTGCTTCCAGAAGCCTCAGTATCTCTCCCCCATGTTTGATGCCTTTTCCTTGAGATGTCAACAGTCCTCTTGCTTTCCAAATGGCTCCCTGGGCATGCACCACCCCAAAGGCATATGTTTGCACATTTCCCTTGGGAAAGCTCAAGGGCTCTGGTGAGTGCTCTCATCTCTGCCTTTTGAGCAGAGGTGTTACTTGGTAGGGCTTCTGCCTCGATTGCCTCTTCTCCTGTAGTTACAGCATACCCAGCTTTGCTTTCTCCCTGGATCACAAAGCTGCTTCCATCAGTTATGGTCTGCCTTTTCCAGGGGTTCTTCCTTCAGGTCAGGTCTGCTGGAGTAAGTGGCCTCAATTGTTTCCAAACAATCATGGGTAACTGGTTCTCCATCACCTCCCTGGAGGAAAGAGGCTGGGTTGACAAAGTTAGCAGCTTTAGTTTCTACATCATCCTGTTCCACTGGGATGGCTTGGGATTGGAGAAATCCTTGTGGAGACAGCCAGTGTCCTCCCTTGGCTTCTAAACCAGCAGAGATGGTGTGTGATACCAGGACTGTGCTCTTCTGTCCCATTGTGAATTTGTGAGACTCTTGAATGTTAATTGCAACTGCTGCCCCAGGCCTGAGGCATCCTGGCCCTCCCTTGCTCACCTCACCCAGTTGTGGAGAGGTCTGCCACCGCCCTGCGGTAGGGTCCTAAGGGTTGTGCTAGGACTCCGAGGGCTGTCCCTTGGCTTCCATGGGAATACAATGAAAAGGGTTTGGTGACATCAGGTAGGCCTAGTGCTGGTGCCCTCAGCAATTCCTTCTTTAAGGTACAGAAAGCTTGTTCAGCTTCTCCACTCCATTGCAAGCCCTTATCAGTCTCTTTCAGTAATTCACAGAGGGGTTTCACAAGCAGGCCATCATTATAAATCCACAACCAGCACCACTCTGCCATTCCCAAGAAGGTTCAGAGTGCCTTTACTGTGTTTGGAAGTGGGATAGAACAGATGGCCTCCTTTCTTTCAGGGCCCAGCACTCCTTGTCCTGCTGTTAATTCCTAGCCCAAGTAGGTTACTTGCTGCTGTACCATTTGGGCCTTCTGTGGGGAAACTTGATACCCATTCAGTCCCAGACAATTCAGCACACTCACAGTCCATCTTTCACATTCTGTCCTGGTCTGGGTGGCCAGCAGGATGTCATCTACAGACTGCAGCAGAACTCCATCACCTTCTGGCTTGTCCCACTTCTCTAATTCTTTTCAAGCTGATTTCCAAAGATTGTAGGGCTGTTCTTAAATCCTTGGGGCAAGACTGTCCAGGTGAATTGACACTTTGGGTTAGTTCCTGGGCTCTCCCGTTCAAAGGCAAACAGTGGCTGGCTCTCAGGGGGCAGGGGTAAACAGAAAAAGGCATCTAAAGATCCAGGATGGTAAACCATTCTAATTCTGTTCTTAACTGGGTCAAGAGGGTATCTGGGTTTGCCACCACCGGATGGATATCCTTTGTTATTTTATTTACAGCCCTTAGGTGCTGCACTAACAGATGCCCTGCAGCTGGTTTCCTTGCAGGTAAGATTGGAGTGTTGTAAGCTGATTGACACTCTGTTAGCAGCCCAGACTTTAAGAATTTTTCTACAATAGGCAAAACTCCTTCCCTCTCTTCTTTCCTTAAGGGATATTGTTTTAGTCTAACTGGTTGAGCTCCAGGCTTAAGGTCTGTTACCACAGGTAGGGCATTTTTAGCCCTCCCAGGCTGCTCAGTGTCCCAGACCCCAGGATATACTTGATCTTTTATGCTTTCTCTTACTCTGTTTTTCTCTTGTTGAGGGCCCATTAATGCAAGACTTAAGACCTCAATCAACTGTTCCTCCCTTACTCTAAATTCTACCTTCCCCTTATTAAATTTAATTTCAGCTCCCAATGCTTCTAACAAATCCCTTCCCAGCAATGTCTTTGGGGCATTTGGCATATATAAAAACTTATGTAAGCCCCAGGTGTCACCATATTTATATTTAAGAGGTTTAAAAAAATACTCCTCCTCAGTTTGACTGCAGCCCCTACCACAGCAGCACAGCTCTCATCCCAAGGCAACACGCTTGAGTTAAGGCTGCAAAGGTTGCTCCCGTGCCCACTACAAATTACAGTTTATTTTCTTGTTCCCCTAGCTTCACTAGAACCAGAGGATCTGCTAGGGTATTTACAGTCTCCTCTGGTCCTCCCTAATCATCCTCTTCTAGCTGTTCCTGTATCCTGTTTTTCTTTTCCTCTCTGGACATTCTCTTTTCCAGTGTCCCTTCTTCTTGCAAATCACACCCTGATCTTTTCCCAGCCGTACTCTATTAGTCCTTGGAGTCTCCCTGCTTTCCTGTAACGCTGCTACCAACATTCTCTTCTCTTTTCTCCTATTCTTCTTCTTCCCTGTTAGAGAATACTCCCCATGCTACATCCAGAAGTGCCTCTAAATCCCTTCCCAGCTTTTGCAACTTCTTTCTGATATCACTGGCAGATTGCCCAACACATAGGATACCAGTTGTTGTATTGCTACTTCTGATCCGGAATCTAGAGAGGTGTTTTTCCTCAAGACTTCCCTCAGCTTATCTAAGAGCTCTGAGTGATTCCCCAGGCCCTGGCCTGACTGAGTGTAACACAGACCAGTCAATTGCTTTCGGAATGGCTTCTCTGTTCCCCTGGCTACAAGCTCCGGCATTCCTCCAGTCTGGTCCTTTGCAGGGCATTGTTTGTCTTCCATTCTGGATTTTGGAGTGGAAATACATCTCCAAGGGGCAGCCCGGGGGGGCAGCAGGGCCCGGGGCCGCTGCCGGCAGCAGCCAGGGCAGGCCTCGCTTGGCTGCGCCTCTCTCCGGGCACCCAGGCTCTGCCCTGCTCGCTCTCGGGCTCTGTCCCAGGCCCGCTGCCGGCACCCTGCAGTGCTGCGGCGCTGCCCAGGCGCCAGCTGGGGACACCTCCCCCAGGGGGACCCTTCCCGCTCCGCTCAGCTCCTCCTGCCCCCGGGGTGGCTGCGCCAGCACCCCCAGCTGCCTCCAGCCGGGGAACCAGAGAAGGGGAAACCAGCATGGGCAAACTCCACCTGTGCCCAAAGCCAGGGCAAGGATGAGACAGAGCCTGGCTCTGGAAAACAGAAATCAGTGTGGATGGGAAAAGAGAAACAAATGGATTGGCAGAGACAGGGGGGTGGGTGAGTGATGGAGCTGGAGCTGTTGGCAGTGGATGGGGAGGCGACAGGTGGAGGGAGGGAGGGGTGGAATGATGGAAGGAGGGATGGAGGGACTGATAGAGGGAGGGATGGAAGGTGGATGGAGGGATGGATGGATGGATGGATGGATGGATGGATAGGAGGGAGGGAGGGAGCAATGGAAGGAAGGAGAGATGGAAGGATGGAGGAATGGATGAAGTAATAGATGGACAGAGGGATGGATGGAGGAAGTGATGGAAGGAAGGATGGATGGAAGGAAGGAAGGAAGGAAGGAAGGAAGGAAGGAAGGAAGGAAGGAAGGAAGGAAGGAAGGAAGGAAGGATGCAGCTAGTGCCTCTATGGGTTGGCACCTGCAGGCTATCCCAGCATGGTGCCAAACTCACCCAGACTCCGTGCAGCTCGATGCCATCCTCCTCCTCACACGTGGCCATGTCTGCCCCCAGCTTGAGGATGCAGTCTGAGAAGCCTTGGTGAATGCTGGCACTGGCAGTACCTGCTACCAGCAGCCCAGCCACGTGCCCTGCCAGCTGCCATGGGGTCCCAGACCTTTGGGGACCAAGCCCACCTCCCTCCCTGCTGGGATGACACAGGCACACCTGAGCCCCATGCTGCTGGTGCCACCAGGACCACCAAGCTGCCCCTGGCAGGCAGGACAGGCCTGTGATGGGTGGGCACTTGGAGGCAACCAAAGCCATTTCTGGAGTCCTTGTGGGCAGCTGCTTGCAGGCCAAGGGGCTGCTCCTGGCTGCCTAGACACAGCATTTGGTCACAACCTCCGTGTCAGGGCAGGCAGTTTCAGCACCCCAAGTGCCTGCATCAGCAGAAGGGACACCAAAGGTGACTCTGCTCTACTTCCTTGGGCTTTGTTAACTTGGAATGTGCTGCAGAGACAGCCAAACCTGAAACTGCCCATCTCAAGGCTGGACAGCTGCTGAGAGGCCTTGGGCACTGCAGGCAGCAAGGCCTGTGCCTGGAAGAGGGCAAACAGACTTGGCTGTGCTGGGACCTGTTTCCCCTGGCTGCCTCAGTGCTTTCCCTACCTTGGCTCAAGCACAGGGGTGCTGCATGAAGCCCATGCTGAACTGGCCCAGTCGAGGATTTCCCATCCTCACTATGGATGTGTGCACCTCCAGGAGCAGCTTGAAAAGGGCTCCTGAGTGGCTGAAGGTTCTGTCACTGTCAGTGTCTGCACTGCACTTGACTGCTCCTCCACTCCATTGACCACTCTGGAAGAGGGAAACAGAAAATATGTTGGTATTTATCAGGAAAGTGCTGAATTTTGTAGCTGTGTGATTCCAAAGGGAGGGAACTGAACTGTGCCAGGCTCAGCCTCTGCAGACTGGGGAACCTTGTGGAGCTGGTCACCAGCTGAGAGCTTGGCTTGACAGAAGAACTTCAGGAGTGGGAGCTGAGAGACGAAGCCTTGATAAGGCAAGCAGCTGACTGACAGCCCAAGGACAGGGGTGGGAGAAGATGCAGGCCCTGCCCATTTGGAGGTGAAAAGGACCATGGACACCAGATAACCTCGAGTGACCATGAGGTTCCAATAGCTCTGAATAAGGTATGAGCACCAGGGACAGGTGGGGATAGGATAATGGTTTCTGGGGAAACTGGAGCCTGTGTCTGTTCATATGCTGTAAGAACCTCTGTGTCCATGCATCCACGGGGGTGTCCATGGGGGTGCACACTTTGGGAGAGATTCCTGAGTACCCCAGGGCTGCAACAAAAGACTGGATAAACTCATTTGCTATCAAGGGTAGCCTCTTGGTTCCAACAGCAACGTTTGGTGAATCCAGTTTAATGACAGGTAGGAAATGTCAGTCTCCAGTTCAGCACTCCAAGCAGTATCCAGCGTAAGGACCTGCTCTTCAGGGTCTGCTGAGACTCAGTGGCTGTTGCTGTCACACCCTGTCAAGAGCAGCGGCCGGTGCGGGGCCTGCCGCCCCGTGGCAGGTATTCACGGTGCAGCTCACAGGCAGAGCTGTCTGGAGCTGTGGCTCCATCCCTGTGTCTCGCCAGCTGCAGGCGCTCAGCTCTGCTGTGCTTTCCTTGCACTGCTGCCTCCAGCTTCCCAAGGAGCCTCCCGCACTGGCATCAGCTCAGCGCGTTTTGGCTGGCAATGGTGTCAGCAAGGGCAATGGTGTCAGCAAGGGCAATGGTGTCAGCAAGGGCAATGCTGCCTCTGGAGCAGGCAGGGATTCTGCACGCAGGCTCTGGCGTGCTCTCGGGGCAGGCATCTTGGGGCAGGGGTGTTCAGCCTGGCACTGACGAAGTCTCTCGGAGACAGACTGAGAATGCCCTACCAGTGGATCAGCAGCAGGGATCTCGTTCGCTCGGGTGCAGACAAGGAACTGTTTTGGCCACTCCACATCAGCTCAGTGATCAAAGAGAGCTGAACACAGCCAGGAAATACCCAAAGCCTCCTGGCATGGCGCCGCCGGGGGCGCCGTCAGACGTCACTTCCGCCCTTGCTTCCGCAGGGGAGTCCGTGCAGCCCGCAGCAGCCATGGCGCTATCCGGTGCGGCGTCATGACGTCACTTCCGCCCTTCCTGACACCCCACACCCCCAGGGCCACCGGCGGTGCTCCAGAGGCGCCGCTGCCAGCTGGGCGGCTGCGGTCCTGCGGCCCCCGGGTCCGCACGGGGAGGCTGCAGCTGCCGAGTCCCACAGCCGGGACCCGCCGTGGCCGGAGCCCCGCTACGAGCGCACCCCGTGGCCCCTCAGCTGCTCCGCCGCGGCTCCGGCTGCCGCGCAGCGTGGAGCGGGCAGCAGCGACCGGAGGCGCCGGGTTCTGCGCCTGCGCGGCCGGCGTTTGCTGAGCCTGGCCGCGGAGTCGTTTGTTTCGAGATGGGCTCTGGCCGGGATGGGAGTCAGAGCACAAAAGCCTGCAGCCATTGTCACCAAATGCTCAAGGGGCGATCAGGAGGTGGCCCACAGCAGGGGCAGGAGTCCTGTCAGGGTCAATGGTGCTGCTGGAAGGGGTCAGTGCCTCACTGCCTGCTGCTGTAGTTGCTGCTCCACACCTCTGCCACATGAAGAGCTGGTGCCAGTTCTGCCTCTGCTTTGGGCAGACCCAGCAGGATCACCACTTCCAACCTACCATCCAACACCATCTAATCAACTAAACCATGGCACTGAGTGCCTCATCCAGGCTCTTTAAACACCTCCAGGGATGGGGACTCCACCACCTCCCTGGGCAGCACATCCCAAGGGCCAATCTCTCTTTCTATGAAGAACTTCTTCCTAACATCCAGCCTGAACCTCCCCTGGCACAGCTTGAGACTGTGTCCTCTTGTTCTGCTGCTGGCTGCCTGGGAGAAGAGCCCAGCCCCCACCTGGCCACAACCTCCCTGCAGGGAGTTGTAGACAGCAAGAAGGTCTCCCCTGAGCCTCCTCTTCTGCAGGCTAAGCAACCCCAGCTCCCTCAGCCTCTCCTCACAGGGCTGTGCTCCAGACCCTTCCCCAGCCTCCTTGCCCTTCTCTGGACACCTTCCAGCATCTCAATGTCCTTCTTGACCTGAGGAGCCCACAACTGGACACAGGACTCAAGGGGTGGCCTCAGCAGTGCTGAGCACAGGGCAGAATGATCTCCCTGCTGCTGCTGGCCACACTCTGCCTGATGCAGGCCAGGATGCCCTTGGCCTTCTTGCCCTCCTGGGCACACTGCTGGCTCATGTTCAGCCTACCACTGACCCAGGTCCCTTTCTGCCTGGCTGCTCTCAGCCACTGTAACCCCAGCCTGTAGCACTGCCTGGGGTTGCTGTGGCCAATGTGTAGAACCTGGCACTTGGATGTGTTCAATCTCCTGCCCTTGGACTCTGCCTGTCTGTCCAGCCTGGCAAGGTCCCTCTGCAGAGCTCTCCTACCCACTAACAGATCAGCTCCTGCCCCCAGCTTGGTGTCATCTGCAAATTTACTGATGATGGACTCAATGCCCTCATCCTGCCTGTGCTTGGCTCATGCCCAGCCTGCCAGCACATTGGTGCCTTCTGTTCCAAAGGGAAAAACCTCTCCTAGGATGCTGCAGGGTTTGGGCTGAGCAGGGCCTGATGGCCCAAGTACAGCCCTGAAATGTGGACCATGTCCCACTGCCACCATGCTGGACCTTGGGAGCTGCCAGTGTGTTGCCTGCTGGCCAAGGAGCACTGCCTCCAGGAGTCCTCTGCCAGCTTGCTCCCTCTCAGTGTGCTGGAGATGGGCTGGGGGTGCAGCCTGGAGAAGAGGAGGCTGAGGGGAGACCTTCTGGCTCTCTGCAACTCCCTGAAAGGAGGATGGAGCCAGGTGGGGATTGGTCTCTGCTCCCAAGGAACAAGTGATAGGAGGAGAGAAGATGGCCTCAGGTTGCTCCAGGTTGGACATGAGGAACAAATTCTTGCCCTTGAGGGTTCTCCAGGCCTGGCCCAGGCTGGTCCCCATGCCTGGAGGGGTTTCCTGGAGCAAAGGGTGGCTGTGTCTGCCCAGCTGCAGCTGGTGTTTCTTTCCATGAAGGAACTTCCCTTCCCATGGGACATTCCCTTAGGTTTCTGTCTAGGTCTTGTTGGTTGTCTCTGGCTGTGGCTCTGTTCCCTCAGCAGCCAGAGCTGGGCTGGCTGCCCTGCTCCTCTCAGCCACACTCCTGATCTGTGTTCTTGGGCTCAGTGCTCTTCCTAAAACACAACCCCAGCTGCTCTGATCAGCAGAGGGGGATCTGCTGGGGGTGATGAGGGTTGGATGCTTCCTAAGGGATGCCAGGGCACCCTACCAGCGAGGCCAGTGGTGCCCAGACTGCCAGATAGAATCCTGGAATGGTTTGGATTGGAAGGGACTTTAGAGATCATCTGGTTCCATGGGCAGGGCCAGGAGGAGTCCATACCCTGCAGCTCCCCACTGGCACCTGCAGAGGAAGCCAACTGAGGCAGCAGCTGCCAAGGGGGAGCTGCAGTGGCCTGAAGCTGTTCCTCCATCCCCTTGCAGCCAGGTCAGGCCAGCTCAGGGCCTGATCCAGGGTGACCTGCAGGCAGCCCCTTGGAAAAACACTGCTGGGGGGGAAGCACCAAGGGCTGCTGCTGCCCTGCCCACAGCAGCTGGGAGGATGTGCTCGGCGGGATTGGGACCATTAATAACTGGCAGAATGATTAATAATGATATTGATAACTTTATGAATCCAAAAGTCCCCCAGAAAACGCCAGCACAACTTATTTACAGTTTGTGCAGGCTCCTGTGCCCGGCTGGGAAGGAGCCACATCAAATGCACCTGCAGGAGCAGCTGAGCAATTTAGGCAGAGGAAGGGAAAAGACAACTCTAAGCCTGACATCCAATTCAGAGCTAGAGACCAGGAGCTGCAATTCCTGCTTGGGTCACAAGATGGACTCCCTGCGGCTCCTTCATGGAGCAGAGGCAGAGGAAAGAGGGGGGAAAACCCCAAACCCCGGAGGCTCCAGAGCCAGGTTCCTCACCCAGCAGTGTTCAGGCTGGGAACTTCTGCTCAGGGCAAGAGGCTGCGCCGGGAGCTGCCGGCAGGGAATGTCCTAAGCCCGAGCTGTGCTCTGGATGCAAGGGCAGAGGCAAAGCGAGAGCAGGAGCTAAGCTTCCACCTTGTCCGCAGCGAGAGGGAAAGTGGAGCCGCTGGGCAGCGGCGGAGGGGGAGGCTCCCGCAGCACTCCCCCAGCCGGCCGGCCGCCGGGCAGAAGCAAGGGGGGAAAGGGAAGGGTTTCCCAGCCCCCCTCTCTTTAACTGCTGGAAACAAAGCGGAGCAGCGGCAGAACAGCGATCTGAGACGGAGCCAATGAAGCCCTGAGCAGCAGCAGCGCAGCAGGGAGCGGCCAGGGCCCTGCCCAGCGGCTCTGCTGCCGGCTGGATGCCGCCGGCGAGTGCGGAGCCAGCTCCGTGCGGAGCCTCTGTCCTCACCTGCCGCTGCCGCTCCGGGCCTGCGGCTCTTGGTCAAGCATGGCTGGGCTTGGCTGTGCCCCATCAGGACAGTTCTGCAGGAGGATTTCCCTGGCGTGGGCACTGTAAGGCACCTGAACATGTATCTGGCTCAGCATCGTGGGGGAAGTCATTGGGGATAAGGTTTTGGCATGGGGGAGCTTGGCACTTGGCCCCTGGCCTGAACATGAGCCAGCAGTGTGCCCAGTGGGCCAAGAAGGTCAAGGGCATCCTGGCTTGCAGCAGGGAAGTCATTCTTGACAGGCTGGACAGTGGTGGAGGTGGTGGAGTCACCATCACTGGAGGTGTTTAAAGAGCCTGGATGAGGCACTCAGTGCCATGGTTTAGTTGATTAGATGGTGTTGGATGGTAGGTTGGCAGTGGTGATCTCTAAGGTCTTTGCCAACCTGGTTAATTCTATTCTGTTCTAAGGGTGTGGGCCAGGAGGAGCTACAGTGAATGAACCAGGAACATAATCTGGACTATGCCAGTTTACAGGGGTGGGAAACATCACCAGGGACATCTCAGGCTGGAGACAACAGCCCAGGATCCTCCACCACCCCACCACCAAAGAAGGACCATGGGGTGGTAACTATCTCTCTTGCTCTCTCTCCATTTTCTCTCTCCCTCTTTCTCCCTTTTCTTTCTTTCTCTGTTCTGTTTGCTCCATTCTCTCTCTCTAATAGTCTCATCTTGATGCAGGACCTCGACTGTTTTCATTTCACTCACAGGAATGTTCAAAAAGAGCTGTGTCTCCTTCCCAACTTCCAGATCAGGACAAGGCCCTGTTTAAGTCCATCACTCCTCATCCCCATGGAGCAGATGAGCAGAGAAGGTTCCTGTTCCTGTGGGCTGGTGAGGCAGGAATCCAGAGACATTTGGTGCAGCCATCTAGTACAGATGTTTGGCACAGTACCCCTGAACAACTCACTCTTTCCTCTTCTTCCAAACACAGACCCTGCTGCACAGCAGCAGCCCAAGGAGCATGAAGCCCAAGGTCCCTGTGACACTTTAATACAATACAATAATACAATACACCAGGTTGGAAGAGACCTTCAAGATCATCGCGTCCAACCTATCAACCAATCCAACCCACCTCAATACAATGCAATACAGTACAGTACAATACAACCCACCTAAACAATAAACAACTAAACAACTAAACCCTGGCACCAAGCACCCCATCAAGCCTCTTCTTGAACACCTCCAATGAAGGTGACTCCACCACTTCCACAGGCAGCTGATTCCAGTGGGCAATCACTCTCTCGGTATAGAACTTCTTCCTAAGATCCAGTCTAAACCTGCCCTGGCACAGCCTGAGACTGTGTCCTCTTGTTCTGGTACTGGCTGCCTGGGAGAAGAGACCAACCTCTGCCTGGCTACAACCTCCCTTCAGGTAGCTGTAGAGAGCAATAAGGTCACCCCTCAGTCTCCTCTTCTCCAGGCTAAGCAACCCCAGCTCCCTCAGCCTCTCCTCATAGGGCTTGTCTTCCAAACCCCTCACCAACTTTGTTGCCCTTCTCTGGACACCTTCCAGCAAGTCAACCTCCTTCCTAAACTGAGGGGCCCAGAACTGGACACAGGACTCCAGGTGTGGCCTAACCAGTGCAGTGTACAGGGGCAGAATGACCTCCCTGCTCCTGCTGGCCACACTGTTTCTGATGCAGGCCAGGATGCCATTGGCCTTCTTGGCTGCCTGGGCACACTGCAGGCTCATGTTCAGCCTACAATCAACCAGCACCCCCAGGTCCCTCTCTGCCTGGCTGCTCTCAGCCACTCTGACCCCAGCCTGTAGCACTGCCTGGGATTGCTGTGGCCAATGTGCAGAACCTGGCACTTGGATGTGTTCAATCTCCTGCCCTTGGCCTCTGCCCATCTGTCCAGCCTGTCGAGGTCCCTCTGCAAAGCCTCTCTGCCCTCCAGCAGATCAACTCCTGCCCCCAGCTTGGTGTCGTCTGCAAATTTACTGATGATGGACTCAATGCCCTCATCCAGATCATCAATAAAGATGTTGAAGAGCATGGGGCCCAGCACTGATCCCTTTCTGTGCAATACTTCTGGACATCTTCAGCATTTCCAGCATTTCTTCTTCTCTTGCCAGCTGGGTCTGGAGGAACAATTCTGCGTGTCAGAGTGTGTCCTGTGTGCTACTGGGAGTCTGCTCTGACGATGTGCAGTCGCGGCACAGGGGAGGAGGAGCCTGTAGGCACCCTGGTGTGAGAAACCAGCTCACTGCTGAATTTTAACTGCAAACAGTTTATTATCAAATAAAGGCAAACAGCGCTGGGCACGGAGTGGATTCACCAGAGGTGCCATAACCACACGACTTGAGCTTACACAGATGTCAAACTTGTACATATTCACAAACATCTCCACAAATCCCTTTGCATTTCCCAAGCACACTCCCACCCCCAGTCCCAGTCCCAGGCCTGTCTGCTGCTGGCTGCGGTCAGGGCTGGGACAAAAGTTTGCACTCTTGACCCGGCCAGTCTCAGACATCTCCACCCCTCCCACCCCTCCACTTCCCTCGCAGCACACATCCTACACAACACAGACTACAACCAGCCAGTCAGCGTGAGGATCAAACCCTGCGGCCCCCAGCAATGCGGGCACCCACCGGCATCCACCAGCACCCACCGGCACCCACCGGCATCCACCGGCACCCACCGGCACCCACCGGCATCCACCGGCACCCACTGGCGTCCACCGGCACGCAGTAGCACCCACTGGCACTCACCGGCACGCAGTAGCATCCACCGGCACCCACCGGCATCCACCGGCATCCACCAGCACCAACCGGCATCCACCGGCACCCACTGGCGTCCACCGGCACCCACTGGCGTCCACTGGTACTCACCAGCACGCAGCGGCACCCACTGGCACTCACCGGCACGCAGTGGCATCCACCGGCACCACCAGCACCCACCGGCACCCACCAGCACCCACCGGCACGCACTGGCATCCACCGGCACCCACCGGCATCCACCGGCACCCACTGGCGTCCACCGGCACGCAGTAGCATCCACTGGTACTCACCAGCACGCAGCGGCACCCACTGGCACTCACCGGCATGCAGTGGCATCCACTGGCACCCACCAGCACCCACCGGCATCCACCGGCACCCACTGGCACCCACCAGCACCCACCGGCACCCACCGGCACCACCAGCACCCACCGGCATCCACCGGCACCCACTGGCACGCACCAGCATGCAGCGGCATCCACCGGCACCCACCGGCACGCACCGGCATGCAGCCACATCCACCGGCATCCACCGGCACCCACCAGCACCCTCCAGCATGCACTGGCACCCACCGGCACCCACTGGCACGCACCGGCATGCAGCAGCATCCACTGGCACCCACCAGCACCCACCGGCACGCACCGGCATGCAGCGGCATCCACTGGCACCCACCAGCACCCACCAGCACCCACCGGCACGCACCGGCATGCAGCAGCATCCACTGGCACCCACCAGCACCCACCGGCACGCACCGGCATGCAGCGGCATCTGCCCTCCCCTTGCGAAAGCCAAATACAACAATTTCTTACACTGGGACTGGGATTGGTGACCTGGACGACCAAATGGTGAGAAACGAGCTCACTGCTGAAATTTATAACCAGTTTATTATAGAATAAAGGCAACACAGCGCTGGGCGCAGAGCGAGTGTGCCAGAGGCGCGCCGGAACAGCACGAGTGGAACTGATCTAGGCGGCAAACATACAGATTCATATTCAAGCATACATATTCCCCAGCACGCTCCCACCCCTCTCCATCAGCACTGAGACAAAACCTGCACTTTTGACCTGCCCAGTCTTCAGACATGCTGGCACCTCACCTTTCTCTCCCAATACAGACCATAGCCAACCAATCGGCCCAACGACCGAGCCCCAGGTCCCCAGTAATTGCCCTTGCGAAAGCCAAATATTAAAACCTATTTCTCACAATCCCTCCCCTTCTTTCTACTACATTTGGCTTGAGCCATAATAACCTCACTTGGAACAATTCTATAACAAGCAAAAGGATTCCAATGTCAACTTCCTGGTAAAAGGAATGGGATAACAACTGATGTTCCTTGCCTGAAAATATTTCCTCTTTTACTTTACCAGGTACCACACACAGGGATGGGTGTGGCACATATACCAACGTCTGGGTGACAACTTTCTCCCTCGAGTGGTTAATCCTGGGAATTAGGAGTCCGGTTTGACTTGCAGCTCCACTCACACGGCCTATGGGGTTGCTGCCCACAGCCATGGTTCTAGATCTTCTTCGTGGCAATCACAGAGGTCTACCCGGCCTTGCCTCCTTCAATCCCCACCAATGCTCTGCTGGGACCATGTCCCCTTCCCTTGTCCAGGGAGGCTGTACCAATTTCGAACCCGACCTGTTTCTAGTTTGTGATGTTTTCAGGCAAGAACCATTACCACTCCTGTTCTGATACTGGAGCTCATCTCATGACCATCTTTATGTACTCCATTTGGGGTACCACAGTCCGTTCAGTGGGTGGATGCACTGGTCCTTTCAGCCGTCTGTATTGCAGTCTCTGTGCTCCCACTAGCTGAACACAGATTTTGGTGCTCTCCTCTGTCCTAATCACTTCAAATTATAACCATCTAGTTGCAACTTATTGATACCAAACAACAATTACAGCAATGTTCCAACAAGCCAATTTACATTTGATACTCAAGAAGTTAAAGCTTTTGAACTCACAGGTAACTACAATAGCATACATTTATAACCACACACACTCTCAGCACATAAGAAATAGTTGTCAAGCTTCTGTCACACCTGTGCTTACATTCATTATAATCTAGCAAAAATATACAGCAGAAAATCACAGTGCAGCAGAAAAATTTGCCATCACTTTAGTAGGCCTGATTACTAATTCAACCTCTTTACCATTACCAATGTTGGAGGAGACTTTATCCACACCTGGGGACATGGTCTTAGATTTTGATTGGACTCCTTCCAGTTCAGTCAGGATCAAACACTCCGATCATAACAAATACCATTTACAACATTTACACTTTACCCATCCCCAGTGACATCAAGTCCCAGGATGTTTTATACACAGAATGCAGTGGGGGCTTCCCTTGATGTTTCCTTGCAATGAATTCGCACGAGCTCCAGAGCCTTCAGGCTGAGGAGTTCCAGGTGTTAGGTAATTCATGCTGAAGCAAGTTTTGCTTTTTCTGTGCAGTCAGGCTCAGAGGCACACTCCTGAAGTGGTCCTTTTGCTCACGAAACATGTGTCCACCCTTGTTCTGCAGTATGGACAGCTGCATCTGTTCTTAACAAGAACAAGAAAACATCCTTCCCAGAGGGAAATTAGTGACTCTCCTTCAAGTTTTTTAACACTTTACCCCCAGCTTTGATTTTATAGATCAGGAATCCCCAAGGTGGGATCTGAGACAAGAACAAAATTAAAAGTTGCTTTCTGGGCCTCCTCTACTACTAAGGCCGCTGCTACTAGAGCTTGTAAGCAAATTGGTCATCACCTAGTTGCAGGATCTAATAACTTGGAACAATACCCAATAGGATTTTCACTTCCAGTCCAGTCCTGGGTCAACCAACACCCCAGATGCTGTCTGGTTAGATGTACTTACCAAAAGATCCAATGGTTTGTCCATGTCAGGCAAATTTAAAACAGGGCATCAATCACCATTCTTTTTGTTTTATCCAATCACTCATCTGGACTCCACTTTATATTATTGTTATTGAAGGCTAATTCCTCCTGTACCTTTTCTTACCCCTCTATCCATAATCGACAGTACCCCAGAAATCCGAGCAGCTGCCTTACTTCTGACCTTCCCTCACAGCAGTTACCAGCAGTCCTTCTGCTTCTCTTCATCCCTCCTTACAAACACCTTCTGAGCTTCACATAGGAACTCCTCTAAACCTCTGTCTTGCCAATCCTTGATCTTTTCCAATTGCTTTCTAATATCTGCCCATGATTTTGCCACAAACGGCGTCCTAAGAAGTATCACCCCAGCTGCAGAACTGGGATCTATTCCAGAATATATCTGTGAGCTTCTCTTTAATCCTACCATCCACTCCATAGGAGGCTTCCTCCAATGCTCGCTAGAGGCTTTATCAAAATTTCTGGGCACAGCTTCTTCAATTCCTTGTGTTATTAATGTTCTCAGGTCTCCCATGTTCTGTCTCCCCTGAAGCTGTTGATGGTCCCACTGAGGATCTTGATTAGGCCACTTCTGATTTCCTGGTGTCCCCCCCACCCGATTCTGCCTCTCCCATATTCTCATGCCAGCCTGTCTGCCTTTTCCTTGTCTTTGTCCTCATTCTCAGTTGTTAATGTAAATATGGGAACAGGGGTAGGGCGTGAAGCCCTAATCCAGACAGCAGCAAATTCAGCTTCTTCCCTACTAAACCACTTTTTAGAATTTGGCAAATCCAAACATCAAAAGATAAACCTTTTTTTTCCCCCCTTTGATATTCCTTTTCTCAACTCGTCATCATCCCAATACTGTCATATGATCCCTAACGCGCTCACTAATCACTGACCGGGGATCAAAACCGAGCGGCGGCAGTTGGAAGCGCCGGCCCCGAGCCACTGGACACCAAACCACCAGGATCGCCTGGCTACCCCAATACCAATGCTGCGTTCTTCCGCAGCGCCGGTGCCGCTCCCTGCGAACGACGGACCCCCCTCACTGTGCCGATCCCTTACAAAGCCAAACCGCATAAAAACCCCTCACACGCCGCAGCCCTGGGCCCTGCCCTCCTGCGGAAGCCTGAAACCACGGAAAAAACCTTCCCGAACCAGGTCCCTCAAACAGAGGTTCCCCCTTAGAAACCGGGACGTCAAACCCGCGAATGCCACCGCGACGCGGGCCCCCACGGCCCAGGCCCCTCTAGAAACCGGACCGCAGGTTACCAAAAACTCCCGACCGGGTCCCTCACCACCGGGACACCGGACACAGGGACGGAGCGCTGGTCGCCCGATCCCTACGGACGAGCAGTCTCCGCAGCCCCTAGACCGGAGGAACAACGCTGCCCCTCACAGCCCGAATTCTCCAGGGCTGTGAAGACCACCTGACTACCACCCAGAATCCCGGAACCCCCACGCACAGAGAAATTCCGGGACCCCGTAGCCAGGACCCCTACCCAGGCACAACTCGCTGAACGGCCTGGATCCTTGCATCACCTGATTGAACTCCATACATCACACCTTCTGCAAAAAACCCAACTGCCACAATATCCCAACAGTCCTTGCCTTGGGGCTTGAAGAGACACATTCCCCCCTCCTTCCAACCCCAACTGCCCTTTCTCCCGAGATCAACAGGTTATCTACACCTAACCCCCCTCTATTTTCTTCACTAGCCCAGACTTCTGGGTTAATCTCTGCCTCATCCTTAATGTTTTTCCAGAACTACCCTTATGTCCAATTGAACTATCTCTACCCTAGCCCAGTCTCCCACCTAGCTTCAGTCTCCAATTTAACATCCTTAGCTACCAGGACTTTAAACCGTTCCCCCTTTGCCCCTAAAACTTGCTCTCCACACCCCCTCTAGGAACCTTGGTAACACGAGTAACCCTCCTTCTCCGACCCGAGCCTGGCCACCTCCTGGGCCTGATCCTTCGCCAGTCCCTGGTGGGCACGGCTCAGCCACTGTAGCTCTCCCCGCAACAGCTCCTGCTTCGCCCGCGTCTGTGCCAGCGCCTTGCCCGCCACACTACCGCAGGTGCTGGTGCAAACACTGACACTGGCCTTGCAGCCCCGGCTGCTCTACGCGCAGCCCCTGCCTGCCCTCCGCAGCATCGCAGCTGCAGCCCCGCTCCAGGCCTGCCCGGAGCCGATCCAACTCCTGTAGCAACTGCTGGGTGCGGCCACGGTTGCAGCCGCACTCCCGGTTCCTCCTCCAGCTGTGACAGGCTGTGGCTCAGCTCTGCCTTGTCCCGGGCCAGCCCTGCTGCCAGCTGGTGGCCAGGGCGTCCCGCAGCTGACCCTGCGTTCAGCTCCTGGACCTACTGAACATTTTAACATTTAAAAAATAACCTTAAGATACCTCCCGCAATCTACTTTTCTCTCTCTAGGCTTTCCTCTATTATCCTTAACCCCAGAGGACTGTCTGGAGGTATATCCCTGGGTACCCTTGTTGCTCCCATGTTTCCCGGGGCGGGTCTACACCTGACCCTTGCCCCATTTCCCGAGGTCCACGCTTTCCATCACCAACCGCCTCGTCCCTTCACTGGCCAAGTCCCTCGCGGGATATTGGAAACGCAGTTAGAAGGACTCTGCACTCGCTTCGTGGGTCCGGACTGTCCAGCCCACGTCTCACACACACACAGACTCTCACCGACCTCAATACCCGCCCAACCGGACAACACTTACAGCCCTTTTCTTGCCTGGGTCTTCGTGCACAAGAATTACAGGCAGCCGCGGCAACCGGGAGCTCCTTCCCTTGCCTTTAGCTTATCATGTTGGCTGGATCGTTTACCCGTGCTCCGAGAGGCTTCCAGGGTCCTCCTTCCGGGCCGCCGAAATCGGCGGGGGCGCCCCCCCCGTATGAAGGGTCCCGAGAGCCGTTACAGACAGGGGAATCACACCGGGGTCACCAAATTGTGAGAAACGAGCTCACTGCTGAAATTTATAACCAGTTTATTATAGAATAAAGGCAACACAGCGCTGGGTGCAGAGCGAGTGTGCCAGAGGCGCGCCGGAACAGCACGAGTGGAACTTATCTAGGCGGCAAACATACAGATTCATATTCAAGCATACATATTCCCCAGCACGCTCCCACCCCTCTCCAGCAGGACTGAGACAAAACCTGCACTTTTGACCTGCCCAGTCTTCAGACATGCTGGCACCTCACCTTTCTCTCACAATACAGACCATAGCCAACCAATCGGCCCAACGACCGAGCCCCAGGACCCCTTGCGAAAGCCAAATATTAAAACCTATTTCTCACAGCTCTCTCACAAAGAAAATGCTGTCAATGGTCTGTCAAGTTAGTCAAGAGGGACCACTCACCCCTGGGACACCAGGTGGGCTCTGGCACAGGATCCAGCTGAGGAGCTGCAGATGCCCTCTCCATGCCTGCATCTGCAACTAAACAGCAGAAACTCCCCTCAGAAGCTGTGGCAGACACTGTCCTAACCCAACAGTAGGACATTGAGGGGATCACACTGATGCAGCACACAGAGCAGGCTGATATTCTGCCACCTGCAAGAGACACCTTGCTCACATTTGGGCTTTGAGCCAGCAGCTCTCAAAGACAGCAGAAAGCTGTCATACCCCTGGCAGCTGTTTGAGTGTCAGGCACAGAACGTAGCTGTGACACTGTGTCTCCATCACCTTGTTAAAAACACTCTCCACGCCAATCGAGAGTTTAAGTATAAGAAATTTTATTGTGGGTAAAATAAGCAAAAGCAGCGCGCTGGGTGGCTGGGGGCCTCCTGCTCCACAACAGCACACCCCGAATAAGATTCCCCTCTCTTCTTTTAAGGTGGAGCTATGTCGCAACCGTGACAGCCAATTCCTCATGCATAGAATGCACCCTTCTGGCTGTGCAAGTGTGAGTTCCTGATAGGGATCAACATCCTGGTCTGGAGTCTCTTGTGAGGATGTTGATAGTCTTCCTTATCTTAACCTTGTTTCTGGCAGGCTCAGTGGGTGTCGATCCAGCTGCCCAACTTCTGTAGATTTCTGCCTAACAAGCTTAAAACTAAGTACATACTGCTCAAAACAGGATGTTACATGGTCTTATCATTGAATGGCATTGTCTGACTTGATCACGACTCCAGCATTGATCATTTATATGGTTAACAAATAATTCATCCCTTTACTTATTACAATTCCTCCCTTTTCCTTTTTGCTCATTTATTTGTTATCCATACTAAGATGTTTCAAAACGGGATAAGGCATCTGAGGCTGCTTTTAGGACCACACTGGAGTGTGAGGTAGACTCAGTATCCTGGATAACCATTAATTTGACTTTTTCCATTCTCTGGCTTACAAATTATATTAACTGATTAAGTATACAGGGACCAAAGGTTAAAATCAATATTATCATTATTAATGGTCCCATGAAGGTTGACACTAAAGTAGTCAACCAAGGGGATTGATTGAACCATCCTTCATACCAAGATTGATTATTTGCTCGCTCTCTTTTTCTTTTCTCCAGCCCTTCCCGGACCTTTGCCAGTGAGTCTCTTACCACTGCTGTGTGAGCTGCATAACAGCCACACTCCTCTCCCAGGGGCAGCACATAGGCCTCCAGCCTGTAAAAACAATCAGTCCAGACCTCGTCTGTTTTGTAGAGCTACTTCAGATAACGATGTTAGTGATTTTTCTAAGTATGAAATGGATTTTTCAATCCTCTCCAAGTCTTCATCCACAGCTGCCCTAAGAGATGATAACCCCTTATTTTGCTGTACTAGCGAGGCTGCTCCTGCTGCTGTCCCAGCAATACCCAATCCCATCAAAGTAGCAAGGGTAATTGCGGCAATGGGTTCTCTTTTAACAGTTCTATGGTTGCTGCTTTCCCAATGTACAAACAGAGATTCTTCATTGTGATATAAAATTCGTGGCAAGATTATTGCTAATATACAATATTCTTTCTGCTCATTTACAATCTTGTTTGATACACATGGAGTCAGCCCTGTCTTTGAACAAATCCATTTAGTTCCAGTTGGGGCTATAGTCCATAATGAGTTTAGGTTCCTTCTTCCCTTGCCTATACAAAAATTCTTCTTGACATTAGCAGGTACATGCCCTAAACATTTACCCTTGCCCTTAATTTGTTGTACAGTTATTCCTCTCTTATCATTGTCCCAATTACATCCAGGAGGATTACTTTGATTACTCTTTTGATATGTCTCATTCATTCCCACAGCTTCATAGAATGGAGGTTTTACATCATAACATAACCAGCAATGTTCAGTTTTGTTGGGATCAGTAGAATTCAGAGCTGTATAAGAGGCTTGAATCATATCCCATAATGGGTCGGTATAGACTCTAGTATTTTCTTCCGGTAAAGGTACGGTGGTAGGACTAATAAGCTTTTGCACATTCTTAGTGTTTTCAATTTCCCTTGTCAATATTTGATTAGGTCCTATTGCTTGAGACAAAGTTATTATTTCCTTTTTTATTAGTATCAGATTTCCTCTATCATTCCCTGGTTCCCAAATCCTAATTCCCCACGTCTTACCCAATTTCCAGCCTTCATCTCCAGGTAGGGAGACATAGAGGAATATTTGGGTACAATTGCTTTTTCCTAGAGATCCCCCGGATGAGTCAACCCTAGGCGGATTACAACCTTTGGGACCCCATTCTGTCTTTAAATATTGATCCCCTTGTTTGGGTCTCCAGGCAGATGCTCTTGTGACACAATCCCAATAAGCACAATAGTATTCATTCGGCTGGTTACAATATGTTTTCCCAGGGTTTGAACTGGGACATAGATAATAAGGTTTCCGAACTAAACAAGGTTCCATTTGAACCAAGTCACACAAAGTTGATTGGAAGTTTGGAGCTCCAGTCGTTATTTCTTCATCCAACACCTTCTGATCACTCCATCGCATGAGTGACCATTTATAGGGTCGGTGTATTTCATTGGAAAACACAATATTTAGGGCTAGGCATATTATAAAACTCTTTATGAGGCTCATTTTGGGTCTCCACTTTAGCATCTCTCTGCCTTCCCACCGCCTACGCTTGTGCACAGCGCAGCGGGGTGTTAAATCTTCTCGGCAGCAGAAGATATTCTTCAGGGACCGTTTAGTTGTAGCCTTTTAAGCCTCTCCACCACTGGATCTAAAAGAGGATTGGGCCTTCGTCCTATTTCCAATTTCGTTTGATTATGACAACACCTATCTAATATCCGAGAGCTCCTACTCCCCTGACGTGATTTACCAATCTTTGCAGTTCCCACGTTTGGATTATCAATTCCTGATTTTTCCCAAATTTCTATCTATCCTTCCTTCAGGAATTTCCTGTTAATCTGTCCAGTGAGATTCAAATGCCCTCACCACATGTTGTTCCAAGTTCTCAAATTGGTACTGATCCCAACAACTTGAACATATTCCCCTTAAGATAACAAACACCCTATTTGCCTAATATATAAATTCACATCTCCCACAATAAAATTTTACCCATTAAGTACAATTCACACAATAAAATTTTACCCATTAAGTACAATTCTTATCCCCACAATCACAATTTTTCTTTTTTTCTAACTTTTTATGAACATATCTATTTTTTTATAAACTGATTATCATGTATAAATAAATCATCAACAATTTCTATAATGTCTTGAGTCCATAAGGGAGGGTTTATCACCTCCCCAATGAGTCCAATGGCAGTAACACCCTGCGGTGGCGATGACTGGTGCCTCGATGCTCCTCAGTAGCCGTTAGCTGTATCGAGTTCATTCAGATTTATGCTCGAGAGAATGTCAATTTTAGAGGATCATCGTTGGTAGAGACCTTCCACTTTCCAGAGCTCACCGGACCTTTGACCCTGCTGATGTGGGTCCACCCTCTTTCAGCAGTACGAATTGCCGCCTCTGTGGTGGGCAATACAAGAAAAGGGCCTTCCCATTTAGGGGTTAATGTTGATTCTTTCCATACCTTGATTAACACATTATCTCCCGGTTGAAGGTTATGGGTAGCCAGATCCAAAGGTGGTCTCTGGGCTACCATCCCCTTCTTCCTTAATTCCTGCCTCCTTTTCATGAGAGTTATTATAAATTCCTCTAAAACTTTATCCTTGACCTTTGGGTGGTCTAAAGGGATTTCAAAGTCCTATGGCATTCCATACAGCATTTCAAAAGGAGACACCCCAACATCTACTCTTGGTTGAGTTCTAATATATAATAAAGCTAGTGGTAAACACTTTACCCAACTCATTTCTGTTGCCATCATTAATTTGGTTAGGTGTTTCTTGATTTCTCCATTCATACGTTCAACTTTACCAGAGCTTTGGGGATGCCAGGGGGTGTGATATTCCCACTTAATCCCTAAGGCTTCCATTACTTCTCTGATAACTTTAGAGGTAAAGTGGGATCCTCTATCAGAATCTATGGTTACAACCAATCCATAACGGGGAATGATTTCCTCTAACAATATTTTTACTACTGTCCTAGCATTTGCCCTGGCTACTGGAAATGCTTCCACAAAGTGGGTTAAATGGTCCACCAATACCAGTAAATGTTGGTATCTTCCTACCTTAGGTAGGTCAGTAAAATCAGTTTGTATCCTTTCAAAGGGCCTTTTTGCTAATTCTCTTCCACCAGATACTCGTTCTCTCAATTGCCTCTTATTAACTCGCTGACAGGTTAGACATCCTTCTATCATTTTCTTTGCTATTCCATATATTCCTATACAGGCATATTTAGACTCAAATTGATCCACCAAAGCCTGTATTCCCCAATGGGTTTGACTATGTAATTTTCCTATTATGCCCCTTGCTAATCCTTTTGGTACTATCTCTCTTCCATCAGGTAAAATCCATTTACCTTTGTGCTCTGTAGCCCCCATTTGGGACAACTTCTCCTTTTCTTTTTGAGTAAAACTAACTGTGGTTTCTGACTTTACTTGGTTTACTTGTACAGCCAATAGTGCTGCCTTTTTGGCTTCTTCATCGGCCAAGTTATTTCCCCTAATGGTTTCGCCTAACCCCCTCTGATGTCCTTTTATATGTACTACTGCTATTTGCTTTGGTTCCCTCAAGGCTGACAATATTTCCTTTATGAGTGCCTCATGTATCAACCCTTTTCCTTGGCTGTTTAGAAGCCCTCTTTCCTCCCAGATTTTCCCAAAGGTATGCACTATCCCAAATGCATACTTAGAATCAGTATAGATTGTTCCTACCTTATCTTTTAGCAACAATAACGCCCTTAATGGAGCCTGCAATTCGCATGCCTGGGCTGACCATTGCTTACTCAGAGATGCAGATTCCATCACCTGGGAGGTTTTTCCATTTATGATCGCATAGCCTGACTTGCGCTTTCCTTCTATTACTCTAGAAGATCCATCTAGATATAGTTTTTCCCCTTCAGGCAACTCTTCTTCCTCCAAATCCTCCCTTACCTTAGCCTGTCTTTCTACCAGACGAATACAATCATGAGTAAGATTTAAATCAGGCTCCCCATACAGAAATTGAGCAGGATTCAATGCCCCTGTGGTTTGCAATGTTAGTTTAGGAGAGTGTATTAAAATTCTCTCATACTTCAAGAGTCTACTATCTGTTAGCCATTGATCAGCCTTCTGGTTTAATATTCCCCTAAGATCATGGGGGGTATATACTATTAGTTCTCCCCCTAAAGTGACCTTTTTGGCCTCTGCTATTAATAATGCTGTGGATACCACAGCTTGCAAACAGGTAGGCCATCCTCTACTAACAGGATCTAATAGTTTTGAGTAGTAGCCCACAGGTTTCTTATGTCCTGCCCAATCTTGGGTTAAAACTCCATAAGCAGTTCCTTCATCAGTGTTAACATATAAAAAGAATGGTTTCTTTACATCTGGCAAATTCAGTGCCGGGGCTTCGGTAAGGTCAGATTTAAGGGTTTTTAGCCTGCTATCATCCTCCGGACTCCACTTTAATAATCCATCTTTTGTTAATTTTTCATACAAAAATTTTACCTTTTTACTGTAGTTTTCAATCCACTGCCTGCAGCACCCCAGTAAGCCCAAAAGCTGCCGAATCTGTCTCTTAGTTCTCGGGGGTGGCAAGTCCAATATCCCTTGCACCCGTTGAGGGTCTAATAATTTTTCCCCCTTGTCTAGCCAATGACCCAAATATTTAACCTTTTCCTCAGTAAACTGTAATTTAGACTTTGAGACTTTCAATCCCTTAAGGCTAAGAAAATTTAGCAGTTTAATACTGGCTTTTCTTACTTTTTCTTGTTCTTTTCCTGCTATCAATAAATCATCTACATATTGCAAAAGAGTTGTTTCAGGGTCCACCTCAAAGTCCTGCAACATTTGTTCCAGGGCTTGCCCAAAAAGGTTGGGAGATTCTGTGAACCCCTCGGGCAACACAGTCCACCTTAATTGTTGTGTTCTCCGGGTATCCACGTTTTCCCATTCAAATGCAAAATAGTCTCTACTTTCTGGTTTTAAGGGGCAAGCCCAAAAGGCGTCCTTCAGGTCAATTACACTGTACCAAGTATGTTCTGGAGATAGCTTGCTTAGCAAGGTATAAGGATTCGCCACCACTGGAAAACGGGTGAGGGTTCTTTGATTTACAGCCCTCAAATCTTGCACTAATCGATAGGTTCCATCTGACCTTTTAACAGGTAGTATAGGAGTATTATGAGGGGACATGCAGGGTTCTAATAGTCCTTGTGCTAACAATCTGTCAATTACAGACTGTAATCCCCTCTTTGCCTCTTGTGAAATGGGATATTGTCGTATCCGTATTGGTTCAGAGGGATTCTTAATCGTGACTTCAAATGGTTCAATGTCTAATTTTCCTACTGAGTCTGGGGTATACCATACCTCAGGATTTATTTCTTTTCATCTTCTACTGTTAAGGCATATAACTTAATCTTTATGCCTTGTTTATCACTTTCCAAATTGATCCCTAATTCTACCATCAAATCTCGTCCTAATAAGTTGTATTCAGCTTCTGGGACCAGCAAAAACCTTCCTAAAGAAAATTTAGTAGGGGACTCAATTTCTACTTCTTTAATAAGGGATACCTTAAATGGTTCTCCTTTTGCTCCAATTACCCCTATTTTCTCCATTGATTCCTTACATCCCGTCAGGATGTTTTGTATGGTGGACCTTTCTGCTCCTGAATCCACCAAAAAGGTAAATTCTTGTCGCTGGGGACCCAATTTTAATTTTATCAAGGGCTCTTGAATGTTGTGAGTCCCCAGCAGGTAGAGCCCCTGACCTCCCTAATCCTCCTGAAACATTTTCTCGTCTTGTATTCTTTTGCGACAGTTGTGCTTCAGATGGCCCTTTCCCTGACAATAATAACACACTACCTCTTTTCTGGCCTCTGTGTCCCTTGGAGGGATTTGGCCATTTCTCCTCTTCAGGTTTCTTCCCTGCTGCTCATTTCCTTGTCCCTCTCGCATTGTTGCCACAAAAATCCTAGCCTGCTTCTTCTGACTCTCTTCTTCTCTTCTTACATATACCTTCTGGGCCTCTCTTAATAACTCATCCAACCCTCGGTCTTGCCAATCATCTAATTTCTCCAATTTCTTCCTAATGTCAGGCCAGGACTTTGCAACAAACTGTGTTTTTAATAATGCTTGTCCCAGCTGCCCATTAGGATCCACCCCTGAATATAATTGAAATGATTTACGCAGCCTTTCCAGCCATTCAGTTGGAGTCTCATCTTTCTTCTGGCGTTCGTTGAAGGCCTTATCAATAGTTTGACCTCTGGGTACAGATCCTCTAACGCCCTGTATTACAATGTCTCTTAGATCCGACACTTCCTGTCGGTGTGCCGGGTTTTGGTGGTCCCAGTTAGGCCTCTGTGAAGGCCATTTTACATCTCCGGCTGGGCCCTGTTGATGTCTGTGTTCCCAGTTCCTCATCCCGGCTCTCCTGATCATTTCCCTCTCTTCTACAGGAAACAAAATTCTTAGAATAGCCTGTAGTTCATCCCAGGTATAGACAGAGGGTCCTAGGAACTGATCAAGCCTCTCGGCTACTCCCAAAGGATCTTCCAGGAGTTTTCCCATTTCCTTTTTGAAATCTCCAACATCCCCTGAGCTTAAAGGAACAGACACAAATCCTACACCTGGTTGGGGCCCGCCCATGGCAATCTCCCTTAAGGGATATTGCAACACCTCCTCCCTTTTAGTCTGGCTTCTAGTCACGGGCCGGCGGATATTCGCTTCATCTGGGCCAGGCAAGTCCTCAGGGGGTATCTCAGGGGCCCCCTCAGGAGGAGCTGTTGGTGGTTCCTGTCCCTGGGGTCCCGCATATGGAGGAGGAGAAACATCACCATACTCAATTTCCTCCTTTTTCTTTTTGTCAATATCCTTTTTCTCCTCTTTTATGGTAAATACCTTAAATAGCTGTTGGTCAGTTAACCATAAATATGCATATTCACTTTCCTCTGTATTAAAAGGCATCTTGCCATTAACATAAACATTCAAGGCTTGACATGCCCAATCTTCAAAAGTGCCAAATACTGGCCAATAAATTCCCTTCCCAATCTCTTTTCCTCCCCAAACCTCTATACAATAGTGTATCATCTTTTCTTTAGAATTTCCCTTTCGGGAGGGGTGGTCCGTCCAATTACTAATCATAATTCCTAAAGGGCTATCACGGGGGATATCAGGGAGCTTGACACCTTTCTTGCTTTTGTCTGTCTTACTAGCAGACTTTGAAGTACTCTGCCCCATTTCATCTGGAGTGCTCCGTCACACACACACACACGCTCCCCTTGTTCGCGACTCAAACTCTGGCGAGGAATGAGACCTGCGCTACTGAAGGGTCCACACTCGCTTCGTCCTTAATTGGACGTCTCTTACATCAGCACTTCCAGGAATCCACAAACCCCAACCAAGCAGAACCCGCAGCAAACCGCAATATACTCACGAACTCCTGACCATAGGAGTCTTTGCCTGGTCTTCGTGCACAAATTTTACGGGGTCCTTCCTTTTACTTATTTTACCCTTGTTCGGATATCCTGAGTCTGAGTCAGAGAGTAGAACCCAGGGACCGTTGTAAAACGGAGGCGCCTTTCCCTGAGTTATAGTTCTGACCCAGAGCACTGGGATCCGAGTCATGGCACCAAATTTGTTAAAAACACTCTCCACGCCATTCGAGAGTTTAAGTATAAGAAATTTTATTGCGGGTAAAATAAGCAAAAGCAGCGCGCTGGGTGGCTGGGGGCCTCCTGCTCCACAACAGCACACCCCGAATAAGATTCCCCTCTCTTCTTTTAAGGTGGAGCTATGTCGCAACCGTGACAGCCAATTCCTCATGCATAGAATGCACCCTTCTGGCTGTGCAAGTGTGAGTTCCTGATAGGGATCAACATCCTGGTCTGGAGTCTCTTGTGAGGATGTTGATAGTCTTCCTTATCTTAACCTTGTTTCTGGCAGGCTCAGTGGGTGTCGATCCAGCTGCCCAACTTCTGTAGATTTTCTGCCTAACAAGCTTAAAACTAAGTACATACTGCTCAAAACAGGATGTTACATGGTCTTATCATTGAATGGCATTGTCTGACTTGATCACGACTCCAGCATTGATCATTTATATGGTTAACAAATAATTCATCCCTTTACTTATTACAACCTGCAGCCCCAGCTGTGGGACAGACACAGCAGGAAAGCTCCCAGGAGATATTTCAAGACACTTCAGATCTGTACAGCAGCAAATGCCAGGGGAGCAGGTAAGCTGCAGTCACCTGCCACCTACCTGGGGCACAGCCACACATTTCACCTTGGGAGAGTGGGGCTCCCAGAGGGGTTCTCCCTGGACTGAGATACCTTCTTTATGCCCACCCAAGTGCACTGGAGGCCCTCACCTCATGTGCCTGTCTGGGCATTGTGGCCAGCTCTGTGCAGCACTGGGAGAGGGAGACAACTGGGAGCTTCCTTTGAAAAGTCCTGCAGCTGTCTCATCCTAGGGAGCGTGGTCATGACTTGGAGGAAAATTTCTCCTCCCTACTGAGTGCTCATAGCCCATGGTATCTATGAACTGGCTGTGGATGTCATTGCCCCACGGTGGCAGTTTGCTCCAGGTCCTCTCCCTGGTACTGTTTCTCTGGCACTGGGAAGAAAGCCTGCAGCCCTGCTTCTTTTTCTTTTTGTCTGCTTGGTGCTGTGAGCTCACCCAGTGCAACAGGCAGTCAGATGTCTTCTGGACACAGGAGGCAATGCTGAGCCTGCCTTGTCAGATGCTTTGCAGCCAGTGGGCAGATGCCTCCTCTGGACTGTGCCTGGGTTATCTGGCTGATGCTGGCTGCTGTTAAGGAGCTGCTGTCTTCTGCTCACTGCTGTGTCCTGTAAAGAGCAACCTGAAGATGCCCCTGCTGATGGTGGGCAGCAGGATAGACTAGATGGATGATCTTTGAAGGTCCCTTCCAACCCAAACCATTCTGTGTTTCTATCATGTTTGCTTTCTCTAGAGGAGGACAAAACACTGAGGCAGATTCCTGGGACGAGTCCCAGGGTCCTCCTGGGCATTGCACATGCCTCCAGTATAGGCAAATTTGCCCATGTAGCTTCCCTGGAGGAGCCTGGGGCTGTGGAGGTTTTTTCCTTCACACCACAAACATAAGGCAATACTTGGATGTTCCCCAAGTTCCTCTGCGAACACAGACTCCTGTCAGGACACCCTGTGCAGGACAACCAACAGCTCTGGGCTCAGGACAGCACTGCAGATGTGCAAGCTGATTGTGTTACGAGTGCTGTGATCAGGAGAATGGACCCAGACACATGGTGCTTGGTGACAGGTGATGAATTTGGCTGTCCCTTTAGCAGTGACAGGCAGGAATGCCCATGGAAAGGGAATATGTTTTTAAGAAAGACAAACCAAGGGCCAAAGTCCCCCAAGCCCCTGCCAAGACCTACAGAGCACAAGGGGAGGGCAGGGACCAGTCAGCTCAGAAAATGCTTGCAGATGTGGGAGCAGGGTTGGACCAAGGGCAGCACAGAGTCATCTACAGCTGATTCATCCAGCACGCCGATGATTTACTGCTTCCTCATTCTCTGCACGAGTTCCCTTGATTAAAATCTCCCTTGCTGGTGAGGGCAGAGGTGAATGGCCCACCCAGCTTCCTTGGTGGTGCCTCCTCATTGCCCTGGGATGCCAAGGCCAGTTCTTTCTCACACCAAGCAGCAGAGAGGGCACAACCTCTGCAAGAGACCTTCCTGGTGCTGGACATGATCAGGGTGGAGGCATAGGCTCAGCATCACCCCCCAGAAGCAAACTCATTTTCTTGTGTCTTTGTGCATCAGAGGGGCAACCAACGTGGCTGGGTCCTCTGGTGCAGCTGTTGCCAGGATTTGAGCAGCCATGGCACCTGCCAGCCTGTTTGTAGGCTCAGAGACCTTCTCTTTCCCTGGAGGACACTGAATAATGTTGAACAGGACTTGATAGGAGTGGGCCATGCCCCAGCATGTTGCAGTAATCTGTGTCTCTCAGGAACTGTCAGGTAAACAGCAGACAATTTTAATTGTTTATCCCTGAATAACACCTGAGAAACATTCAGGAGACACAATGACAAGAGCAGGCTGGCTTGGACATCCAACAGATATTCAGCATTCTCAACAGGTGAGGCCTCCTTCCCTGTCTCACCCAGGAAATCGCTGAGATCACTAAAACACTACAAGCTGCACACAAACACCAGCTGCACCCTGTGCCCGCACTGTTCTCATCTCACATTTCCACATTATCCACTGACAGGGGCCCACTTCCACAAGATCACAAGGTTGGAAGAGACCTCAAAGCTCATCGAGTCCAACCTGTCACCACAGACCCCATGACTAGACCATGGCACCAAGTGCCACATCCAATCCCCTCTTGAACGCCTCCAGGGATGGGGACTCCACCACCTCCCTGGACAGCACATCCCAATGACGAACGACTCTCTCTGTGAAGAACTTCCTCCCCTCCTCGTGCCTAAACTTCCCCTGGCATAGCTTGAGACTACGTCCTCTTGTTCTGGTGCTGGTCACTAGAGAGAAGAGACCAACCTCTTCCTGGCTACCAAGCCAACCAAGCTTCCTGGCTTGGGACAACCAAGACCCAGTTCATAGGAATCATTTGAATGACTTGAGGGGAATTGTAGTTCAGGGCATTAGAGAGTCTGTTCCTCGAGGACAGAATATTAATAAGGCTTTCAATGAACATCAGAAGAGAGGCGAGACTCCGGCTGAGTGCTTAGAGAGGTTGCACAAATCCTTCCAGTTATATTCTGGACTGGACCCTGAGGGCCAAGTAGGCCAAGCCCTGATACAGACACGATTTGTAGCCAAATCCTGGACTGATATTAGGAAGAAGATAGAGACATTAGATGAATGGCAAGAACAGGGGTTGGATGAGCTCTTAAGAGAAGCGCAGAAAGTTTATGTGAGGAGAGAGGAAGAGAATCAGCAAAGAGAGGCAAGCATTGTCGCAGCTGCAGCCCGAGAGGAGAGGAATGAGGAGGGAAGGCAGAAATCACTCAGAGAAGGGCAGCAAATTCGAGAAGCGCGGTTGAGTGCTACTGTTGTCAGAGGAAGGGGCATCTGAAGAGCAATTGTAGAAAAAGAATACAGGATGAGAGGATGTTTCAGGAAGATTAGGGGGGCCAGGGGCTCTATTTGCTGGGGACCCCTAAAACTTATGAGCCCTTGATAAAACTAAAACCGGGTCCTCAGCAACAAGAATTTGAGCTCCTAGTGGGCTTGGGAGCTGAAAGATCAACTATTCAAAATACACCCCGAGGCTGTAAAGAATCCTCAGAGAAAATACAAGTTGTAGGGGCAAAAGGGGAACCATTTAAAGTGCCACTAATTAAAGATGTACAGATTGAATCCCCTTCAAAATTTGCTTTGGGATCTTTTTTGTTAGTACCTGAGGCAGAATATAACTTATTGGGGTGAGATTTAATGGTTGAATTAGGAATTAATTTGGAAATCAAAGAATACAAGATACAAGTTAAATTGTGTGCTCTTACTGTGGAAGATGAGGAGATTAACCCTGAAGTGTGGTATACTCCTGATTCCGTAGGCAAATTGGATATTAAACCTTTGGAAGTGACAATTAGGGATCCTATAGGGATCCTATATACCCAATAAGGGTAAAACAATATCCCATTCCTCAGGAAGGGAAAATAGGCCTGCAACCAGTGATTCAAAGGTTACTCAAACAAGGGCTATTAGAACCCTGTGTGTCACCTCACTATACTCCCATTTTGCTGGTAAAGAAACCTGGTGGGACATATCGATTGGTACAAGATTTAAGGGCAGTAAACCAAAGGACGCTTACTCGATCTCCAGTGGTAGCAAATCCTTACACCTTATTGAGCCAGCTCTCCCCAGAGTATGTTTGGTATAGTGTAATAGATCTGAAAGATGCCTTTTGGGCCTGCCCTCTTAAGGAAGAAAGCCGGGCTCGTTTTGCCTTTGAATGGGAGGATCCGGAGACAGGTCGAAAACAGCAATTAAGATGGGCCGTGTTGCCACAGGGCTTCACTGAATCACCTCATTTGTTTGGGCAGGCTCTCGAAAAGGCGATGGAAGATTTTGAGACCACGGAAGGGATAATTTTGTTGCAGTATGTAGATGACCTATTAATTGCAGGAAAGGGGCAGGGTGAAGTGAGAAAGGAGAGCATTAGACTATTGAGCTTTTTGAGTCTGAAGGGTTTAAAAGTCTCTACATCCAAACTACAATTTACCGAGGAGAAAGTAAAGTATTTGAGACATTGGTTAGAAAAAGGTGAAAAACCTTCAGACCAGGAGAGAGTAAAAGGGATACTTGCTCTCCCAGACCAGGAACCAAAAGACAAGTAAGGCAGTTTGTGGGATTGATGGGGTATTGTAGGCCATGGATAGAAAACTATAGTAAAAAGGTAAAATTTTTGTATGAGAAACTAACTAAGGATGGGTTGTTGAAATGGAATGACCAAGACAGTCAGAATTTGGAGCAATTAAAGTTGGGTTTGGTCGATGCTCCAGTGCTAAGTTTACCGGATATACGGAGACCCTTCTTTCTATATGTCAACACTGATGAGGGGACTGCGTATGGGGTCTTAACCCAGGAATGGGCTGGGCATAAAAAGCCTGTGGGATATTATTTAAAGTTGCTAGACCCAGTCAGTAAAGGATGGCCAACTTGCTTGCAGGCAGTAGTGGCTACTGCTTTGTTAGTGGAAGAGGCAGGAAAAGTTACCTTAGGAGGAGATTTGAAAGTATATACTCCCCATGATCTTAGAGGAATACTAAACCAAAAAGCAGACAAATGGTTAACTGATAGTCGGCTGTTGAAACATGAGGGGATTGTAATACATTCTCTTAAGCTACCTCTCAGACTACCGGAGAGCAGAACCCAGCTCAGTTTCTCTGTGGGGAACCTGAATCACCTCTAGCGCATGACTGTGTTTGGTTAATAGAAACTCAAACAAAAGTAAGGGAAGACTTGGAAGAGTCTGAACTACCAAAGGGGGAGAAATTGTATATAGATGGATCTCCCCGAAAAGTTGAAGGGCGCCGAAAATCAGGGCATGCAATCATCGATGGGGCAAGTTTGGAAGTAGTCGAATCAGGACCCTTAAACCGACAGTGGTCAGCCCAAGCTCGTGAATTATATGCCCTTGTAAGGGCCCTACAGTTATTAAAGGATAAGGTAGAGACAATATATACAGACTCAAAATATGCCTTTGGGGTAGTCCATACTTTTGGAAGAATATGGGAGGAACGAGGCCTACTTAATAGTCAGGGAAAAGGATTAATTCATGAAACACTTATTAAAGAAATTGTAAAGGCTCTTCGAGGGCCTAAGGAAATAGCAGTAGTACACATTAAGGGACATCAAAGGGATTTGGAATTACAATCAGAGGGAATAATTTGGCCAATAAAGAGGCTAAGCAAGCTGCATTGTTAAACTCAAAACAAGACGAAGTGGTGAGTATTACAGCAGTAGCATTTACAGATGGGGAAAAAGAAAAGTTAAACCAGATGGGAGTGCAGGAAAAGGATAATCAATGGCTGTTACCAGACGGCAGGGAAGTACTGCCAAAAGGATTATCACGCAGAAGCATGGAAAGGTTACATTTACAAACTCATTGGGGAGTGCAAGCACTGATAGGCCAGTTTGAGTCTAAGTATGCCTGTATAGGAGCTTATGGAATAGCTGAAAGGATAATAGAAGGATGCTTGACATGTCAATGGGTTAACAAAAGAGAACACATCCAAGTGCCCGGGTTCTGCACATTGGCCACAGCAACCCCATGCGGAGCTACAGGCTGGGGTCAGAGTGGCTGGAGAGCGGCCAGGCAGAGAGGGACCTGGGGGTGCTGGTTGATTGTAGGCTGAACATGAGCCAGCAGTGTGCCCAGGCAGCCAAGAAGGCCAATGGCATCCTGGCCTGCATCAGGAGCAGTGTGGCCAGCAGGAGCAGGGAGGTCATTCTGCCCCTGTACACTGCACTGGTTAGGCCGCACCTTGAGTACTGTGTCCAGTTCTGGGCCCCTCAGTTCAGGAAGGAGGTTGTCTTGCTGGAGCGTGTCCAGAGAAGGGCAACAAAGCTGGGGAGGGGTTTGGAAGACAAGCCCTATGAGGAGAGGCTGAGGGAGCTGGGGGTTGCTTGGCCTGGAGAGGAGGAGACTCAGGGGTGACCTTCTTGCTCTCTACAACTACCTGAAGGGAGGTTGTAGCCAGGCAGAGGTTGGTCTCTTCTCCCAGGCAGCCAGCACCAGAACAAGAGGACACAGTCTCAGGCTGTGCCAGGGCAGGTTTAGACTGGATCTTAGGAAGAAGTTCTATACAGAGAGAGTGATTGCCCATTGGAATGTACTGCCCGTGGAGGTGGTGGAGTCACCTTCATTGGAGGTGTTCAGGAAGAGGCTTGATGGGGTGCTTGGTGCCACAGTTTAGTTGTTCAGTTGTTTAGGTGGGTTGTATTGTATTGTATTGTATTGTATTGTATTGTATTGTATTGAGGTGGGTTGGATTGGTTGATGGGTTGGACGTGATGATCTTGAAGGTCTCTTCCAACCTGGTGTATTGCATTGTATTGTAACTGAGAGAACGCATACATGGAGGAAGGGAGTTAGCCCAGAGACCTTTGGAGCGGATACAAGTGGACTTTACAGAATTACCTAAGGCTGGAAGGTACCAATATCTGTTAGTATTAGTAGATCATTTAACATGTTGTACAGAAGCCTTTCCTGTGGTCAGGGCAAATGCAAAAACCGTAATAAAAACACTACTGGAGGAAATCATACCCCGATATGGAATTGTAGCAGCTGTTGACTCTGACAGGGGACCCCATTTTACCTCAAAGGTACTAACAGGAGTAATGGAGGCTCTAGGCATAAAATGGGAATACCATACACCATGGCATCCTCAGAGTTCTGGGGGGGTGGAATGAATGAATGGTGAAATAAAGAAACACCTCACTGAATTAATGATAGAAACTAAAATGACTTGGATAAAAGGTTTACCGTTAGCTCTTTTGTATAGTAGAACCCAACATAGAGCTGATACAGGGATTTCAGCATTTGAAATGTTGTATGGTATGCCTTATGATTTTGAGATGCCTTCAGAACACCCAAAAATCCAGGCTAAGGTCTTACAGGAGTATATCATTAAGCTAATGCAAAGAAGGCAGGAATTAAGGAGGAAAGGGATGGTAGTTCAAAGGCCACTTCTTGAGTTGGCCATGCATAAAATTCCACCGGGGGATCAGGTATTGATCAGGGCCTGGAAGGAAACCACACTAACACCTCCTTGGGAAGGCCCTTTTGTTGTTTTGCTTACAACAGATACTGCAGTAAGAACAGCGGAAAAAGGATGGACCCACGTGAGTAGAGTAAAAGGCCCTGTAACCCCGAAAAGGTGGACTGTTACCCCAGGAGATAATACCCTCAGGTTGAAGATTTCTAGACAGCCAATTATGGATGGATCAACCTGAAAGTGAACACAGAACAGTAGCGGAGCATCTCTCCATTTCAATTACCAGTGGTGTAGAACTTTAAATTCCTTAATAACTGAATTAGTTGGGGAATGGATGAATCCACCTACACAGACAACTGAGGTGTTTGAGTTAGCACAGCATTTAATTAGAGAAAGCTTTTGCAGAAATAAGAACATTTTAAAGAAGTCAAAGTGTATAGGTGAACATGGAAATGTTTGCTGTAACTGTTAGGTACAACTGTGGGTAAATCAGATTTATGTGTGTTCTAAACATGTTTGTTGAAATTGTTGGGATAACAAGAGGGTGAAGAACCTTCATTGTATAGCAGTAGCAAAGTTCCAGTGAACAGACAAGGAGGGAAATCCCGAAGGGGGCCCACTAGAGGTAGGAAATCTGGTACTAGAAAATAAGGAAAATCAGAGACTGCTGGTGGTGTGGTGGGAATTGAATAAGCTGGCTTCCCACGTACAGGGAGTAAGGGATACCTCAATTCTAGCACAAGGTGGTGGTAAGACGTTGTTTCGGCTGGACCAGGAAATCACTGAATATCGATGGGAAAGACACCATCAGGCCATCAGGCTGCAGAAACCACTCTTGAACAAGTTGAGTGGCAGTTTTCACAAACTCATGTAGGAGGCGATCAGACCCTGCCTGCAATAGGACCAAGGGAAAATTGGGCAGTAAGCTCCTGAAGAATATCCGCTGCTGCCAAGACGATCTCAAAACCTCGTTGCTCCTTGCAAGGGAGTAGATGATGGAAGGCAGACGGAGAGTTACCGATGGAGCTGGAATAAAAAGGAACTCCCAGGAGTTGAGAGTTGTAAAAATTCTTATCTGGTCACAGTATCACAGTATCACTAAGGTTGGAAGAGACCTCAAAGATCATCAAGTCCAACCTGTCACCACAGACCTCATGACTAGACCATGGCATCAAGTGCCACATCCAATCCCCTCTTGAACACCTCCAGGGACGGTGACTCCACCACCTCCCTGGGCAGCACATTCCAATGGGGAATGACTCTCTTGGTGAAGAACTTCCTCCTCATCTCCAGCCTAAACTTCCCTTGGTGCAACTTGAGACTGTGTCCTCTTGTTCTGGTGCTGGTTGCTAGAGAGAAGAGACCAACCCCTTCCTGTCTACAACCTCCTTTCAGGGAGTTGGAGAGAGCAATGAGGTCTCCCCTGGGCCTCCTCTTCTCCAGGCTAAACAACCCCAGCTCCCTCAGCCTCTCCTCACAGGGCTGTGCTCAAGGCCTCTCCCCAGCCTTGTTGCCCTTCTCTGGACACCTTCAAGTGTCTCGATGTCCTTCCTAAACTGAGGGGCCCAGAACTGGACACAGGACTCAAGGTGTGGCCTAACCAATGTGGAGTACAGGGGCACAATGACTTCCCTACTCCTGCTGTCCACACTGTTCCTGATGCAGGCCAGGATGCCATTGGCCTTCTTGGCCACCTGGGCACACTGCTGGCTCATGTTCAGGCAGCTGTTGATCAGCACCCCCAGGTCCCTCTCTGTTTGGCAGCTCTCAGCCACTCTGACCCCAGCCTGTAGCACTGCCTGGGCTTGCTGTGGCCAAAGTGCAGCACCTGGCACTTGGATTTGTTGAATGTCATCCTGTTGGACTCTGCCCATCTGTCCAGTCGGTTGAGGTCCCTCTGCAGAGCCCTTCTTACCTCTAACAGATCAACATCTGCTCCCAACTTGGTGTCATCTGCAAATCCAGATCATCAGTGAAGATATTAAAGAGGATGGGGCCCAGCACTGATCCCTGGGGCACACCACTGGTGCCTGGCTGCCAGCTGGCTGTGGCACCATTCACCACCACTCTCTGGGCTCAGCCTCCAGCCAGTTCCTAACCCAGCGCAAAGTGTTGCTGTCCAAGCCACAAGCTGACAGCTTGGCCAGCAGTTTGCTGTGGGGGACGGTGTCAAAGGCCTTGCTGAAGTCCAGGCAGACCACATCCACAGGCCTCCCCACATCCACCAGGCTGTCACCTGATCATAGATCAGGTTGGAGAGGCAGGACCTGCCCTTCCTAAATCCATGTTGGCTGTACCTGAGCCCTTGGCCGTCCTTCAGGTGTGCAGTTATTGCCCCCAGGATAATCTGCTCCATCACTTTCCCTGGCACTGAGGTCAGGCTGACTGGCCTGTAATTTCCAGGTTCCTCCATCCGACCCTTCTTGTGGATGGGGATCACATTGGCCAGTTTCCAGTCATCTGGGACCTCACTGGTGAGCCAGGACTGGAGGAAAATGATGGAGAGCAGCTTGGCAGCTCCTCTGCCAGCTGGTCCTTGGTTCTAGTTTCTGCAGGAATAAATCCACACCAGCCTTGGGAATGGACACTCTCAAGATGGGAAGATGGGAAGATCCTTAAGAGAATGATTTCAACAGAATCTCCTAGCTTTATAGTCTACCCATGTGATCTAGCTCCATAAGCCCTTGTTGGATGGAATATCATATTGCCTATGCCCTGGTTCAAATCAGGAAAGCATATTGTAACGTACCGAGCGTGGTGTGCCTATTGGGAAGCGTCACGTGGCCACGGCCTGGGTCCCAAGGTGAAAGATCAGTTTTTAACCATAAGTTGGGGCCCTTGGGGCTGTAAGCCTCCTCGAGCAGACTGGTCTGGAGGAACTGCAGGTAGAAGTAGTTGTAAACATTTAGTTCTTAATGTTACTCTACCACAGGATCCCGGATGGTCTTTTGGCAAAACCCGGGGATTTGGGTATTGGGAACCTGGAAAGGATAGGGGAGGGCTGATTTTTATCACAAGGGCAATACCTAGTGTCTCTAGAGGAATAGGGCCTAATAAAATACTAACAGGAAAACTAGATAAAGGAGAACAATCAAAAGTAAATCTGACCACAACCAGTGAAAGTTTTAACACCATCCCAGCAACCTCTGAGTCAACCAAAATGTCTAACCAATATGTGGACCCACTAAGGGACATGAAAGCAGCTTATATAGCTCTGAACATAACCAATCCAAACTTGACAGACCGATGCTGGCTGTGTTATGACATAAAACCACCTTTTTATGAGGCAATAGGGATGAACATAGCCTATAAA
>JAAWVA010000040.1:411456-480847 GCA_015227895.2 Colaptes auratus | reverse complement strand
GAAGACTTGGGAACCTTCATCGGAGGGACCTCCGACTCAAGTGACGACCCCTGCCCTAGCCTGCATGCATGCGCACTGGTGGAAGGACCTGAGAAGAAGGCAGACCTGGAAACACCTCGGAGCATGACGTGACATGACCTAAAGACATGACCTAAGGACAAGACCAAGCTAGTAGAGTTTGCGAGCTGTGAGTAGAGCAGGAGCCTCCCCAGCCACCCACTGCTGCTTTTGCTCATTTGCCCTCAATAAAAGTTTGAGGGGGCCGTAATTTTGTCATCAATTTATTGCAGTGGGGTATCTCTTCAGCCCAAAGCCTCATGTGCAGGGCTGAAACCTTCACTGTGGGGCCCAAACTTTCGCCTGCATTCAGGAGCTACAGCCTCATTCCTACGGACCAGGTGGAGTCTAAAACCTCATTGTTAAAGCCCAGCGCCTGGGTCTGAGGTTGCAAAGCTGCACTGCCACGGCCCGGAGCCTGATGCTGGGCTCGGGCAGTGCTCGGGCAGGCTGTGAGCACACAGTCGGCCCCACGGAGCCCGCACCTCTCCTGGGCTAAGGCCTGGCTGGCGGCACGACTGGCAAGGGGACTCCCCTCACTCTTGGAAGCTATTGGTCACTCGGAGCCGTCCCTGGCCGCAGCCCCGAGGCTCCCCCCGCGCTGCCGCCGCTGCCGCCGCACCCACGTGCCCCACCCCGCAGCCTCCCGCGGCCGGCTTCGCCGCGGCCAATCGGCTGCTGCCAGTGGCCGGAAGGCACCGCCAATCAGAGCCGGGCGTGCCCTGATGACCAATCCCCGCGCCGCTCCCGGCAGGCGGGAAAGAGCTGAGGGGCAGCAGCTTTGTAATGCAGGGAGAAAGCCGAGCTGGCAAAGGCGAGTAACGCCTGCGCTCAAACGGCAGCGATGAGAGCCCTGACCAGAGCCCTGGAGCTTCCCCGAGGGAAATGTGCAAACACAGGGACTAACTCCAAGTATGCCTTTGGGGTGGCGCATGCCCAGGGAGCCATTTGGAAAGCAAGAGGACTGTTGTCATCTCAAGGAAAAGGCATCAAACATGGGGGACAGATAGTGAGGCTGCTGGCAGCAGTGCAAGAGCCAAGCACGGCACTGCTAAGCGCCCCGAAAGGGAACACCGGACAAGAGAGAGGCAATCGACTGGCAGATGAAACAGCTCAAAGGGTGGCCAGGGAGGGGAGGGAGGTGGCAGAGTTTGCTTTGATCCCAGAGGGTAAACTGTCAATTGAGCCAAAGGAGCCAGAGCCTGTGTATGGCACAGAGGATCAGAAATTACTCAAAATTAATTAGGGATGAGGATAGGAAAGGGCTGGGCTGAGACACCGGATGGGAAGCTAATCACACCCACTTGCTACAGAAGGTGTGAACACAAGAGACAATTGTGGGAATCACAAGAACCTATGTGAAAACCCATCCCTGGGAAGGACGTTGGTTGTAACAACAGAGCTAAAAGTCCGCAGGACTCAGCACCACCCCACCACCCCACCCCCCCCGTGCTGACCAGGTGACGTCATTGGAAGAGCACCAGAAGGCCGAACTAATTTAAATAAACCCACCTTGATATGCATATGTATTAGGAGTAGAATATTTCAAGGGTAATTAGATTGTGATTTGTGTGCTGTGCCTTGTTGCACCCAGTGCTGGTTTGCATGTCTCTTACTGCTTTAAAACTGCTCCTTTCGAATTAAAACTGTATTCAATCAACTTTAATTGGCTCGGTCATTAATAACACTCATGTATCTACTAATTAAAGGGCAATGTTCTTCGGGGTCCCAGTGGTCATTCCAACTGGGAGTTATCCCCAGGAATCTGCTGGCAAGGGTACCAGGATCCATGGTGACAGCCCACTGGATCCTAGGCCTGCCCAGCACAACCTGTGAATCTTGGCCAAGAGTTGCTCTTGAGTTCCCCAGCTGCAGTGATTGCCTGGCTCTGGTGGTGGTGGTGACCTGTTGCTGCTGCTGGAACGGAGCTGCTGTTCCAGCTTTCCCCAGTTCATTTTCTAACAACTTTAGTTCTTGTGCTTGTCCAGCTTTCAACTCCAGCCATTCAATTTGTAACCGGAGATGATGTCTGCAGACCCTCAGATCTTCCTCTCTTTGGATTAAAGTGATTCTCCTAACTGGGGAAATTCCTTTTCCTTCCATTTCTGGATCTGAACTGCAGGTCCTCCAAGACTGGCCACGTCCAGTCAAGTCAGAGTCACCAGGCTTCTGAGCTTGTTACCAGCCCCGATGCAGTCCATCACTCCTCATCCCCACGGAGCCCAGCGGGCTGGTGAAGCAGGAATTCAGAGACACCTGATGCAGGAGGAAATCTAAATGTGGCCATCACTTTGTCACCAAACAGCAGCCAAACCCTGCACCCCAGCCCTGCAGCAGGGCTCTGGGTTCTTCCAGGTCAAGGTGTGGAAGGGCATCTCCCATACTCTCTGGAGGTTGGCTGAGGGGCAAGGAGTCGCTGGGGCTGTGTGGCCCTGCTGTCCCTCACGCGGGTCTCAGCGGCAGACACTGGAGCCGGGTCTGTGAGGTTGCCGCTGCCATGAGCGGGAGGCGCCGCTCAGCGCCAGGGCGCAGCTGATCTGCCCCTGCCCTGCCCCTGGCCCCGCCCTGGGCTTCTGCGGCTGCCTCTGCCCTGCAGGGTCCTTCCCGGCTGCCTGCTGCTCCCTGCCTGCTCCACACCCACTCTGTATCCCGCGGGGAGCCGCAGAATACCGGCACGCCGAGGGGAGATCGCCTGCAGCTTCTGGGCTTCCTCCCTACGCTTTCGGTGCTCCTCCAGCTCCTCCCGGCCCCCTCAGTCGCAGAGCCCCCACCCGTCCCGGCGCCCAGCCCCCACACTCTCCTCCCCCTCGCAGCCCAGTTTCCGCTCCCCTCGCACCCCAGGGGTGGTTCCCCCGTCACTGTCACCCACCCTCAGGGTGGTCCTCTGTGTGTGTCCCTGATGGCGACACCTCAGCGTGGTGGGGGAAGTCTCCCGGCTTCCTGCCTGGGGAGACATTGACACGGGGACCTGGGTCTCATTGCCACCCCATCATCCCCCATGTCCTTGTACTCTAAAATCCCCAACCCCCGTACTTGGAACACTATGGTGAGTCACCAGCGCTGGGGACATCCCCAGCATCACCCCCATCCTTGGGGGCACCTATATCATACCCTAGCCCGATGTCACCTTCCCCAAATAATCCTAATTCCTACCCACGTCAACTTTTCTCCCTGCTTCTCCCAGCAGCAAGTCCCTGTGTGTTCCCCATGCCCTCCTTCAGAGCCCCTGTCCCTGCTCTAGTATCCCACTGTTCCCCCCATGTCCCTATCATAGGGTGTGAGGGGACATAGGGACAGGGGCAAGCATCTCTAGGGGGGCACAGGTCAGGGGGTACATGAGGACAGGGACAGCCACTCATGGGGGAGGGACAGGGGAATACAAGGGCAAAAGAGACGTGGGGATATGGAGCCATGCATCCCCACGGTCTGTCGCCATGGTGAGTGGCAGGTGAGTCCCCATGGGGCATGTCCCCAAGTTGCATGGCATATCCCTGTCACTCACGTGAGTGGCACATCCCCGTGCGTGTCCCCGGGGCAGGTAATGTGTGCTCAGAAGTGTGCCCATGCCAAGTGACAAGTTCCCGTGGGTGTTCCCATGGCGAGCAGCACGGATGTGCCCCGAGGGTAGGTGCCATGTCCCCACATGTCCCCAGGGTAGGTTGCCTTGTCCTCGCGTGTGTGCTTGCGGTGGGTGGATGTCCCCGTGGCAAATGACATGTCCCACGCGTGTCCCCGTGGCGGGCGGGGGCCGCTGGGGTCACAGCCGCGATCCCGATTTTCAGCGATGCTTGAAGGATGAGGAAGGTCCGCGGGGGGGGGAGGATGACGTCAGGACTGCCCTCACCACCCACCGGCCCAGTGACGTCACCCTCTTCCCCCGCGCGTGCGCAGCGCTGCCCCCCTGCCCCCCCCCGCACAAGCCCCCCCGGTATCTGGAGCCGCTGCGCGGAGGATGCGGGGCCGCAGGTGGGTGAGGGGAAGGGGGCGGTGAGAGCAGTCCGGAGGTGCATGGCGGGGGGGAGGGCGTTTTGGGGATGCCGCAGGGCGGGTGGTGCAGCCGGCGGAGGGTGCAAAGGAGCGTTGCAAGGCGATGGGGGGGGGGTTGGGTTGCGTCCAGGGGGTCGGGTGCGTGATGGGGGGGGCGTCGGGGATGTGTGTGGTACTGGGGTGGGGGCGCACATCGTTCGCTTCTCCACGGTAGGGCTGGGGGGGCGTGGATGGAGGGGGGGAGGGCGTGCCGCAGCGGTGCACGGAGGGGTGCTGAGGTGTAGGGCGAGGAGGGCGGAATTTGGAGGGTGCATTGTGGGGGGCGCTCAGGAGCGGATCAGCATCCGTGCAGGGGGTTGCGCTCAGAGACGCGCAGGCGCCGCGGGGGGGGGGCGGGTTGGGTGCATGACGTTGGGGGGCATGCACAGAGCTGCACGTACAGGTGTGCAGCAGGCGCAGCGCAGCTGTGTGCTCGCAGCTCGGGTTTGGGGTATGTGAAGCATTTGGGGGGGCACTCAATGCATGCTTACCTGGGGGGGCTGTGTGGGGGGTGTCCATGCACCCGTGTGAGCACATGCATGTGGGGGGGCATGTGTGTGCAGTGCCTGCTTGCACCCCTGCACCCGCACCTGCCTCCACACATCTGAGCATGCACGCAGCTTGTGTGCACCCCTGTGCCTGTGCTCTCCTCAACATGCATGAGCTGCCAGAGCACGTGTGCACCCTCATCTGCATGCACCCCTTGCAGATGTGCACCATGACGCTCATGCAGCACAGTTACACTGTGCTCCCTCATGCATGCATCTCTGTGTGTGCTTGCAGCCTTTTGCACACACCCCAACATGTTCACCATGCACATCTGCACCTTCGTGTGCATGCACCCCTTGCACCTGTGTGTATCTGTGTGCTTGCACCCCTGTGCACTCCTGCATTGTGGGAGCATGAATGCAGCATGCTCCAGTGCCCAGCTGTGTCCCCCTGCACGTGCACTTGCACCCTCCACGCGCAGCCCACCCTCCACGCGTGCACCACGTGTGCACTGTGCACACGCACCCTCACTGGTGCCTTGCACATGCATGCCCCCCTGTGCGTGGCACAGAAGTGCACACGCAGCCTGGATGCATGCAGGACTGCCTGCAGGCACATGGGGTTCCTGTGCGTGCAGCGCTGCACGCATGTGGAGCTGCACCACTGCACAGGCTGTGCTCCAGGCCCCACCCTGCCCACGTTTTGCCCCAGAAGCTGCAGCCTGTTTCTCCTGCCCTGCCTCAGGGCAGCGAGAGAAGGTTGGGGTGGTGGCACCTTTACTGGCTTGCTCCTGGGCTACTGTTTGCTGCCTGTGAGGCTACTGCTAAGATCCTGCTCAGTGATCTGGTGAGGGAGTGATGGGAGATGCTGTCGAGACGCAGGCGAGGGACTCTCAGGACACTGCTCAGATGCTATCAGGAATCGACTGAAATGCTCTCAGGATACTCTGCAGACAGTGCTGAGTGCTTCTGGAGTGGCATTAAGATACTGTCAGGATACTATCTGGATGCTGCTGAGATATTGCAAGAGCACTGCTAGGATGCTATCAGGGCATGACCAGGATGCTCTCAGGATACTTTTCAGATTTTTCCAGCATCTTTCCAAGGTTGATACTGAGATACTCTGACAGATACCCCTGAGCAGTGCTAGCACACCATTACTCTCAGATGATACAACAGGTAGGATTAAGATGCTTTCAGCAGAGTAATGTGGCCCTAAGGAAATATCCGAATATGGCATTGCTCCATGTAGATACTGTCAGGACACTACTAAGGAGGTAGCTACATAACCACGACAGCACTGTTGGTATTCTGCCGGGACACTGTTTGTATATTGCTCTGGTGCTACCAAAACACTGTCAGGCTACGACTAGGATGCTATTGGGATACTCCTGACGTGCTGGTACAGCTGAGCTAATCCAGTAGCTGCTCCTAGGATACTCTCAATATAGCACAAAGGTACTATCTGGACACTGCTAAGGTGTTACCAGGGTACTACTGCTTGGATCCGATAACACTGAGATGCTGTCACAGTGCTATCAAGGTACTACTGAGGGCATTGCTAGAATACTGCTAAGACAGTATCAGGACACTGCTGTGCTGCTGTCAGGATGCCACAATGCTGCTATGGTGCTGCCAGGAGAGTACTCAGTTTTTATTGGCATACTGTCAGGATGCTAGTAGATTACTTCTGAGATACTACCAAGACACTAGAAAAAATGGCAGATGCTTGTGGGATACTCTCAGGTCATAAGTCAAGCTTTTGGGTTATAAGACAAGCTTTTGTCAGCACATTGCTGATACTAATATGATACTTGCATCCTGACGCTTTCAGGATGCTACTTAGTGATACAGTGTGAGGACAGTACTAGGATACTACCAGTTGAGTGCAAAAGGAGGTGGTGGTATGATCATTTGTTATGTACTATGAGGGTAACACTGTGATACTTCTGGACCATTATCAACACTCTGTTGCCACTAGTAAGGTGCTACTAGTGTACTGTCAGAATATCAGCATGTTTCTGTAGCACTGAGAGACTTTGAGAGGGTCCTAAGACACTGTTGAGATACTGCTAGAATACTACAGTAATACCACTGGTTATGTAACCTCCATGGCAGTATGGTTTCAGGCAGCATGGTGGCACCAAAACGAATGGGGAGCCCTGGTGATGTAACCTGTGAGTAGCCCGGTGCCTCACGGGCGCCTCTCCCCGCAGCTAGGGCAGCACGTCAGCGTTGAGGAGGATGGAGGCTCCCCTGGTCAGCCTGGAGGAGGAGTTCGAGGAGGGCCCCGGCGAGGATGGGGGCACCCCGCAGCGCAGCGCAGACCCCGCGCTGGCCGAGCTTGAGAGCTTCTCGGCCGAGATGATGAGCTTCAAGTCGATGGAGGACCTGGTGCAGGAGTTTGACGAGAAGCTCACCGTCTGCTTCCGCAACTACGACGCCGCCACCGAGGGCCTGGCCCCCGTGCGAGGGCAGCTCCAGGCGCAGGAGACGGAGGAGGAGCGCCTCCAGGATGAGGAGTGAGTAAGGCCTCGGTACACCTGGGGGCGTGTGCCTCCTCACACCTGCACATTCCACCCCTCCCCAGTGCAGACTGGCTCCTGCACTGCAGCACATTCACACACCACATCTAAGCAGTGACCTGTGAGTAAGCTCCCTCTCTGCCCACATGCCTCCCTCGCACCCTCGTGAGGCTTTCCTGACCAGCTCCCTGCATTGTGGCATTGTGATGCACCGTCTCAGGAGTAGTGCTGTAGTATCCTATGTGTAGGGACCTCCTTCAGGGTCTACATGCTGCACTGTATGCTAACATGCTATGCCTCACATGCAGCTAATTCCCCTGCATTGTGGAGTAGTCAACAGCACCACAGAGTAGCTGTATAGTATCCTATAATTAGGCCACCCTTGGGCATGGTATCACAGTATCACCAAGGTTGGAAGAGACCTCAAAGATCATCAAGTCCAACCTGCATGGCATGAGATACACCCCTCCCACAGTGTGTGGACCAGCCTGCTCCGTTGCAGTGTGGTTGTGTAGCACCTCAGAGTAACGGTGGAGCATGCTATGAGTAGTTACTCTCTGGGGCCTATTCCACCTCCTTGCCTGCTTAGAAGTTCTCCACAGTGTGGAAATCAGCCCCTGTGCTGTTGCATGATCATGCAGCACCTTAGAGCAGCTGTGTAATATCTGTGGAGTAGCTGTGTGGAATCCTTGGAGTATTTGTGTAGCATGGATGGAGTAGCTGTGTAGTACCTTTGCAACAGGTGTGTATGGAGTAATTGTGGGGGGTCCTTAGAGTACCTGTGCAGCATGTGTGGAGTAGCTGTGCAGGATGCTCTGAGGAGCTACCCTGTGTCGCATTGCAGGGGGTCAAGGCAGTCTCAGTCCATGTGAGGAGAGCCCCCAGGGGCGTGAATGTAGACCTTGAGTAAGGTGTGAGTAGAGCTCAGCTGCTGCTTGCAGCGTGTAAGCTCTGCCTCAGGCAGCTAATCCGGGGCAAAATCCCCCAGTTTCTGCCCCCCGTGGTGCTGTTTGCATTCAGAAGTCAATTTTCTCTGACCCCTGGGATTTGGTTTGTTTCTAAAATGCCTTTTTTGGCCGAGCTGCATCCAGCTTCCAGCAAGCTTCATCCATTTGTGCCGGGCGAGAGGCAGCTTCCTGCCTCTGATCGGCTCCCAGCCTGCCTAATGCTCATTTTGAATCCACCCCAAAATGGTCATTTTCCACCCAAAACCTTTTTACTTTGCTGTGGTTTTGTTTTGTTTTCCACCCAGACCCGCAGAGGCCAAATCCTGTGTCAGACGTGACCAAAGTGCGGCGTTTTCAGAGCCAAAGAAAAAGGAGGCTTTGCCCCCCCGCCGGGAGCAGCCCGGGAGCACTGCGCTGTCACCGGCTGCCTGCTTTGTGCTGCCATTGTGTGCCTTTGGGTCACTTTGGGCAAAACAGGGCGGGTTTTTTCAGGCCTTTTTGAATGAGGCCTGTGTGTGGGTTCGGGGGATGGGCCGGGACCGACTTTCCCTTGTCATTAACCAATTCTTGCCGTATTTAACCCAGAAATGTGGCTGAGCCTGCAGGCTGCTGTCTCTTTAAGAGCAAGCATGTTGAACAGCAGATGTGGGAGCGGTTCGGGTGGCTTGGGGCTATGGTTTGTGACTTTTGTGATTTAGGGGAAAATTAATATGGAGTGAGGAGAGAGGGAAATGGCCAAAAATGAGCAATTGGGGGGGGGGGGGGGAAGGGGGTTGGTGTGGTGCAGGTGGCTTTGGGGTGATTTGGAGGGAATCAGGATGTGCCACAGTGCCACACTGGGGGGAGATGCCTGCCCTGGGGAGAAATCTCAGCTTCTCTTTTTGTGCCTTTTCCCCCATTTTGGATCTTTTCTCTTTTTTTAACCCTTTCCTGATGCTGTCACTCCCCAGTTCCTTTCTCCCATTTTCTCCCTGCTTTGTCTCACTCCTCCTCTCCTCCCTTTTTTCTCAACTATTCCCCCTTTTTACACTTTTCCCCTTTTCTTCTTTCCCCTCTTTTCCTCTTCTTTACCCATTTTTTCCTTTCCCCCTCTCCTTTTCTTCTTTGCCCCCCTTTCACTCATTTTTCCTCCCTTTTTCCTCTTCCCCCCCTTTTTATTCCCTTACCACCCCTTTTTCCTCCTTTCTCTTTTTCCTCTTTTTTCCCCTTTTCCCTCTTTTTCCCTCTTTTCCCCCTTTTCCCACCTCCCCCCTCCCTTTTCATCTTTCCTGCCCTTTCTTCCCTTTTCCCCTTTTCCCTCTTCTCCTTTCCCCTTTTATTCCCCTCTACCCCCTTTCTGCCTTTCCTCTTCCCCCCCTTTTTCCTTTCATTTCCCTCTTGTTCTCTTCCCCCCATTTTTTCCTCTTTCCCCCCTTTATTTTTCCTTTTTCCTCCTTTTTTCTTTTTCACCCCCTTCCCACTAGTTCCTCTTTTTCATCTTCTTTTCCACACTTGCACTGCATTTTTGCCCTTCCCACCCCCTGCCATCCTTTACCCTCTGCTTCTCCCTTCTCCTCCCAGGCCCTCTCCCCCCTGCCCCTTTTTGAGGTTGAAATTTGGCACAATTTGTCCAGTCCTGTAGGGCAGAGTCAGGCACCTGTGGGGCAGAGGAGAGGGGTAGGGTGGGGCAGGGCACTGATGGGGTAGCTTCAGGGCACCTGGGGGCATTTGGGGTATCAGGGCTGCAGTTTGGGGGCACTGGGTGTGTGTGAGGCAGCTTGGGGCTGGAGGGCTCCAGGACATCCCAGCTGGGTTTTGGGGCATTTGAGAGCATTTTTGGGTGTCCCACGGCCAATTTTTGGGGTGTTCCAGATTGATTTTGTGGGTTCAGGGCAGTTTGGGGGTGGTAATTGGGGGGAGGGTGTGTTCAGGGTGGCATTTTGAGGCGCAGTGATGGTGTTTGGGGGCATTTCAGCATCTTTTGGGGAGCTGTGAGGCATTTGGGGCTCCTGCAGAGGCCGCTGGGCGATCAGGGGATGCCCAGAGCTTCACAGTGGCATTTTGGGAAGTTCTTCCATAGTTTCATAGTTTCAGTTAGGGTTGGAAGGGACCACAAGGATCATCTGGTTCCAACCCCCCTGCCATGGGCAGGGACATCTACCCTAGATCAGGCTGGACAGAGCCTCATCCAGCCTGGGCTTAAACACCTCCAGGACAGGGCCTCAACCACCTCCCTGCACAACCCATTCCAGGGCTTCCACCACTCTCATGGGGAAAACTTCCTCCCATGTCCAGCCTGATCTCCCCACCTCCAGCTTCATTCCATTCCCCCTAGTCCTATCCTCCCTGATAGCCTGAAAAGTCCCTCCCCAGCCTTCTTGTAGCCCCCTTCAGATCCTGGAAGGCCACAATGAGTCACCTCAAGCCTTCTCTTCTCCAGCCTGAACAGCCCCAACTCCTTCAGTCTGTCCTCACAGCAGAGGTGCTCCAGCCCTCTGCTCCTCCTCGTGGCCCTTCTCTGGACACCTTCCAGCCCCTCCAGATCCCTCTTGTCATAGGGGCTCCAGAACTGGAGGCAGTACTCCAGGTGGTGGGGGTCTCAGCAAGCTGAGTAAGGGGGAGAATCCCCTCCCTTGCCCTGCTGGCCACGGGTCGGGTGTCAGGGCGGATTTTTGAGGGGGTTTAGGGTGTTTCTGGGCAGTGTTTCAGAACAGCATTTGGGGATCTTTCCCAGTGGGATTTTGGGTTTTTTTTGAGGCATTTTGGGCAACAGTTCAGGAAAGCTTTTTACGGAGTTTCGGGGTGCGCAGGTGTGAAGCTTTGGGGGATTTGGGGGTTTGGGGGTTGTGGTTTGGAGGATTTCAGGAGGGCTGTGGCATTTTGGGGCATTTTTTAGCTTTGGGATGTTTGGGAGCATTTTAGGGTATTGCAAAGCAGCATTTAGAGATGCTTTGAGGCATTGCAGGTGGTCTTGGGGCTTTGGGGCACTGTTAGGGATGGCATTCTGGGGTGTTTCTGGAGCATTCGGAGATGCTTAGGGGTGTCTCAGGCCATGATGGTGCTGTTTTGAGGGGGGCATTTCAGGACATTTTAAGGTGGTTTTGGGGGCATCTGGAGACATTTCTGGACGCTGCAGTGGCTTTTTCAGGGAGGGTTTGGATGGCAACATTTCCAAATGATGTTTGCATTTTGGAGCATTTCAGACCCAGGGGGAATCGGAGAAGCTTTGAGGTTTTCTAAGGCAGGACTTGGGGTCTTCTAGGGCAGCATTAAGGTCTTCTAGGACATAACTTTGGGTGTTTTGAGATGTTTGGGGCATCTTGGGGGTTTTGGATGGGAGGGCACATTTCAGGGTGTTCCTAGGGCTGTGTTTTGGGGTGGTTCCAGGCATTCTAGCATGCTGTTAGGGGATGGCTTCTGGAAAAGGACTTGGGGATGCTGGACAGCAGCCAGCAATGGGCACTGGCAGCACAGGAGGCCAAGGGCAGCCTGGGCTGCAGCCAAAGCAGTGTGGCCTGAGCTGGAGAGAGGATCCTGCCCCTCTGCTCTGCTTCTCTCTGCTCTGGAACTTCCCCTGCAGGCTGGGCCAGCTCTGAGCCCTCACACCCAGGGACCTGGAGCTGCTGGAGAGGCTCCATAGGAGGCCACAGAGATGATCAGAGGCTGCAGCAGCTCTGCTGTGGGGCCAGGCTGAGGAGCTGGGGCTGTGCAGCCTGAGAAGCTCCAGGCAGAGCTCAGAGCAACCTTCCAGCACCTGAAGGGCTACAAGGTAGGCTGCAGAGGGACTGTTGTCCAAGGCCTGCAGGGACAGCACCAGGGCAATGGTTTTGGATGAGAGCAGAGCAGATTGAGATTGGAGGAGGAACAAGCTCGTCAGCAGGAGGCTGCTGGAAGGCTGCAGCAGGCTGCCCAGGGAGGTGGTGAGCCTCCAGCCCGGAGCTCTTCCAGGTGAGGCTGGAGAGGGCTGTGGGCAGGCTGCTCCAGTGGGATGTCCCTGCTGCCTGCAGGGGCTGCACTGGGTGAGCTCTGGAGGTTCCTTCCAATGCAACCATTCTGTGACTGTGGTTTTGGGGTCACTACTCACCACCCACCTCTCTGCAGGGTCTGGGATGCTCTCACCGATGGCTTTGGGCCCCGGGGCTCCCCCCGGCCCTGGCTGCTTCCTGAGGCCGAGGTCCTTGATGGCACCGACCCCCAGGTATGGCTGTGACTGTCCCCTCCCACCCCTGGCTTCCCAACCCCTGCCCTGCCTCTACACGGCCTGCAGTTGGTGATTGAGAGCTGTCAGCCCGCCCCAAGGCTCAGCTGCCAGCAGCAAGCTGCCCAGAAATGGTATTTGCATTGCACTGGGTGTCCACTTTTGGGGTGAAATCAGGCAGAAATGCTCAAGTTTCGTGCTGGGTTCTGGGATCTGCTCTTTGCCAGTTTGCCCAGGAGCCAGGAGGGAGCTGTTGTGTGCTTTGTGCTAGGAAATGTTTTTGCCATGGTGGTCAGGTCCTGCCAGTACCAGCTGTGCTTGGGCCTGTGGGAGGGCTCAGAGGTGCCCCCAGACCCACTGAGCTCAGGCTGTTTGGATGTTCAGGGTGGTCCTAAATTGGGTGGAGAAGGAGAATTTCTTGGATTATTTCCTGCTAAAGAGGTGGAAAAAGCTGGGGAAGGTGGAAAAAAAGATATCTCCCTGTTCACCATCTCCAGCCAACATCTTCCCCTATCCCTTTCCCGTCCAGCATCACCCCCTGGCATCTCCCCATCCAATGTCTCCATCTGACCCCTTCCCCATTAGGCATTGCCGTCCATCATCCCCCCCTCTGACACCCCCAGCATCTCCATCCTGCAGCTCCCCATCCAGTGCCACCATCCAGTTCAAAGATCTCTCCATCCAACATCCCTGTCTTGCCCAGTTTCCCAATCCAGTGTCTGCATCCAACAATTCCCCATCCGGTGTCTCCCTATGCAGCAGACCTCTGTCTCCTTGCAGACCTCCCCTTGCAATGCTTCCCTGGCCATGATCTCCCTCTCCAGTGTCCCCAGCATCCCCATCCAGTGTCCCCATGCAAAGTTCCATCCAGCATCCCTGTCCAGCATTTCCCCATCCAACATCTCCAACCATCTCTCTGGTGTCCCTGTCCATTATCCTCCTACTCAGCTTCTCCACCCAGCCCTCACCCAACGTCTCTCCACCCAATGTTCCTATCCAGTGTCTCCACCCAATGCCCTCATCCAGTGTCTCCATCCAACATCTCCACCTCACCCAACATCTCTCCAGTGTTCCCATCCATGTCTCCTGCGTCCCCCTGAGCTGTGGTTCCCTGGTGGCTGTCCCTGTGCCAGGGCCTGGGCCGCACCAGGGCTGTGCTTGTGCTGGGCTGTCCCCGTGGTGCCGCCAAGGCCACCCAGCCTGTGCCTTCTGCAGCTCTGCGAAAAGGAGGAGGAGGAACTCACTGAGAGGAGTGAGCAAGACTCAGGCATCAACGAGGAGCCACTGCTGACAGCTGAGCAGGTACCTCTGGTCCCCATGGCCACCCTGTCCCCTGAAAGCTTTGGGCCCCCAGCGTGGCCTTGACCCACCCCAGCCCCATGGTCGTGTGCTGGAAGCACAGGAGGACAGATCCCCAGATCCTCATCCCATCCCCTCGGGATGCAGGGTGCAGGATCCAGGTATAGGATGCAGTCACATGGAGATGCAGGTCCAGGGTGCAAGTTCCTGTGGGGTGTGGGAATGCAGGGTGCAAATGCAGTGTGCAAAGGCAGACTGCAGGGTACAGGGGGGTGCAAGTGCTGCATATACAGGATGAAGGAAGCTGGATGCAGATGGAGAATGACAAGGAAATGGAGGATGAAGATGAAGGGTGAAAGGGGGTTGGGGGGATGCAGGATGAAGGGAAGGGTGGAGGCTGAATGGGACAGTGGAGGATGCAGGATGCAGTGCCCAGGATGCTGATAGAGGTGGGGGCTGAAGGGCCAGGTTGCAGCTGACGGCGCAGGACTGGGGTGCGGCAGGCAGCAGTACGGTGCCGCTGTGGCCTGCAGGGGCAGAAGTGAGGTGGAGGCAGGCTGCAGGTGCACATGGAGGACACTGAAATCCTGCAGGTCATTGAGGAGCTGGAGGAGCTGATGCAGAGTTCACCTGACCCCGAGGCCGACCCTGAGGGAGATGAGGAGGAAGAAGAGGAGGAGGAGGAGGAAGCTGAGGCTGATGCTGAAGGCAAAGGTGGTGGTGGGGGAACAGAGCCCATCCTGCTGCATGAGCTGCAGGCTTTCTGCCCCACCAACAACAACTGCTCCCATGAAGGTACAGCAGCAACACCCAAGCCAGGTGCTTTTGGGGGATAGTTGCAACCACATGGGACAAGTGAGGCTCTGCAGGCTCCAGGGCTGGCTTGGTTCTGTTGGGCCAGGAGAGGGCTCTGAGCAAGAGCATGGAGATCTTGCTTACAGTATAGCATTAAATGCAGTACTGAGGGGTGCTGAGGGGGTCCTGCAGCCTCCTTTCTCCATGTGCATGGAGATGTTGGGGGTGCTCTTGAGTGGTGTTTGGGAAATGCACTTCCCTGAGAGCACCAAGTGTGTGCCAGGCTCAGTGCTGATCCCTGCATGGGGCAAACCCCAGTGTCAATCCCAGCTGGGGCTGAAGGGCTGCAGAGCAGCCCTGAGCAGAAGGCCTTGGGGGTGCTGGGGGTGCAGAGCTGGCCAGGAGCTGGCACCCAGTGCTGCCAGCCCAGCCCCAGCCTGGCCTGGGCTGAGCCCCAGCAGGGTGGGCAGCAGGGGCAGGGAGGGCATTCTGCCCCTCTGCTGTGCTCTGCTCACCCCCCCCTGCAGGGCTGGGGCAGCTCTGGAGCCCTCAGCACAGCCAGGGAGCTGGGGGAGCAGGCCAGAGGGAGGCCACAGCAGTGCTGGCAGGGCTGGAAGCCCTCTGCTGGGAGCCAGGCTGAGAGACTTGGCCTTGGGCAGCCTGCAGAGGAGAAGGCTCCAGGGACACCTTCTGCTGGCCTCCCAGGCCCTGCACAGAGGCTGGAGCAGGGCCTGTTGGGCCAGGCCAGGGGGGATGGGTTTGGAAGGCAAAGAGGGAGCTTGAGAGTGGAGAGAAGGAGAAAGGGTTGAGGCTGAGGCTGGGGAGAGCCTGGCCCAGGCTGCCCAGAGAGGTGGAGCTGCCCCATGGCTGGCACCAGGGCAGCTCAGGTTGTTTGAGGCTGGGAGCAACCTGCTGTGCTTGGGGATGTCCCTGCAGGGTAGTTGGACTAGATGAGCTTGAAAGGTCTCTTCCCACCCAAGCCAGTCTGGGATTCCATGATTCTCACTTCCCCCTGCATGTTGCTTAGTCCCTGAAGCACAGCTGCTGCTTTCCCCTCCCTGCACCGTGCAGCTGCCCAGGAGCAGGCTGTTCAGGCTCTCATTCCCCCGGGCATTTGCTACTTCCCTTTAATTGCTCAGCCCTTTTCATTCCTGGTGCCTGCCACCTCTTGCAATTCCCTAATTGCTCTGCACACCTCATTTGGGGCTCTGGACCTCTCAGTAATTACAGCCTGCAGTCATTAATTGGGAACTCAGTGAATGCACCATGCAGCTCATTAATTACCCCAGACCGTCCCTGGGTTTGGCCTCTGTCCCCCTGCACCGTGCAGGGCTCTGCTTGCACCAGAACCACACTGCACTGTGCCACACAGGGCACTCACTGCACTGGGCACTGTCTTCACTGCACTGGTGCCTCGCCAGTTGCCCTGGGCAGCCCACTGATGGCTCTGTGCAGTAACTGCAGCCTGCAGCATGCTAACTGCACAAAGCATTTTGGTGATGTGCTTTTCACAGTGCCGGGCCCCTGCCTGCCTGGGATTTGGAGTGATTGCTGCAGGCATGCTGCTGGTTGCACTGGGCCTTGTGTTTCAGTGACCAGTGGTCCTACTGCAACCAGTGCTGTTCAGTACCTTCATCAGTGATGTAGGCAGGGGGGTCGAGTGCCCCTTGAGCAGGTCTGGCCCAGGCTGCCCAGAGAGGTGGAGCTGCCCCATGGCTGGCACCAGGGCAGCTCAGGTTGCTTGGGGCTGGGAGCAACCTGCTGTGCTTGGGGATGTCCCTAGGGGCTGCAGGGGGTTGGACTGGATGCCCTTGGAGGGTCCCTTCCCACCTATTCCAGTCTGTGGTCCCATGGCATGAACAAACGGTGACTGTTTCAGCAGCTGCATTGGGCAGCCTGTTAAGCGCCTCCTGCATTTTCATCCTAACTTCGGGACCCTCTCGGGCGCCCTTCCCCCTGCCCCTCTCGGGCGCCCCTGCCCGTGCCCCTCTCGGGCGCCCCTGCCCGTGCCCCTCTCGGGCGCCCTTCCCCCTGCCCCTCTCGGGCGCCCTTCCCCCTGCCCCTCTCGGGCGCCCTTCCCCCTGCCCCTCTCGGGCGCCCCTGCCCGTGCCCCTCTCGGGCGCCCCTGCCCGTGCCCCTCTCGGGCGCCCTTCCCCCTGCCCCTCTCGGGCGCCCTTCCCCCTGCCCCTCCCGGGCGCCCCTCCCCGTGCCCCTCCCGGGCGCCCCTCCCCGTGCCCCTCCGGGCGCCCCTCCCCGTGCCCTCCGGGCGCCCTTGCCCATGCCCATCTCCGGTGCCCTGCAGGGCTGGGCCGGCTGTCCGCACAGGAGCTGGCGGCGGCGGCAGGGCGTGCGGAGGCGGCGAGCCGGGCGCTGTCGGCGGAGCTGGTGGCACAGCTGGCACGCAGGGACGAGCTGGCCTTCGAGAAGGAGGTGAAGACAGCCTTCATCGGGGCGCTGCTGGCCGTGCAGGGCGAGCAGCGCGAGGCCGCCCGGCGCCGGCGCCGTGACAAGGGCCTGAGCCTGCAGGGCGGCCGTGCGGAGCGCGGCGGCCACATGCCCAGGAAGGTGAGGCCCTGCAGGCGCGGGGGCAGGGCGTGGGGTCGGGGTGGGGCAGAGGGATGTCTGGCTCGGTTGAGAGGCATCCTGTCTGTGGCAGGGAGGTTGGGTTGGGTGATCTCTGAGGGCTCTTCCGGCCTGAGATTTGGTTCTGTAACGTGGAGCAGGGGCTGAGGGAAGGAGCAGCTGGGGCTGTGTGGACACGGGGCACGGGGATGAGGGACTGAGGGACGTGGGACAGGGAGATAAGGACTGGCGGGACCGAGGGACACAGGGCAGGAGGGATGCAGGGAAAGGGTGGGGCAGAAAGTCATGGGATGGGGACACAACGGAGGTGAGGGATCAGGGGGACACACTGCAGGGGTCTGTGGGGACAGGAGATTGGCCAGGAGGACACAGGGCAGGGAGATGAGGGATGGGAGAACAGGGGATATGGGGACTGAGGGACACGTTGCAGGGGTCTGTGGGGGCTGGGAGGACACAGGGCAGGGGGATGAGGGGTGTGGGGACATGGCACCCAAGGGAAGGGAATGGGGATATGGCGGAGTGGGGGAACAAAGATTGGGTAGTGGGGGACAGGGAAAAGAGATATGGGACAGAGAGACTCAAGGGAGGGGGTGAAGGATGGGTGGACATGGAACAGGGGGACGTGAGGACAGGGGGACACAGGGAAAAGTGGTGTGTGATGGGACAGAACAGAGGGACATGGGGAAGGTGAAATGAGGCAAAGGGGTGAGAGAGAGTGGGACACAGGGCAGGAGGGACTTTGGGTCAGAGGAACATGGGACAGGGAGACAAGAGGCCGGGGAATGAGGAATGGGGTGCCTGGGGCAGGACTGGGGGATGTGGAACAGGGGCATGTGAGGACAGCCAATGGGCTGAGGCAGGGGCCTGAGCGATGGAGGGACAGGACAGGAGGCCTTGGGGCAGGGGTGTGCAGGGACAGGATGAGGCAAGGGGACAGGAGGGTGGGGGGGCCTGGGTTTGGCTGGATGAGGAACAGAGGTGGGGCAGTGTGGGACCCGGAAATTGGGAGATGTGGATGGGAAGTGGGGAGCTGGGGGCTGCAGGTGCCAAGGAAGGTGCCAGGGGTGATGTGGATGTCACCAGGAGGTGACAGGATGCCACCTGTGTCCCCAGCGCTTCAGCATGGAAGGCATCTCCAGCATCCTGCACTCCGGCTTGCGCCAGACCTTCAGCCCCACTGCCAACGAGAAGCAGGTGCCTTGCCCCCTTTGTTCACCCCCAACTTGCCCAAATCTGTCCCCTTTCAGCCCTTGCCCCATTCCTCTGCATCCCCCAAGCCCTTCTTTTAAGAGCTTTCAATTTTACATCCCCACCCTGTCCCCTACACCCTGCTAGTGCAGCTTGCACCAATCCTCGCCCCAAGAACCCCTCCCTGTCAGAGGGGTGCTGTGGGTGGGGGTTGACAGAATGCAATGAATTCAGCACCCCCACACAATGCCTGCAGGTTGCATGCAGTGCAGCTCCTGCAGCAGTGTGGGGTGAGCTGGAGCAGAGGCTGGGCAGCCCTGTGGCAGCTGGCTGGGTTTGGGGTGTTTCCTGTTCTGGCAGTACCTGAACACGGTGATTCCCTACGAGAAGAAGGGGTCCCCGCCCTCCGTCGAGGACCTGCAGATGCTCACCAACAGTGAGTATTGGCTCAAGCCTCTGCCCCGGGGCAGAAGCAGAGGTTTTGCATCACCATGGTTGAGCTGGGACCCAAACACACTGCATTGCTGCATCAGCTACAATGCACAGATCCCATCATGGATGGGGTGGAAGGGACCTCTGGAGCTCCTCCAGTCCAGGCCCTGCTCCAGCAGGGCCCCCCCCGCAGCTTGCCCAGGGGCACAGTGCCCAGGGGGGGTTGGAAGCTCTCCACACCAGCACACTCCACAACCTCTCTGGGCAGCCTGCTCCAGGCCTCCAGCAGCCTCCCAACAAACAACTTGCTCCTCCTCTTCACCTCCAACCTCCTGGCCTCCACTCTCTGCCCACTGCCCCTGGGCACCACTCAGCAGAGCCTGGCCCCAGCCTCTTGCCCCCCAGGGGCCCTTCAGCTCTTGCTGAGCATTGCTCAGCTGCCCTCTGGGGCTGCTCTGCTGCAGCCTCTCAGCCCCAGGCCTCTCAGCCTTGGCTGCTGCCAGAGCTGCTCCAGGCCCCTCAGCAGCTTCCCAGCCTGCCCTGCACTCTCTCCAGCACTTCTCTGGCCCTCTGCAGCTGGGCAGCACACAGCTGCCCCCAGGGCTCCAGAGGTGGCCTCAGCAGAGGGGCAGAGATTCAGGTGCAGCAAACACCATCCCCTCACCCATTTTTGTACCCTTTTAGGGGTACATTCAGCTGACTGGGGGTGAAAGTGCCTTTTTTGGGTTGTTCTAAGGCCTGGTGCATTGTGGGAAACTCTGACAGTGTCTTTATGGTGACTGTGGGGCTGATCTGGGGGAGAAGGAGATACTGGGGGGCAGTAGAGTTTGGCTTACAGCTCTGTTTTCCTTCAGTCCTGTTTGCCATGAAGGAGGGGAATGAGAAGGTGCCCACACTGCTCACAGATTACATCCTCAAAGGTATCTGCTGACCTTGGGCATTCCCTGCCCACCCCTTGGTGCACTTCCCATGCCACCCTTTGCATCCACCATGGATCTCACCCTTGAATCCTTCATGCACCTCCTGTGCCTCCTTGTGCATCTCCTGTGCATCCCTTACCCCTTCTTCACGCAGCTCTGGTGCATCCTTCGTGCATCCTTCAGGAATCTCAGATACAGCTCCTGTACATTCCTCACACCTCTGTGCATCCTTGTGCATCTCCCTTGCATCCTTTGTGGAGCCCTTGCCCATCCCTCATGCATCTCCAGTGCAACCTTCATGTCTTCCCTGGGTATCCCAGCTGCATCCCAGCTGCATCCCAGCTGCATCATCTCCCCTGCTTCCTTCCTGCATTTCCTGTGCATCTTTGTGCATCTCCCTGTATCCTTTGTGCATCTTCTAGGGACCCCAGGTACATCTCCTCATACATCCTCATGCACCTTCACCAGTCCCTGCACATCCTTCCTGCACCTCCCTTGCACCCTTACCACTCACTTCCTTCATGCAGCCTCAGGAACCCCTTTGCACCCCTTTACCCCTCGTGCACCATCATGCATCCCTCCTGTGCATCCTTCATCCACCCCTGTTCATCCTCCATGCATCCCACACAGCCCTTGTGCATCTTTCATGCACCATTGTGCATCCCTTCCGTGTTCCTCCTGCATCTTCTGTGCGTCCCACCTGCAGACCCTGGGTGGCCTCGCGCAGCACTCACACCTGCTTGTGACCCCCTGCGCACTTCTGTGCTCTCATGCACACTCATGCATCCTTTCTGCACACTTGTGTGCACATGTGCACACTTATGCACCCCTGTGCACCCCCCATGCACACTTCTGTGTCCTCAGGCCAACAACTCCCATGCACCCTTGTGCCCCCTCGTGCGTCACGCCTTGGCACCCTGTGTCCCGGTGCATGTTGATGCTCTCTTGGGCACCCCCGAGCAAGCCTGGGCACCCCTGTGCACCTCCTGCATCGTGTGCTCACGTGTCCACGTGCAGCCTCCTGCAGCCTTGCACACCTTTCTGCATCATCTTGCCCCCCCATGCACACTGGCTCACCCCAGTGCTCGCTTGTGCAGCCTGGGGCAGCCGCATGCACTGTGCACTTCATCCCTTCTCCCGCGCACTCACGCAGCCTGGTGCATCCCTGCACACACTTGGGCACCCCCATGCCTCCCTCTGCGTGCTGCTGTACCCCCATGTGCACGCTGGTGGGGCACCGTGCACCCTCGTGTCCCCCTCCCAGGTCCTCCCAGTGCCCCCTGTCGGCGCCAGCGCCCACCGGGACCCTCTCTCTTTGCAGTGCTCTGCCCAACCTGAAGCGGCGCTGCCTTTGCGCCCGCCTGCCCCCGGCGCTTCCCCCAGACCCGAGGAAAACGGCACAGCTGCGGCCCGCCCCCAGCCCGGCTCAGCCGCGGTCCCCCTGCCCCAGCCCGCACTGCCCCCGCACCCCCCCGACCTTTGCACAACCGGGAAATAAACAAATTGGTTTCATTAATTAAGCAGCCAGGCTCCAGCGTCTGCCTCCAGACCCCCACCCCTCCCCCCACCGCCTCCCCCGCCCCCCACCCCCGCTTTGCAGCTTTTCACCGAATCACAGAACGTTAGGGGTTGGAAGGGACCTCCAGAGATCCTCCAGCCCAAGCCCCCCTCCCCCACCCCATGTCCCTTCTTCATCCTCATGGCTCTCTGTTGGCTTCTCTCCAGCAGTTCCCTCTCTCTCTGGAGCTGGGGAGCCCAGAACTGGACACAGTATTGCAGGGTGGTCTCAGCAGGGAGAGCAAAGGGGCAGCAGAAGCTCCCCAGCCCTGCTGGCCACACTCCTGTTGCTGCACCCCAGGACGCCCTTGGCCCTGCTGGCACAGGGGCACCTTGCTGGCTCATGCCGAACTTGCTGCCCACTCCTTGGGTGAACCCTGCACAGATCCTGCCCTGTGCAGAGGAATGGTCACCAAATGATCAAATATGCAAATCTCTGCCCCTGAGCTCCACGTTCGCCTGCCCCACACCTCCCTTTTCTGCTCCCCGGCCGTGTAAGGGCCCTGGCTGGGCGGCAGGGGGCGCTGCGGGGAGGGGGCATCGCTCTCTCCAGCGGCACAGCTCCTAACTGGGAGACATCCCTGGGGACTCCTCCATTTGGGGGCAGTTTGTGATTCTGAGGTTTAATTTGTGTCACAGGGGCAAAATAATGATCACTGGGGGGGCTTGCCCCTTTGGGGTACCACCAGTGCCTTTTGGGGAGCGTCACTCCCTTTGAAACAGCATGGCTGCTTTTGAGGGGGGCAGGACCTGTTTTGGGGGAGAATCACCAGGTTTTGGAGACTAATTTTAGGGGAGAAATCATTTGGGGGAGAATAATTTTTGAGTAATTCATTTTAGGGCAGGTGTCACTCATTTTGGGGGTCACAATACCACATTTTGGGGGTGCAGCACTCGATTTGGGATTCAGAGCTCCTCAGACCTCATTTCTGGAGGCAGCTGCTGGAAGTTCAAATCCCCAGCTCCGCATCACTCTGCTGTGGATTTGGGTCAACTCTCAGCCATTTTGGGTTTGAGTCACCTCTTGGAGGGGAATTTTGCCCCTTTTGGGGGGGTTACTGCCAATAAAATCAGAGCTGCAAGACCTCCTCTTGTAGCACTTTATAGTACCGGTGATGAGTTCATACCAAATTACACCAAACCCTTCATGGAATTACAGAGGACATCCACACCAGATCAGGATCCAAACAGAGGCTTTTCTGCCCACTTCATCACTTGGTTTCTTTTGCCCCCAGCTGCTGTTTCTGTTGATCTTTTTCCCCTCAAGAGCCAAACCAAAAGAAGGACAAAGCCCAGCCAGAAGCTACCAAAGAAAGCAAAAGGCTGCTCCCAGAACCTGCATTTCCAGCAGGAGCCTGCAGAAGAAAATTGCTTTATTCTTTTCAGCCTGCCTCACCCAGGGTTGCTTTTGTGTTCCCCTGTGCCCCAGGGAAGTTTGCCTCTTTTCTCCCAGCAGTTCCAAAACCACCTAAAATGTTTGGGGGGGTTGGTGGCTTTTCCCAGAGCTGCCCTCCCCTGTTTTGGGGTAAGACTCCACCCGTTGGGTGGATGACGCCATCTTCCTAGCAGCATTCTCAACCCTTGCCCCTGGGTGACCCCTGGGGGGCACCACTCAATTTTGAGGGCAAATCTGCATTTTTAAACTGTTCCCCCACCCCCCCCCCCTTTTTTTCCTGCCTTGCTGCCAAACACCCTGGGAAAGTCTCACCCTGGAGGCTCTGCCCCAGCTCCACGTCCACTCTCAGCCCTTAAGGACGAGGCTTGGGGTTTCTTCCAGATTCCATGGGGTTTGAGCACATAAATTAAAGGATTTGGGGGAACTTCCTCCCTTTTCCAGAAAGTTGTGTCCAGAGTCACCAAACGGCCTCAGGTTTGGGGCCAAAAGAGGGAGGTTTGGGCAATCCGGTGGGTCAGGAGTGTGAAACCCTCCTCAGATGCAACCTGAAGCAGAATCTGCACTCAGTGATGGTTTTTTTTTCCCCCCTTCCCAGTATTTCTGCCTGTGAGGCAGCTTTTGGGGGGAAAACCCCAAAAAGCATCAGTCTTGGGGTGGGTTCTTTTTTTGCTCCAAGTAATCCAAGTGATGGCCAGGGTGGCCCATGGTAAAAAGCCTCCATCGCCCCACAGCAGCCACGTGCTGCAGGGGAAAGAGCTGCCCCAAAAAGGCTTTTTCATACCAAAAACAAAGGGCAAAAAGGGCAAAAGAAGAAGAAAACCTGAAAACCCCCAAATTAATCTGGCCACAATATGTGCCTTGTAAACTCGTCCCTCCCGTCCAGGCGCCGCGGGGTGGGTCTGCGCTCCGGGGCCGCCAGGGCGCCCCCACTGCCTCCCTTTGCTCATGTCACCAGCTGGGGTCGCTCTCGCCAGGCCTCTGGGCGTCTGGAAGGGGAATTGGTTTCCAGTGCTGTCAATGAGCTGAGCAGGACACCAGGAGCTATTCCAGTGAGTCACTGTGTTCCAAGCTGAGGTCGTTGCTGGGTGCTGCCGGGAGGCCACCAGGCTCTTCCTCCAGTTCTTCCTCCTCCTCTTCCTCCTCCTCCATCTCCTCCTCCTCCTCCTCGTCCTCCTCCTCTTCCTCAGTGCCGTCGAGGGAGTCATCGTGGGCAGCCAGCATGGCCTGCTGCATGGCTATGGTGGCTGTGGCTGACGAGAGGGGCTGCAGGTTGTCCATGCTGAGCGAGCCTGGAGTGACACAAGTGAGGAGAGAGAAACAATGAGGGGTCCACAGCTGCAAGAAATGGACCCAAGAGTGCACAGACCAAGAGTCGCCCAAGCCAAAGCCCAGACACAACACCCTGAAGGGTCACCCATCGGCCAGCCCTTGACTCTCTCTGCATTCCATAGCGGGAGCCTTCATTCTTAGGCCAGCAGCTGGACTGGCCAGGCAAAGCTTGGCTGCAGCTCTTCATTTCCCCCTTCTCTTGTTCTCATCTTGTCTTCTCCATTCCCATCTCTGCTCTCTTCAGCTCTACTCTTCATTTGCATCAGCTGTTCTCTCTTCATCTTCTCTCTTCTCAGCCTCTCATCTGTCAGCTTCATTTTCTCCTCATTTTCATCAGCTGTTCTCTCCTTGTCTTTCTTCCTGTCATGTCTCATCTGTCTTCTCATCTTCATCTCTTGATCTTTTTCTCGCCCCCTTTATCCATCTCCTCCTTTATTCCCTCCCCAGTACCTCAGGAGATATCTCAAGTGATGCCCCACTAGAGATTATCCAGGGCCCCCCCAGCAGCTTGCCCAGGGGCACAGTGCCCAGGGGGGGTTGGAAGCTCTCCACACCAGCACACTCCACAACCTCTCTGGGCAGCCTGCTCCAGGCCTCCAGCAGCCTCCCAACAAACAACTTGCTCCTCCTCTTCACCTCCAACCTCCTGGCCTCCACTCTCTGCCCACTGCCCCTTGGCCTGCCCCTGGGCACCACTCAGCAGAGCCTGGCCCCAGCCTCTTGCCCCCCAGGGGCCCTTCAGCTCTTGCTCAGCATTGCTCAGCTGCCCTCTGGGGCTGCTCTGCTGCAGCCTCTCAGCCCCAGGCCTCTCAGCCTTGGCTGCTGCCAGAGCTGCTCCAGGCCCCTCAGCAGCTTCCCAGCCTGCCCTGGACTCTCTCCAGCACTTCTCTGGCCCTCTGCAGCTGGGCAGCACACAGCTGCCCCCAGGGCTCCAGAGGTGGCCTCAGCAGGGCACAGCAGAGGGGCAGCACAGCCTCCCTTGCCCTGCTGCTGCCCACACTCTGCTCCATGCCCCCAGGCCCCCCTTGGCCTTCTTGCCCACCAGGCCACCTTGCTGCTGCTGGGCAGCTTCTTGTCCCCCAGCACTGCCAGCTGCTTCTGCTTGGAGCTGCTTGCCAGCAGCTTCCCCCTGCCCTGTGCTGCTGCAGGAGGTTGTTCCTGCCCAGGGCCAGGCCCCTGCCCTTGCCCTGCTTCACCTTCAGGAGGTTTCTCTCCCCAGGTCTTGCTGGATGCCAGCACAGCCTGATGGTGTCAGCCACTGCTCCCAGTGATCCTCGAGGACTGTTCCTATGTGAGAAGATGGCAGTGCCCCATTGCCACCCCTCCCATGATCCTCCTGGAGGACATTTTCTGTGGCTCTCTTCACCACATGTTTTCCCCACAGGGTGCTGGAGGGCTCTAGCAACCCCTAATGACCAAGCAGCTTCCCGTTGGCCTGGTGGGCCCTGTGCAGGAGGGGCAGGGCCGGCAGGCCTGGTGCTTACCGTCAGGGTTGGTGCCCGCGCTGCCCCCCTGCTGCTGCAGCACACCGGCGGCGATGGAGTTGGGCCAGAAGCGCTGCGTGGGCCGGTGCTGGGCCTTGATCTTCTTGGCCTTGGGGGCTGGGTCTGGGTTGCTGGCGTCCAGCATGGGCTGCAGGATGCGCCGGCGAGCGTTGATGAACCTGCACCGGGCAGAGGCACCGGGGGGTAAAGAGGAAGGGCTGCAGCAGCTGAGCTGCCAGGTCACAGAACATTGGTAGGGAGAGACCTCCAAAGCTCCAACCCTTCCCCAGCACTGCCAGGGCACCAACACCCGTGGCCTCAGCACCACAGCTCCAGGGCTCTGAAACCCCTCCAGGGGTGGGGACTCCAGCACCAAATACACAGAATTGTGGAACAGATTTGGAACTGTTTCAGCTGGAAGAGGCCTTGAAGGTCATGGAGTCCAACCCATCCCTAAGGCTGGGGCTAAACTATGGCCTCAGCACCACAGCTTTGAAACACTTCCAGGCCTGGGGATTCAGCCACCTCCCTGGGCAGCTTGGGCCAGGCTTTGAGAATCCTTTCAGTAAAGAAATAGTTCCTCATGGCCAACCTGAACCTCCCCTGGGGCACCCTGAGGCCATTGCCTCTTCTCCTGTCCCTTGGTACCTGGGAGCAGAGCCCAAGACCCCCCTGGCTGCAGCCTCCTTGCAGGGAGCTGCAGAGAGCAAGGAGGTCTCCCTCAGCCTCCTCTGCTCCAGCCTCAACCCCCCCAGCTCCCTCAGCTGCTCCTCCCCAGCCCTCTGCTCCAGACCCTTCCCCAGCTTCCTTGCCCTTCCCTGGCCCTGCTCCAGCCTCTCAAGGTGCTGCTGGGAGCCAGGAGCCCAGCACTGAAGGCAGCACTCAAGGGGTGGCCTCAGCAGTGCCCAGCCCAGGGGCACAACCCCTGCCCTGCTCCTGCTGCCCACACCACTGCTGCTCCAGGTCAGGCTGCTGGTGGCCTTCTTGCCCAGCTGGGCACCCCCTGGCTCCTCCCCAGCTGCTGTCGATCAGAACCCAAGGAGTCACAAAGCAAAACTCTGCCTGCGTGGTGCCAGCGCTGGGGTTGTGCCCCGCTTGGTCTGTGCCGTGTTCCACCAGCAGAGGGATTTTCCCGGCTTGCCAGGAGAGGGCACTGAGGCCTCACACAGGATGCCAGCAAGTCAACATCCCAGAGTCTCCCAGAAATCAGCCCTAGCAGCCAAAATACCCCAAAATACAACATAATGCAATACACCAGGTTGGAAGAGACCTTCAAGATCATCGTGTCCAACCCATCAACCGACCCAACCCACCTAAGCTAACCCATGGCACCAAGCACCCCAGCCAGTCTCCTCCTGAACAGCTCCAGTGAAGGTGACTCCACCACCTCCCCGGGTAAAACCATCCTTCTGGTAGTGCTAAGCAATGCCCAAAGGCAGCCAGGCGGCTGCAGCAGTGCTGCACTCACCAGTTGTTGACTTGCAAGAGGGTCAGGTTGGTTTGGGCAGCAATTTGCCTCTTCTCATCCTCTGTGGGGTAGGGGTGCTGGAAGCAAAAAGAGAAGAGGCAGCAAGTTGAGATCCCTGTGTGCAGAAGAGCCCCCAAAAGGGGGGAAAGTTGTTTTTTATTTCCCCACCCCAGATTTGATGTCTTCTTGCATCTGCAAACTGCACAGCTCAAGAGTGGCCTCCAAAGGGTTGCTGTTTCCCCTGGCTCCTTGGCCTTTTGCAAGGTTTGCCCTCAAGGACAAGAACATTTTCTTTCATTTTGCTTTCATTCCTCTTTATTCACTGATTCTCTATCAGTGGTTGCTGGCCAAGGGGGGGTTTGGGCTTCCAAACCTGCTATCACTGCTGCACTCCTTGGCAGATAGAACTCCCAGCCCTTGAGATGGCAGCCTGCTCCCAGCTGTGCTGAACTCCTCCTTTCCAACCCCCAGAATGAAGTTGTCACTACTGCAGCAGCCCCACACACTGTCCAGCAGAGCCAGTGCTGAGCCCTGTGACTCATTTGCCAGCTATGTGCCCCAAACAGTGTTGTCTCCTTGACAAAACCACTCAAAGTCATGGCATGGGGGAGACTCTGTCCCACTGGGGGCACAGGGATCACAGGATCATGGCATGGGTTGGGGTTGGAAGGGACCTCCAGAGCTCACCCAGTGCAGCCCCTGCAGGCAGCAGGGACATCCCCACTGGAGCAGCCTGCCCAGAGCCCTCTCCAGCCTCACCTGGAAGAGCTCCAGGGCTGGAGCCTCAACCACCTCCCTGGGCAGCCTGCTGCAGCCTTCCAGCAGCCTCCTGCTGCAGAGCTTGTTCCTCACCTCCAATCTCAATCTGCTCTGCTCTCATCCCAAACCATTGCCCCTGGTGCTGTCCCTGCAGGCCTTTGGCAACAGTCCCTCTGCAGCCTTCCTGTAGCCCTTCAGGTGCTGGAAGGTTGCTCTGAGCTCTGCCTGGAGCCTTCTCCTCTCCAGGCTGCACAGCCCCAGCTCCCTCAGCCTGGCCCCACAGCAGAGCTGCTGCAGCCTCTGATCATCTCTGTGGCCTCCTCTGGAGCCTCTCCAGCAGCTCCAGGTCCCTCTGGTGTTGAGGGCTCCAGAGCTGGCCCCAGCCCTGCAGGGGAGGTCTCCCCAGAGCAGAGCAGAGGGGCAGGATCCTCTCTCCAGCTCAGGCCACACTGCTTTGGCTGCAGCCCAGGCTGCCCTTGGCCTCCTGTGCTGCCAGTGCCCATTGCTGGCTGCTGCCCAGCTGCTCCCCCCAGCACCCCCAAGGCCTTCCCTGCAGGGGCTGCTCTCACTCTCCTCACCCCCAGCCTGGGCTGACAATGAGGACTGTTCCAGCCCAAGTGCAGGACCCTCCACTTGCTCTTGTTGAAGCTCCGGAGGTTCCCCTGTAGTGGAAGCCTCATCCATGGAGGTTTTGAAGGCCAGGCTGGATGTGGCTGTGAGCAGCCTGCTGCAGTGTGAGGTGTCCCTGCCCATGGCAGGGGGTTGGAACTGTCTGAACCTTGAGGTCACTTCCAGCCCTGACAGTTCTGTGACTCTGTGGTCCTCAGCCCCTAAGCAGGGGGAGTTCTGTCATTCTGGGTCTCACCTGATTGTTGATGTGCCTCAGCCACCCCCAGGGGCAGCTTCCACACTCTGGCTTGCTGAAAAGTGGGATTCTGGAGCTTTTAAGTGGGAAGAAACCCCCAAACATTTCATCCTCCATTCTGAGTCATTTATGGAAGTTCCTCTCTGGTTTGGTTTGCTTCTTCATGCATGGAGGGAGCATTTGTGGCACCTGCACTGACAAAGGTCACCCCCAAAGCCTCCCAGGATAAAACCAAAGCCATTTGATGCCTCCCCACATCAACTCAGACAAACTGCCTCGAGTTGTTTGGGTCTGGGTCTGCCCTCCCCCCCAGCTGCTCAGGTTCTGGGGGCTGCAGTGCTCACCATGAGGTGCTGGAAGAGCCAGGAGCGCATGATGTTGGTGGCGTGCTTGGGCAGCACGCCTCGCTTGTTCTTGGACTTCTTGTCCTCACCATCCAGGAGGGAGGTGAGGTCCAGGTTGACCTGTTGGGAGAGAGGATGGGGACAGCACTGCCTGAGAATGGGGATGGGCACCCCCAAAAAATCAGAAAGCCAACCCAAAACCCAAGCAAAATCCACCAACAAAAGAGAACTGACCCCAAGAAGTGAGCAGAACCAGCCCCAAACCTCAGCAAAACCTGCCCCAGAAATGCTCAGAACCAACCCAAAACCTCAGCAAAACCTGCCCCAGAAAGGAGCAGAACCAGCCCAAAACCTCAGCAAAACCTGCCCCAGAAAGGAGCAGAACCAACCCAAAACCTCAGCAAAACCTGCCCCAGAAAGGAGCAGAACCAACCCAAAACCTCAGCAAAACCTGCCCCAGAAAGGAGCAGAACCAACCCAAAACCTCAGCAAAACCTGCCCCAGAAAGGAGCAGAACCAGCCCCAAACCTCAGCAAAACCTGCCCCAGAAATGCTCAGAACCAGCCCCAAACCTCAGCAAAACCTGCCCCAGAAATGCTCAGAACCAGCCCAAAACCTCAGCAAAACCTGCCCCAGAAATGCTCAGAACCAGCCCAAAACCCAGAGCAAAACTTTGCTGTCCCCCCAGGCCACTCCCTGCAGCAGCAGCCTCATGGGGGTGCAGGAACCCAAGGGGAAGCTCGGTGCTGGGCTTCCAAAGGGAGGGCTTTATCCCTTTTTTCCCACAGCCCTTCATCAAAACACTTCTGGATGAATTAAACATCAGGTCCCTGCCATCCCCCTGGGCTCTGGCTGCATAAATCAGGCTGGCAGCATGGGAAGAGCATCCAGAGGTGCTTGTCCAGGGCTCTCTCCCTGCCCTGCTACTCCCTCAGCTCATGTTCTCCCCACCAGGCAGGGTTGAGCCCAAGGCTGAAGGCCAGGACAGGGAGATGCTAAAGACAGGATCATCAAAGAGCATCCTGCAGGCAGAGACCTGCCAGGGAGCCGCCCCCTGTGCCCAGAGTGCCTCTTGACTGCATTTCAGGAGACTCCTGCAGTTCAACTGAGGAAAAGCCATTGAGACAGAGGGATTGTACCATGAGGGTGGTGGAGCCCTGGACAGGCTGCCCAGGGAGGTGGCTGGGGCTCCATCCCTGGGATATTCCAGGGAAGCTGGACAGGGCTCTGGGCAACCTGATCCAGTGGAGGATGTCCCTGCTGAGTGCAGGGGGCTGCAGTGGGTGAGCTCTGGGGGTCCCTTCCAGCACAGACCACTCTGGGATGCTCTGCTTTTCCTGCTCTGCCCCCATGAGGCACCAGGGCAGAGGTGGAAGAGTTTGTGCCCAGCCTGCTGGGCAGTGGGGGCTGGGAAGACACCAAGAGCAGCACAGCCAACAGGGGGCAAGGGGGTTAGAAACCCACTGGGACCCCAAACTGTCCCCTTAGGGCAAGGGTGGGGGGAGCCTGCAGGGTCAGTTGTGAAGACAGAAACAAAAAGAATGGAAGCAGAGCAAAGAACTAAAAGTTCCCCAAAATTCCTAAAGCAAGGAAAAGAGGAGAGCTGGGAGCACAGTGGAGAGGCAGTGCCTGCAGTGAGCCCAGAGCGGGGCTGGCATGGCAGCAAGGGATGGAAGGGTGTGGAATAATGGGGTGGCATGGGGAGGAATGGGGAGGAATGGGATGGGATGGGATAGGATGGAATGGGATGGGATAGGATAGGATAGGGTAGGGTAGGATAGGGTAGGGTAGGATAGGGTAGGGTAGGGTAGGGTAGGGTAGGGTAGGGTAGGGTAGGGTAGGGTAGGATAGGGTAGGGTAGGATAGGGTAGGGTAGGATGGGAAGGAATCTTTGATATCAATACAATTAATGTATCCTAATATGTTATCTAATACCCATCCTGGTGAGGTTCCATGTGAAGAGGAGGAGCAAGTTGTTTGCTGGGAGGCTGCTGGAGGCCTGGAGCAGGCTGCCCAGAGAGGTTGTGGAGTGTGCTGGTGTGGAGAGCTTCCAACCCCCCCTGGGCACTGTGCCCCTGGGCAAGCTGCTGGGGGGGGCCTGCTGGGGCAGGGCCTGGGCTGGAGGAGCTCCAGGGGTCCCTTCCAACTCATCCCTGCTGGGATTCTGGGATAATATGATTTGATACAGAATTTTAAGGTTGGAAAAGCTCTCTAAGATCACCCAGCCCAACACCAACCCAACACCACCATGGCCACTAACCCATGGCCCCAGGTGCCATGGCCACAGCTTTCTTGATCACTTCCAGGCATGGGGACTCCACCACCTCCTTGGGCAGCCTGTGCCAGGCCCTGACCACTCCTGCAGCACAGAAATTGTTACTGATTTCCAACCTAACCCTCCCCTGGCACAAATGCAGACCATTTGCTCTCCTTCTATCACCTGAGACTAAGGAGAAGAGACCAATCCCCACCTGGCTGCAACCTCCTCTCAGGGAGCTGCAGAGAGCAAGGAGGTCTCCCTCAGCCTCCTCTGCTCCAGCCTCAACCCCCCCAGCTCCCTCAGCTGCTCCTCCCCAGCCCTCTGCTCCAGACCCTTCCCCAGCTCCCTTGCCCTTCTCTGGAAATAACTCCAGGAACAAAATACCCTTCCTGTGATGAAGGGAAGGGAAGGGAAGGGAAGGAAGGGAAGGGAAGGGAAGGGAAGGGAAGGGAAGGGAAGGAAGGGAAGGGAAGGGAAGGGAAGGGAAGGGAAGGGAAGGGAAGGGAAGGGAAGGGAAGGAAGGGAAGGGAAGGGAAGGGAAGGGAAGGGAAGGGAAGGGAAGGGAAGGGAAGGAAAGGGAAGGGGAGGGGAGGGGAGGGGAGGGGAGGGGAGGGGAGGGAGGGGAGGGGAGGGGAGGGGAGGGGTTTATGGTATATGATATTAGTGTAATAGAGCACAGTACAATGCAGTGCAGTACCCTAGCACACCCTGCTCTGTGCTGCCATATCCCCAGGGTCCTGTCGCAGCCTGCTGCTGTTACCCTGGTGCTCCACCCCGCAGCAGAGCCTCAGCCCAGCTCCGCTCCCCTCGGTGAGGTCCCTGCTGGTAGCTCTCCCAGGCTGCCCAGCATGGGTTTAATCAGCACTGCTCCCGAATGCAAACTTTAGGAGACTCCAGCCGCTGCTCTGAAGGGGCAGTTCGGGCTGGCTTTGCTTCCTGGAGCAGCTCAAAATACTTCTTCCAAGGGAGCTGAGCTCTTACCTGGGCGCTGGGGATCTGCAGGGCACCAGGGGCGATGGCCTGGGCAAGGACCTGGCCCTGCGACGTCACCATCGTCACAGGCTGGTACAAGGCTCCGCCTGCGGAAGAAAGGCTCATGGGGGCTCCGAACCCCCGATTCCCCCTCCCCCCCGCCCGCCAGCCTGCCCCGCTGCCTACCTGCCACGGCGGGCGAGGCGCTGCCGGCGCTCAGGGGCAGGTTGCCCGCGGGCAGCGCCGCCGCCGGCACCACGATGCCCGGGGGCGGGTTGGAGGCGGGCGGCAGCGCGGCCGGCGAGCTCTGCAGCAGCTCCTGCGGGGGGAGAGACCGAAAAGGAGGATTTTCGCAGGCAGCAGCGGCAGGCAGGGCTTCTTCCCCTCCGGCCAGCCCTCCACCAGGTGGGGAGAGGCTTTGTGCACTTGGGTGCCAGGGCCAAAGCAGGTGGGCAAGGGAAAAGTAAGGATTTGCACCTCGCAGAGCTCCCACTGAACATCTTTCTCAGGAGGGGAGAAGAGGAAAGTAACAGAGATGAGAGCCAAGAAGGAATTTCTCCAGTTTTCACTACAAGTAGCTGGGCTTTGGTGCTTGGACTGGAACTGGCCCTGGAGCAGCTGCCAAAAGCCAGGGCAAGGCCCATGGCCTCCCCCTGCCAAACCCAGAGGGAAAGACTGAGATGAATAATGGAAGAATCCTGCCCTGCCCTGCCCTACCCTACCCTACCCTACCCTACCCTACCCTACCCTACCCTACCCTACCCTACCCTACCCTATCCTATCCTATCCTATCCTATCCTATCCTATCCTATCCTATCCTATCCTATCCTTCTCTAGCACCCAGTCACCAGTGGTGTCCCCCAGGGCTCAGCTCTGGGGCCTGCCCTCCTTAGTGTCCTTATCCATGGCCTGGGAGAGGGCATTGGGGCTGCCTCAGTCTGCAGGTGGCACCGAGCTGGGTGGCTGAGTCCATCTGCCAGAGCCTAGGGAAGCTTTACAGCAGGACCTGGGCAGGTCAGAGCCATGGGCCAAGGCTCCCTGGGTGAAGGTCAGCAAGGCCAGGGGCCAGGGCCTGCCCCTGGCTCACAGCAGCCCCACAGGGAGCTCCAGACCTGGGGAGGTGTGGTTGGAAAGCTGCAGCCTGCAGAGGGCCCTGGGGGTGCTGGGTGGCAGTCACTGCCCATGAGGCAGCAGTGCCCAGGTGCCAAGCAGGGCAGTGGGCTCCTGGCTTGGGTCAGGAGCAGGGTGGGCAGCAGGGCCAGGAGGTGACCATCCCCCTGTGCTCAGCACTGGGGAGGCCACAGCTGGAGTGCTGTGCTCAGCCCTGGGCCCTCCCTGCAGGAAGGAGCCTGAGGGGCTGGAGCCTGTGCAGAGCAGGGCAGCCAGGCTGGAGCAGGGCCTGGAGCCCCTGGGCTGGAGGAGGGCTGAGGGGGCTGGGGGTGTTGAGGCTGGAGCAGAGGAGGCTGAGGGAGACCTCAGAGCAACCTTCCAGTACCTGAAGGGCTACAAGGAGGCTGCAGAGGGACTGTTGCCAAAGGCCTGCAGGGACAGCACCAGGGGCAGTGGTTTGGGATGAGAGCAGAGCAGATTGAGATTGGATGTGAGGAACAAGCTCTGCAGCAGGAGGCTGCTGGAAGGCTGCAGCAGGCTGCCCAGGGGGGTGGTTGAGGCTCCATCCCTGGAGCTCTTCCAGGTGAGGCTGGAGAGGGCTGTGGGCAGGCTGCTCCAGTGGGGATGTCCCTGCTGCCTGCAGGGGCTGCACTGGGTGAGCTCTGGAGGTCCCTTCCAGCCCAGGTGATTCTGTGACTCTGCTGTTTGTATGTTTGGGTTTTCTATTTCTATTTGTATTTTTCAGGCTCTTTCTGCCATTATTTTCTTATATTAAAAGGTCCTCTCCAGTCTCTTCCCCCCCAGCCCAGCTGATGCTTTCTCTGCAGCTCTGAGCTAACTCCTTGCAAAAATTAGCATAATTTACCCAAAAGCTCTCATCTTAGCCCCAGCTCCAGGGATCCAGCAACTGGAAACAAGCCCAAAGTGAACAATGATTGGAGGATTTCAAGCACTGTTCTGGGGAGGGAAGGGTGCCACAGCTGAGGGGCTGGGGGAATGGGCACTGCACCACAGCCTCCCAGCTGGGCAGGGGCTGGCACAGAATATTTATGAACATTTCCAAACAAGCCCCAAATAACGAATTTGCTCAGCTGGAAGGGCACTCCAATTGCTCATTTCTTGCAAGGAAAACATTTCCCCCTTTCTCTACCCATTTCCCTGTGCTGCAGCAATCCCCTGGTGCCCAGCTGCTTCTCAGCTGTTGAACAAAATGCCAGCCATGGGGAGTTTTCTCTCCATGTTTGATTCCATTTCCCTCCCTTTGGATGCCTTTCTTCAGGAAACGTGGGGCAAGAGACTTGCTCTGGAGGAGGGGCAGGAAATGACAGCAGAGAAGGTGCCCACAGAAACAGGTTGAGGGCAGAAGCTGCAGCTCTGCTGCAGCTGAGCTCCAGAGCTGGCAGTCTGAGCACACAAGGCATCAAGACATGAAGTGTCTGCATCCTTGAGGGGGGAGGGAAGGACCCCCCCATCCCCATGGATGCATTTCTCATCCCTGGGGGGGAATTTCTGTGGGTTTTCCCCCTTTCCACATTAAGTTTGTGCATCCATTAGCTCCTTCCCTACTGGTCACCACTGACGTGGCTGCAGAGTGTCCAGGAGAGAAGAACCTGGGGGTGCTGATCAGCAGTGGGCAAGAAGGCCACCAGCAGCCTGGCCTGGAGCAGCAGTGCTGTGGGCAGCAGCAGCAGGGCAGGATTGTGCCCCTGGGCTGGGCACTGCTGAGGCCACCCCTGGAGTGCTGCCTTCAGTGCTGGGCTCCTGGCTCCCAGCAGCACCTTGAGAGGCTGGAGCAGGGCCAGGGAAGGGCAAGGAAGCTGGGGAAGGGTCTGGAGCAGAGGGCTGGGGAGGAGCAGCTGAGGGAGCTGGGGGGGTTGAGGCTGGAGCAGAGGAGGCTGAGGGAGACCTCCTTGCTCTCTGCAGCTCCCTGCAAGGAGGCTGGAGCCAGGTAGTCTCTTCTCACATGCAGCAAGTGAAAAGGAGAAGAGGAAATGATCTCAATTGCAGCAGGAGTTGCAACCCCTGAGAGCTTGGACACAAGAAATAATTCTTCCCCTTGAGGGCTGTCCAGGCCTGGCCCAGGCTGCCCAGGGCAGTGGTGGAGTCCTCATCCCTGGAAGAGTCCAAAGCTGTTTAGATGTGGTGCTGAGGGGCCTGGTTTTGTGGAGCTCTGGCAGAGCTGTCAGACTCCATGACCTGATAGATCTTTCCCAGCCTGAAGGACTGCAGGATCCCATGACTGTGATCTGCTGCAGTGGCTCTGGCTCAGCTCTGATTTCTCTGCATCCTTCGGTGGTTACAATCACTCAGTGCCTTTCCCCTTCCATGGTGTGCCAGAGGCACAGGATGGCATCCAGAGGGATCTTGGGCATCCTGGAGAGGTAGCCCAGGGGAACCTCATGATTCCACAAGAGCAAGTGGAGGGTCCTGCACTTGGGCTGGAACAGTCCTCATTGTCAGCCCAGGCTGGGGGTGAGGAGAGTGAGAGCAGCCCTGCAGGGAAGGCCTTGGGGGTGCTGGGGGGGAGCAGCTGGGCAGCAGCCAGCAATGGGCACTGGCAGCACAGGAGGCCAAGGGCAGCCTGGGCTGCAGCCAAAGCAGTGTGGCCTGAGCTGGAGAGAGGATCCTGCCCCTCTGCTCTGCCCTGGGGAGACCTCCCCTGCAGGGCTGGGGCCAGCTCTGGAGCCCTCAACACCAGAGGGACCTGGAGCTGCTGGAGAGGCTCCAGAGGAGGCCACAGAGATGATCAGAGGCTGCAGCAGCTCTGCTGTGGGGCCAGGCTGAGGGAGCTGGGGCTGTGCAGCCTGGAGAGGAGAAGGCTCCAGGCAGATCTCAGAGCAACCTCCCAGTACCTGAAGGATCCTGAAGGAAGGCTGCAGAGGAACTTTTCCTGAGGGTGGCTGCACTCAGCCTGTGCTCCCAGCAGAGCTGCTCCAGCCCTTGGAGCATCTCTGTGGCCTCCTCTGGACCCTCTGCAGCAGCTCTGAGTCCTTCTCCTGCTGGGGACAGCAGAGCTGGAGGCAGGGTTGGAGGTGAGGTCTGAGCAGAGCCCAGGGGCAGGATCTCCTCTGCTGCCCTCTGCCCACCCTGCTCTGGCTGCAGCCAGCACACAGCTGCCTGAGGGCTGCAGGAGGCACTGCTGGCCCCTGGGGAGCTGCTCAGCACCCAGCAGCACCCCCAAGGCTCTTTCTTCAGGGCTGCTCTCAACCCACTGCACCCAGCCTGGATTTGTGCCTGGGGCTGCCCCATGCCAGCTGCAGGACCTTGCCCTGGGACTTGGAGAACCTCTTGCAGCTGGCACTGGGACACTTCTGCAGCCTGCCAAGAGCCTTCTGGAATACTCAAGCTGGAACATTCCTGTGAGCCAAAGATGGACTTTGGAGAACCTCACAAAGCACAGACACAGCCAGGGCTGATTACAGAGTTTTGGACCAGCCTGAAGACTTCCAACTTTTATCTCCTTCCTTATTTTCCCACAACTCCTCCAAAAGAAGGGCATCCAGAGGACCATTTCTCAATGTGGCATTTGGGCTATAGGCAAGTGGGATGAAGAATTTGCTGTTCCCACAGAGAGAGGCCTGAGGCATTTCCAGGAGGATTTTATGATGACAAAAAGTGGGGGGGGGGTGTTGGTGGCAGAGAGGAAAACTCCTGAAACAGAGGCTCAGTGGTGCCTTAAAAAGCAACAATTAAGAGAGAAACCCAGGGAGGAGGTTCATGGAGTCACCCCAGGGGCACCCAATGGAAGGGGAAGCTCTGCCTTAAAATAGATCTGGTTATCTCCAAGAAGGCTGAAGAAACCCAGTCTGCATCCTAATTGCCTCAGATCCCAAATGCCAGCCAAGTGATATTTTTGCTGCAGTGGAGAATACTTCATCTTCTCAGGCCCAGGGAAGTTGAAATGTTTCTAGCAGCTCTGAACTGTGGCCTCAGGAGATGGCTCTGCAGGCACCTCGGACTGACCTGCCCCAGCCCTGCACCAGGGCCTGATGAAGTCACTTGGATGGTGGAAAAGATCCAAAAGGGGGAGGGTGAGGCTGGATATTTACAAGGCCAGGCTGAGGGAGCTGGGGCTGTGCAGCCTGGAGAGGAGAAGGCTCCAGGCAGAGCTCAGAGCAACCTTCCAGCACCTGAAGGGCTACAAGGAGGCTGCAGAGGGACTGTGCCAAAGGCCTGCAGGGACAGCACCAGGGGCAATGGTTTGGGATGAGAGCAGAGCAGATTGAGATTGGAGGTGAGGAACAAGCTCTGCAGCAGGAGGCTGCTGGAAGGCTGCAGCAGGCTGCCCAGGGAGGTGGTTGAGGCTCCAGCCCTGGAGCTCTTCCAGGTGAGGCTGGAGAGGGCTCTGGGCAGGCTGCTCCAGTGGGGATGTCCCTGCTGCCTGCAGGGGCTGCACTGGGGGAGCTCTGCAGCTGCCTTCCAGCCCAGCCCATTCTATGATTCTATGAAATATTCTGCCCTGGCAGGGGTCCCAAAGCTTGGAAGGGGCTGCCCAGGGCAGTGCTGGAGTCTCCCTCCCTGGGGGGGTTGCAGCCCAGCTGTGGAGGGACAGGGTTTGGTGCTGAGCCTTGGGTGCTGGGTGGAGGCTGGGCTGGGGGGGCTGCAGGGCTCTGCCAGCCAGGGCTGTTCTGGGATTCTGTGGAGCATCTTGCACCCCACCATGGTTCTCACAGTGAGGGAAGTGTCACAGAGGAAGCACTTTGTGTAAGTGCTAACCTCCAGCACTGCTTGAGCTGATGTCCTTCTCCCTGTGCTTCATGACACAGGAATCTATTTTGGGTACCACACAGGAGTAAACAATTTTTGTCTCATCCTATTTTTTTTAGTTCCTGCTTCAGTGAAGCTGAGGAAAATCAGAATTAACTGCAGACAACAGCAGCTCCTGGACCCTGTGAGGAAGAGGTGGCCAGGCTCCAGCTGGTGTAAGGAGATTCATGGAATAGTAGGAGTGGGAGGGGGTCTTTCAAGCTCATCCAGCCCAACTCCCCTGCAGGGACATCCCCAAGCACAGCAGGATGCTCCCAGCCCCAAGCAACCTGAGCTGCCCTGGTGCCAGCCATGGGGCAGCTCCACCTCTCTGGGCAGCCTGGGCCAGGCTCTCCCCAGCCTCAGCCTCAGCCATTTCTCCTTCTCTCCACTCTCAAGCTCCCTCTTGGCCTTCCAAACCATCCCCCTTGGCCTGGCCCAACAGGCCCTGCTCCAGCCTCTGTGCCCAGCTTGCTGCAGGGCCTGGGAGGCCAGCAGAAGGTGTCCCTGGAGCCTTCTCCTCTGCAGGCTGCCCAAGGCCAAGTCTCTCAGCCTGGCTCCCAGCAGAGGGCTTCCAGCCCTGCCAGCACTGCTGTGGCCTCCTCTGGCCCTGCTGCCCCAGCTCCCTGGCTGTGCTGTGCTGAGGGCTCCAGAGCTGCCCCAGGCCTGCAGGGGGGGTGAGCAGAGCACAGCAGAGGGGCAGAATGCCCTCCCTGCCCCTGCTGCCCACCCTGCTGGGGCTCAGCCCAGGCCAGGCTGGGGCTGGGCTGGCAGCGCTGGGTGCCGGCTCCTGGCCAGCTCTGCACCCCCAGCACCCCCAAGGCCTTCTGCTCAGCCCCAGCCTGGCCTGGCCCTGGGGATGTCCTGAGAAAGTTGGACTTGTTCAGTCTGGAGAAAGCTCCAGGGTGACCTTCTGGTGGCCTTTGAGCACTTAATCATCCCACCAGAAAGATGAAGGGATGGAACAAGGGGTGAGGCACCAAGGACACTGCAGAGGAGGAAGCTGAAGGTGGCACTTCAGGACATGGTTTGGTGGCTATGGTGGTGTTGGGTCTGTGGCCTCCTCTGGCCCTGCTGCCCCAGCTCCCTGGCTGTGCTGAGGGCTCCAGAGCTGCCCCAGCCCTGCAGGGGGCTCAGCCACATCCATCAGGCTCTTTGTGGATGGATGGAGATGAGATAAAAATTGGCTTTCAATAAGAGAGAAACCTGAGCTCGACCACAAGCCAAACCTGGATAAAGCCACACAGGAGGCTCTGCCTTGGGTCACCCAACCCAGCTGTCAGCCTCCAGCCACTTGCAAGATGGAGGAGGAGTCAGAGAAGACAGGAAAATCTTTTGCCATCCTCACTGAAACCAGAGCTGAAGAATGCACTTTTTAACCCAACCCACTCATCCCTGGCTGGGGCTGGCTCTGTGCTTCCCTTTGAGGTAGGGTTTGCTTCTTGCCTCAGCAAGGCCCTGCCCTGCTGGGGCTGTTGCAGGTGGCTTCAGTGGGCTTTGGCTTTTTGCCCCCCTCGAGCACTGTCCCTTCCCTGTCTGACAAACTCTAAAAAATACTTATTAAAGGAAGGGAGGGCTTGAAGAAAGCCCAAAGAGCACTGGAGGGAAGGAAGCCAGTGAAAAGCAGCCCCTGGGGGAAGGGGATTTGCTTGGAGGATTTCACCACTGCAGAAAACAGGGCTGGGAACTGTCTGCAAGGCTCACCCCAGAGGAAAAAAGCAATTCTCACCAAGCTTGGCCAGTGCCAGGAGTCAGCTCTGGACTTGGTGACCAGGAGAATATTTCAGCAGCAGCCAAAAGACTTCTCCAGGGCTCTCTCATCTTCCCATCACCTCCAGGCTTGTTTGCATTTGCAGAGCTTCAGGCAGTTCTCAGCTTGGGAAGCACAAAGAGTGCCAAGGCAAGGCCACACCAGGGAAGCCCAGCCATGACATTTGCCAGCTCTGGGCCTCTTTCCCTCAGCTCTGGTTGACATCTTTCTTATTTCCTCTTTTTTCTGCAGGCTGGTGAGAAAACTGCACCAGAAATGGCAACATTCCCCTTGCCTGGCAGCCTGGGGCAGCTCTGAACACTTCTCTCCGAGCTGGGGAGATGTGGCTTTGATGGGTGGAGTGCCCAGTGGATGAGGAATTGGCTGGATGGTCACATCCAAAGGGTAGTGGTCAACAGCTCCATGTCCAGATGGAGACAGGTGACAAGTGGTGTCCCTCAGGGCTCTGTATGAACAGAGCTGGTCAGTGTCCTCAGTGACAGAGACTGAGGCACCTCAGCAAGTCTGCAGATGGCACCAAGCTGAGTTGTGCAGTTGGTAAGGCAGGAGGACAGGATGGGATCCATCCAGAGGGTCCTGGGCAGGCTGCAGAGCTGTGCTGAGGAGAACCTCAGGAGGTTCAATAAGGCCAAGGGCAAGGTCCTGCCCCTGGGTCAGGACAGCCCTGGGTATCAGCCCAGGCTGGGGGTGAGGAGAGTGAGAGCAGCCCTGCAGGGAAGGCCTTGGGGGTGCTGGGGGGGAGCAGCTGGGCAGCAGCCAGCAATGGGCACTGGCAGCACAGGAGGCCAAGGGCAGCCTGGGCTGCAGCCAAAGCAGTGTGGCCTGAGGTGGAGAGAGGGAGTTTTTCAGAGCCAGTGCTGATCCCTGTGACTCATTTGCCAGCTATTTGCCCCAAACAGTGTTGTCTCCTTGACAAAACCACTCAAAGTCATGGCATGGGGGAGACTCTGTCCCACTGGGGGCACAGGGATCACAGGATCATGGAATGGGTTGGGGTTGGAAGGCAGCTCCAGAGCTCACCCAGTGCAGCCCCTGCAGGCAGCAGGGACATCCCCACTGGAGCAGCCTGCCCACAGCCCTCTCCAGCCTCACCTGGAAGAGCTCCAGGGATGGAGCCTCAACCACCTCCCTGGGCAGCCTGCTGCAGCCTTCCAGCAGCCTCCTGCTGCAGAGCTTGTTCCTCACAGCCAATCTCAATCTGCTCTGCTCTCATCCCAAACCATTGCCCCTGGTGCTGTCCCTGCAGGCCTTTGGCAACAGTCCCTCTGCAGCCTCCTTGCAGCCCTTCAGGTGCTGGAAGGTTGCTCTGAGCTCTGCCTGGAGCCTTCTCCTCTCCAGGCTGCACAGCCCCAGCTCCCTCAGCCTGGCCCCACAGCAGAGCTGCTGCAGCCTCTGATCATCTCTGTGGCCTCCTCTGGAGCCTCTCCAGCAGCTCCAGGTCCTCCTGGTGTTGAGGGCTCCAGAGCTGGCCCCAGCCCTGCAGGGGAGGTCTCCCCAGAGCAGAGCAGAGGGGCAGCACAGCCTCCCTTGCCCTGCTGCTGCCCACACTCTGCTCCATGCCCCCAGGCCCCCCTTGGCCTTCTTGCCCACCAGGCCACCTTGCTGCTGCTGGGCAACTTCTTGTCCCCAGCACTGCCAGCTGCAGTGCTTGGAGCTGCTTGCCAGCAGCTTGCCCCTGCCCTGTGCTGCTGCAGGAGGTTGTTCCTGCCCAGGGCCAGGACCCTACCTTGCCATTTTTAAAACACTGACCCAGTGCTTGCTCTGCTCTCTGGAGCTCCCCCAGCCCTTAAAACGCCACTGATGGCTCTAGAGGATTTCCACCAATTGTTTCAAGCCTTCTCCATGCAAATTCCATGAGCTGAAGTGCTTAGGCCCTTGACATTGCTTAGTTGGATAATGAGAAGGAAATTGCTGTTGCATCACCACTGCACATGGTCCCCATCCAAAGGCCCAGGGAGATGTGGCTCCCTCTGAGCCATCACCAGGAAAGCTTCAGCTCCTGTTGCCTGCTAAGGACCTTTCACTGCTGAGCAATCCTTTCCCTTCCCCTGGAGTCCTTGCAAGGTGCACTCATCCTTGGTGCTGAGGCACAGGATTTAGTTGTGGATGTCAGTGCTGCCTTGGACTCTTACAGGCCTCTTCCAATCAAAAGGCTGAGCTCTTGGAGAGCAGCACAGAGGAGCCTGGGGGTCCTGGTGGCCAGAAGGATGTCCCTGAGCCGAGAAGGCCAAGGGCATCCTGGGGTGCATTAGAAGGGCTGTGGGGAGTGGGTCAGAGAGGTGCTCCTGCCCCTCTGCTCTGCCCTGCTGAGGCCACAGCTGGAATCTTGTGTCCAGCTCTGGGCCCCTCAGCTCCAGCAGGACCTCAGGGAAGTGCTTGAGAGAGTCCAGGCCAGAGGCACAGAGCTGCTGCAGGCAGTGGAACATCTCCTGGGAGCACAGCTGAGGCAGCTGGGGCTGGGAGCTGGGAGCAGAGCAGCCTGAGGGCTGCCCTCAGTGCTGGGGCTAAAGCTGTGCAGGGCTGGAGCCAGGCTCTGCCCAGGGATGGCCAAGCACAGCACAAGGGGCACTGGGGGCAAGCTGGAGCAGAGGAGGTGCCAGGGGAACAGGAGGGGAACCTTTGTCCCTGTGAGGGTGCCAGAGCCTGGGGCAGGCTGCCCAGAGAGGTTGTGGAGTCTCCTCTGGAGCCTTTCCACCCCCCTGGATGTGTTCTGGGTGCCCTGCCCTGGGTGCCCTGCCCTGGCAGGGGTTGTGCTGGGGGAGCCCCAGAGGCCCCTTCCTGCCCCTCACGTTCTGTGATGCTGTGAAGGTGCTTCCTTGCCTTGCTCATCCCTTGTTTATTCAGCAAATCTTTACATGAATTCCTCAACTTTCAAGCTTTGCCCAGGAGGGAGACATCAGCACCTCCACCTCTGTGGGAGCCAGAGGAGCTCAGGGCCTCTCCATGGGCCTGATTATTTTCCAAAGCCTGATGCTAATTTTCTGATATCCTCCCCACCTCTTTGTGAGCCACCAGCTCCTGCCCCACGCATGCTGCCGGAGAGCAACCCCTCCCAAAACAGGGCCAAAAGAGAGGGGGGAGGGGGAAGAGAAAAGCACACAGGAAAAAAAGCTCCACAATAGCCACAGGACAGCTTTTCCATCTCATTAACTCCCTCACTTATTATTTTCATGAAAATTACTGATAAAAGCCCTGCCTCTCCATTGGCTGGCAGCAGCTCTGGCTCCTATCTCACATCTCCCTCCTCAGCCCGGCCGTTGCCATGGCAACAGCACAATAATAGAAACTAATAAATTACAAAGGAGATGCTCGTGGAGCAATTATTGTTCTCTTTCATGCAAGTGTCTTGCTAATTTGGATCAGAAGGAATGCCAGCAGAAAGCAGCGGGGGGAAGAAGTCCATTCGAGGGGGCCATTAGCACCCAGCCGCGGGCTGGGCTGGTTTGATCCCCGGGGGAGAGTTTGGCTTTCAAGCAACCCAAACACAACTTTTTTGGGTGGCTTTTACCTCCCCGTGCTGGGCCACGACCATTTGGAGCTTCAAACTCCGCACTGCTTGCAGCCAAGCTGCTGAACATGGTTTGTTTTGTCCCTTTCCACCATCATAAAAGTGCCTCAAAAGCACCTCTGGCCTGACTGCTTTGCGAGGAGCACTCCGGGAGCTTCTTGGGTTACTTCAGGCTGGCTGCAGAGATTTCTGGTGGGGTTGTGTAACCCCAGGTTTCACTTTCCCCTCTCCCTCCCAAAAACAGTATCTGAGAGATAGAAGGGAGAGAAGCTTAGAATCACAAACTGATCTGGATTGGAAAGGACCTTTCAAGGTCATCCAGTCCAACCCCCTGCAGCCCCCAGGGACATCCCCAAGCACAGCAGGTTGCTCCCAGCCCCAAGCAACCTGAGCTGCCCTGGTGCCAGCCATGGGGCAGCTCCACCTCTCTGGGCAGCCTGGGCCAGGCTCTCCCCACCCTGATCATCAAAGGTCCCATATTTTGCATCAAGGGAGCCTTCTGGGCTGCAAGCAGCCATTGACTCCCTGCAGAGGAAAAGCCCTGACCCTGGGAAACATCCTTCCCAAACATTCAGCTACAATTCCCCAGAGACACCAAGGTCTAGGCCTAGTTTGGCCACTGCTGTTGACACTCCTGCAGTCCTTGACCATCTCCTTGTGCTTTGCCCTGCACCTGAGGCACAAATTTCCTTCTCCCAGCTACAACCCAAATGAAGCACAAAAGCCAGCCTGGGTGGGAACAGTGACCGTGGCAGGGGGGCACTGCACAACTGCAAAGAGGTAGTGCTCTGGGGTTAAGAAACTGGGATGTCTTGAACCATAGAGCACAGGTGTCCAGAGGCTAGCCAGGTCCAGGGGAGGACCTGAAAGTGTAATGTTTGTCCTTCCATCCCCAGAATGCCTGCATCTCTCCTCTGTAAGAGAACAGCACAAGCTGCTCCCCCCACTTCTTCCCCCTCACTCTCTCCCTTCGTGGCACAGACCTTATCTCTGCTATGCAGAGGAGGTTTGTGGCCTGGCTCAGGCCAAGCTAATTTTTACTGCATCATTCAGGTCTGGGTAGAGAGGTATGGTGGGGAGGGAGCATTGGAGGCCTTTTGGGATTTGAGGCCTGGGGGATGAGGGCTGGTGGGGCGAAGGGTGTTGGGAAGGTGATGGACTGTTGAGGTTTTTGGAGAAGCCCAGACTGGAGAGCTGGGCTGGATAGGATTTGGGCATTGTTTGCATGTTTTGGTATGAGCTGTGAGTAATACCTCCATTTAAACTTCTAATTCTTCCCAGTCCTGTGTGGAGCACTTCCTTTACTCCTTAGGGAAGGGGTGAAGAGCATCTGTCTTGCTCCCAGTGGGGAAGCCAAAAAGGGTTCTCTGAGACCCCAAAATCTGTTGAGCTGCCATTTGATGAAGACAAGAATGGGGAGGGAGGAAGAGAAAATCATTGTGTTTCTGTCCCTCCTGAAAAGCAACAGCACTCTTTCATGAAGCAAAGGCACATTCCTTGTCCACTAGCACAGCTCCTGCAGTCCATTCCCTCCATGGCTCATTGCTGCAAGAAAGAGTTTAGGAGGAGGGAGGAGTCCTTACCTCCCCCTTTTGCAGAGAGACTTGGGCTGCATCTCTGCCAAACCCATGGAAAGAAAGGGACCATGAAAAACCCATTTCAAAAGAAACCCTGCCCCTGCAGCACCACGTCTTGCACCATATCAGCAAGGAATTTGGGGGGGGGAGGAGGAGGAATTATTTTCCTCAACTGGGGATGGATTTTTGTCTACTTCCAAGAGGCCCTCAAACCCTTTTGGACCACCTGGCTGGCTGGCCAACACAAAACAATGATGGCTAGAGGTGTTACCTGGGGGTGGAGGCTGATGGAGGAGGGGTTGGGGGAGTAGGGCCCCCCCAGGTCGTTCCTGAGTAGGTTGTCACTGTGCATCTTGGTTTTGAGGCAGGTGATGTAGCGGTTGCAAAAGTCCTTGCACAACTCGTTGACCTTCTCCAGTTCCAGGAGGTGGATGCGCAGCACCTGGATCGCCTTCACCATCTACAGCAGAGCACAAGGACAGCAGAGTCAAAACCATGGTTTGCCTTATTGCATTGGAAAAAACCCCAGAAGTCAATATCCTTACCCAAAGTCTAGCCTGGAACTGCTCTCTGTGGTAGCTGACTGTGTTGTCTTTCTCAGCACACCAAGAGAAGGCCCCAAAATCACTATTCTCACCCAAGCCCCACCCCTCTGCAGCCCTCTCCCCTCCCCAGCCTTCACAAACGCTGCTCTTTGCCTTCATGGGAATTCCTCCCTGTGCCCCAGAAGAGCCCTGGCTGCCAGAGAGTGTTTGGTTATTCCCCAGAGGCCACTTCTCCTAACAAGGTTACAGGGCTGCAGCCCCACCAGCGCCTGGGCCTCGTTTAAACTGCGCCCCGTAACTGTGACCAAACTGACCCAGGACCCATTCCCGAAGCCTCCCCTTTTACAGCCACTGTTGGGAGTCTTGCATCATATATAAAATCTCAGCGATTCACTCTGGGGCAATAAATCCAGCTTTATGGCACCAAGCCTCTTGGCATTTCGAAGCCTGCCTGGAACTTGTAAATCTCAGCGGCCATTGTTACCAGCCGCGGCTGGGCACAGCCTGAGAGCCCCAGCCGGCCTCGCGCAGCGCTCCCCGGCGCAGGGAGCGGCCCTGCGGCTGGCCAGCAACGGGGATGAGCATCTGTGGCTGGAAAAATCCTTCCCGGTTCTGCCTTCTTCTGGCTTTTGTTTTCTCTCTCCTCCCCGGCCGGCGCAGGCGAAGCGCAGGGCGGAAGCGTCGCGCCCCGGCTCGCCGCATCCTCCCGAGGCTCAGCGGCCATGAAAGTCAAGATTCAAGGGCAAAGGCAAGCAGACCTGACACAGCCGTGTCTCAACAATCAATCTCTCAATTATCTCAGCTCATTTGCTTAGGTCTCATTTTATGGCCCTGCTCCGCCGCGCCGTATATCTGTCCGCGGCGAGAGTTACAGTCCGGCGGCGAACGTGCGCGGGGTCGTAAAACCTCCAGATGCTGAATTAATTGAGTGTGTGGCACTCGGCAGCTGATTGAGCTGATAATGCTGAGAGCTGACCTTTTGCTAATTTCTAATTATGTGCATCTCAGCAGTGAGGAATACATGACTCTTGTTCTAATGATAGTTAATGCTGCTGGCCTTTGCAGCCCTGCTCTGCCGGCACCGGCTTCCGGGGAAGCGCTGGCGGAGAGGGGGAAAAACCCACCCCAAAAGCACCAAAGATCCAAATGCAAACGGGGCAAACACAGCAGAGCAGGGAGAGAATGGTTTGGGTTAGAAAGGACCTTAAAGATCATCTAGTTACAATCTCCCTGCCACGGGCAGGGACACCTCCCACCAGCCCAGCTTGCTCAAGGTCTTATCCAGCCTGGCCTTGAGCACCTCCAAGGAGGGGGCAGCTACAGCCTCCCTGGGCAACCTGTGCCAGGGTCTCCCCACCCTTACTGGAAAGTCCTTCCTCATCTCCCCTCCCCAAGCTTCAATCCATTCCCTCCTGTCCTATCACAACAAGCCCTTGTAAAGAGACCCTACTCAGCTAAGAACAGGGTGAAAAGTGGAGGTTTGAGCTCTGTAAGACTTTTTAATTCAAAATTCCCTCCAGATATTGCTCCGGCAGGGCAGGGGGGTGGAGCTAGGTGATCTTTAAGGTCTCTTCCAACCCAAATCATTCTGTGATTCTATGATCACATTAACCATCTCCTCTGTCTTGATGGAGATCAACCATACTGAGTGATTTAGATAGCTTATGGAGAAGTTCTGGGCATTGGATAGAGCACAGGCAGACCAAAATGTCTGAGAAATAGGGGGAAGATGTATCACAGCATCACAGAATGTGAGGGGCAGGAAGGGGCCTCTGGGGCTCCCCCAGCACAACCCCTGCCAGAGCAGGGCACCCAGGGCAGGGCACCCAGAACACATCCAGGGGGGTGGAAAGGCTCCAGAGCAGACTCCACAACCTCTCTGGGCAGCCTGCCCCAGGCTCTGGCACCCTCACAGGGACAAAGGTTCCCCTCCTGTTCCCCTGGCACCTCCTCTGCTCCAGCTTGCCCCCAGTGCCCCTTGTGCTGTGCTTGGCCATCCCTGGGCAGAGCCTGGCTCCAGCCCTGCACAGCTTTAGCCCCAGCACTGAGGGCAGCCCTCAGGCTGCTCTGCTCCCAGCTCCCAGCCCCAGCTGCCTCAGCTGTGCTGCCAGGAGATGTTCCACTGCCTGCAGCAGCTCTGTGCCTCTGGCCTGGACTCTCTCAGCACTTCCCTGAGGTCCTTTCTGGACACAAGATTCCAGCTGTGCCCTCAGCAGGGCAGAGCAGAGCAGGAGATGAACCTCTCTGACCTGTTCACCACACTGCAAGGACATACGTGAGGCATTCGAGGTCAGTACAACTGCCCACAGTCAAACTTGACCTCAGCAGCACAAACCATGGCCACAAGCCAGGACTGGCATTGGAATTTTTAAGAAGCTGCCAAAACACCTGACAATAGCTTCCACTGACCCTGCAGTGACCATGTGCTGGAGATGTTTCACACTCATGTGTGGTGAGGGATCTAGAGCACAGGGATGGCAAGGAGCATCTGAGAGAACTGAGAGTGCTCATCCTGGAGCAGAGGAGGCTGAGGAGAGACGTTCTGGCTCTCTGCAGCTGCCTGCAAGGAGGTTGGAGCCAGGTGGGGGTTGGGCTCTGCTCCCAGCCTACCAAGGGACAGGACAAGAGGAAAAGGCCTCAGGTTGCCCCAGGGGAGGTTCAGGTTGGACATGAGGAACAATTTCTTCATGGAAAGGGTTGTCCAGGCCTGGCCCAGGCTGCCCAGGGCAGTGGTGGAGTTCCCATCCCTGGAGGGGTTTCAAAGCCCCTGGAGATGTGGTGCTGAGGGTCACAGTGGACCCCTGGCAGTGTTGGGCTCAGGCTTGGACTCCATGATCTCAAAGGTCTTTTCCAACCAAAACAACTGCAAAATTCTGCAAATAGAGTTTTCCTCCCCCAAAGTTTTAGGGTTTCATTTAGCTTCAGCTGGTTCCATTGCTCTTCCCTGGATCCCTGCACTCCCTGTCATGGACCTCAGTGCTGTGGAGTTGTTTTTTTGGTGCACCTCAACACCTAATGCAGATTCAGTCCCACAGCTGAAACAATCCAAACCATTTCTTTTTCTGCTTGCCTGTCCCAGACCAATTTTGTTCCTGGCTGCAAGAGTGCAAGATGTGTTTCACAATCTGCACGTGGGGCTTTGCATGGCCAGCAACTCCCTTGGAGGGCTTCCCACAGACTCTAGAGCCTCTCTTGATTTAGAGATGTCACAACAATCTCCTCCACAAGTGGCAATGTGGCACAGAAGATGTGAGATCCTCATCCACCCTGAAGCCATTTCTTGCCCTTTTTTGAGGAAAGCAGCAACTGTGGCCCTTGGATGGACATTGCTCCTTCTTCCCCTGGTGACTGCTCACCGGACAGAATCACCTCCTGGATTCCTCTAATATTTGCAGACAGCTGCCTGTGAACTGCCCAAATTACTTCCTCTCTGGGATGCCAACCTGCAGGGAAGGTGCTTTGCTCTTTGCATCATCAGAGGTGGGCAACACTGCCTCTTGTGACCCTGAAACACTTGCCTGTGGAGCACTGAGAGAGTGCACCAGGGTGCTGCAATAGACCTTGCCATGGAGACCACATCTGGAGGCTTCCAAGACAACATAATGGGACCTGGGGATGTTTCTTGGTGTTCCCAGAAGAAAGCTCCACCCCAAGCAGTTCCAGCAGCAATGGGTACAGTAGGAAATTTGGGTTGCCATGACAGGGAAGCCACCAAAAGTGATCCATGGTGTCCCAAACCATTTGGCTTTGGGAGAAGCTCTTCTTTTGCCTTGTCTGTAGGACACGAGCTGTGCCTGACAGCTGAGCTGAGAGGAGCGGGAGCCAGACCGGAACGCAGCGGCTGCATGGTGCACTGCAGAGCAGCAGCTCCTGCAGACAGGGCAGGTCTGGGGGCACAAACTAACCTTCAGTCTTGGCTGCTCCCAGCAAACATCTCGACCCCATGACCTTTGTCTGGGAAAACTAACCAAAAATGAGGCAGGACTTTGTCCTCACAGAGAATCTTCTGGGAAGCATCTCAGAGAAGGTCCTGGAGAAGATCTCACAGGGTCTGGAGAGAACACTGCCAAAATGGCCAACAAACAGAGCCCAAAGACACTGCCCAAGAAGTCTTCACCATTTGTTCCTTAACCCCTACCTTCTCCCCACCCCCCAAAACCATCAGCCAAGCCCAGGCTGCCTCTACCAGGTTGTCCAGCTCAGGGTCATCACTGAAGAAGGGTTTGTGCTCCTGCTCCTGCTGGTGGACGAAGTTCTCGATGTCGACGTCGAAGCTGGCGGAGGTGATGCACTCGGAGCCCTGTGTGGCCTGCTCACACTTCTCAAAGAGCAGAGTCAGCAGTGGGAACAGAGGGTGTCTGTGAAGGACAAAGCAGACCCCATGACTCCCAGGTCCATTTTGACCCCACCCCACCCATTCCCGCTCAGCCTGCACAAGCCTGGTTGTGCAAACCTCACTCCCGAGCCGCTGCTGGAAGTGTTCCTCCAGACCCCTCCCAACAACAGCATCATAAACCCTGCAACCTTCACCACCTTCCTCTCCCAGGGCCTTGGTGCTTTCCATCATTGCACCACAGCCACCAAAATGTTTTGTCATGGGCCAAAGGGTTTCCCCTCGAGCCATCTCCTGTCCTGAGAGCTTTGCATTTGGAGATCCACAGCAGCTTCTGGGAATATTTTAACCAAAAATGCCTGGGTTGGGAATGTCACAGAATCCAACAGGAGTAGGAAGGGACCTCTTGAGATCATCCAGTCTAACCCCCCCTGCCAGAGTAGGTTCACGTACAGCAGGCTGCCCAGGATGGTGTGCAGGTAGGTTTGGAACGACTCCAGAGGTGAAGACTCCACCACCTCTGTGGGCAGCCTGCTCCAGTGCTCTGCCACCCTCAAAGTAAAGAAGTTCCTTGTCCTGGCACTGGGCACCACTGAACCCAAGCCTGGTCCCATCCTCCTGACACCCACACTCTAAGTATTGATTAACATTGATCAGATCCCCCTTCAGGCTGCTCTTCTCCAGGCCAAACATCCCCAAAGTTCTTCAGCCTTTCTTCCTAAGGCAGACGTTCTGGTCCCCTGATTATCTTCATAGCCTTCTCCAGCACTTCTCTGGCCCTCTGCACCTGGGCAGCACACAGCTGCCCCCAGGGCTCCAGAGGTGGCCTCAGCAGGGCACAGCAGAGGGGCAGCACAGCCTCCCTTGCCCTGCTGCTGCCCACACTCTGCTCCATGCCCCCAGGCCCCCCTTGGCCTTCTTGGCCACCAGGCCACCTTGCTGCTGCTGGGCAGCTTCTTGTCCCCCAGCACTGCCAGCTGCTTCTGCTTGGAGCTGCTTGCCAGCAGCTTGCCCCTGCCCTGTGCTGCTGCAGGAGGTTGTTCCTGCCCAGGGCCAGGACCCTGCCCTTGCCCTGCTTCACCTTCAGCAGGTTGCTCTCCCCCAGCTCTCAGCCTGCCCAGGGCTCCCTGGATGCCAGCACAGCCTCAGGGGTCTCAGCCACTGCTTGCAGTTTGGTCCCACCAGCAAACTGGCTGAGCAAGCTCTCTGCAAACTCTCTGTGCCTTCACCCAGGCTGATGATGAGGATGTCAAACAGGACTGGACCAGCCCTGACCCCTGGGGTACCCTACTTGTTCCAGTCCTCCCAGTTAGCTCTCTGCCACTGACCACAACCCTCTGAGCTCTGTCTTTATCTTTCAGCCAGTTCTCAGCCACCCCCACTGCCCACTCATCCAATCCAATCCCAAGCTGGGCAGTGAGGATGCTGTGGGAGATGGTATTGAAAGCTTTGCTGAAGGCAGCATGGGGCTGAGCTGGTATTTCAATGTGCCTGCAATGTCCTATGGACCACCCTTGCTATGAGGCTCTCCTCCACCAAGAGGTCTCCTTGCATCTGTGTAAAGCATATCCCTATCTGTCCACGAAGAAGGGTCAAATCCCACTTCTTTCTTGCCACAGATGTCTTTATAGTTTCATAGTTTCAGTCAGGGTTGGAAGGGACCACAAGGATCATCTAGTTCCAGCCCCCCTTGCCATGGGCAGGGACACCCTGCACTAGATCAGGCTGGCCAGAGCCTCATCCAGCCTGGGCTTAAACACCTCCAGGGATGGGGCCTTATTCTGGCAAATCCATGCTTTGCCCCAGTGGTGAATGGAAACATAGAGACAGCACCAAAGCATGGGGAGAAGGAGCTGAAGACCCTGCAAGAGCTTCTGCAGCTGTGCAGATGAACGAGCAGAAAATATTTACAGTCTTTCAGAGCAGGGAATTCAAAATGGTTCTCATGGATGGTCTGCCCCAGCATCCCAGCTAGCACAGTGGCATTTGTGGCATTCAAAGGGACCTGGACAAGCTGTAGAAGTGGGACCATGTGTGGGCAGACGGTTTGGAAGGCAAAGAGGGAGATTGAGAGTGGAGAAATGTTTGACCCCAAGGCTGGGGAGAGCCTGGCCCAGGCTGCCTAGAGAGGTGGAGCTGCCCCATGGCTGGCACCAGGGCAGCTCAGGTTGTTTGGGGCTAGGAGCAACCTGCTGTGGTTGGGGATGTCCCTGGGGGCTGCAGGGGGCTGCAGGGGGCTGCACTGGATGCCCTTGGAAGGTCCCTTCCCACCCACCCCAGTCGGAAACTGTCTCCAAGGGATGGCTCAGAAGCTGACTGAATCCTTCCACACCGCTCCGTTCCGGGCCGGCAGCTCGCCCAGGGGTTAACCCTCAGCTAAGTCTTCATTTGCAGCTAACCCCGCGGCGCATCCTGCTTTAATCCCTGCTGATCCCAAGCTTAATGCGGAGCGGCCGCGGCCGGGGCCGGGGGCGGGGGGGAGCGCTGGATAATTCCTACGCCCGGCGGCGCTGAGCCGCGGGATATGAAAGGCAAATTCCAGGCGCCGGGATGAGTTATCGGGATTTAGGAGGCGGCAGCAGCTCCGAGGCTGCTGCCATTCCCAGAGCAAAGCACGGAACGACCCCCGGGATGGGGGGCTGGGGTTGGGACCCCTTTGCTTGGACGGGGTGACGGAGCAAGGGGGGGGTGAGCCGCCCTCGCGCTCTGCAGGGCTGGCGCTGAGCCCCCTGCGGGGCACTGACAGCCGGGAGGCTCCGGGCCGCGGGCTGGGGGCTTGGGGGTCAGTGGGAAGGAAAATTAAACGGGGAAAAAAAGGGGAAAAAAAAAACAACAAACAAACCCCAAAGAACAACAACAACAAAAACCCAACATAAAATAAAAGAGTGAAATAAAGAACTCAAAATAGTAGAAAATAAACCGAAATCAACTAAGACTCGGAAAGAAACCAGGGAAGACCGAAATGGACACAGGATGACAGAAACTAAACACAGCAAGATAAAGAAATCAAAGCAAAATCATAGGAAATGAAAGGAAAGACAACAAAACGATAAAGCAAAGTAAACAAACCAAAAGAAAATAATAAATATAACGAAATAAAACTAAAACCAAGCTGCAAAGTAATGAAAGAACGTTTAAAATGCAAAATGTAAAAGAAAAAATTAAATAAGATGGAATGAAATAAATTTGAACCCAATAAAAGAAACAACTAAAAGAAACAGAAAATAAAAATTAAATCAAATACTGGAGAATAGAGCACAGAAAATGACATCAAAACAAACTGCAAAACAATAAACAAGCTCCAAGAAAATGACATTTAGAATGCAAAAATTAATGAAATGAAATGAAATTAAACAGGATAGAATTGCATCAACTCCAATCCAATCCAAGAAATGGATCAAAATAAACATGGAATGAAATGAAATGTGCTAGGGGGAAAAAAAAAAAAAAGCAAAATAAATCAAAATAAAAGAAAATTAAATAAAAATTGAAATGTTACCAAATAATAAAATAAAGAAAACTAAACTACAAGAGAAGAAACTAAAATACGAAAGAAATAAAAGCAAAGGAATGAAAAGAAAGGAAAGGAAAAGGAATAGAAAAGAAGAAAAGGAAAATAAAATAAATGACAAAAGAATAAAAGAAAATGAAGTTTAAAATGTAAAAAAATAGAGGGAAAAAAAAAAACGAAATCAAAAAGGAGAGAATGAAATAAGTTCAAACCCAATCCAATCCAACCACGATTTAACAGTATCACAGTATCACAGTATCACTAAGGTTGGGAAGAGACCTCAAAGATCATCAACAACCCCCCCAGTGAAGATTCAAAGGGCAAACAAAACTCAAATCACCCCAAACCAAAGCCAAGCCAAGCAAACTGCAACCAAATCACGCAAAACAACTGAACATAAAGACAGAAGAAAAGCAGGAGGCAGGGGAGGAGCAGGAGCCCCCGCGGGCTGAGAGCCACCAGTGCTCCAGCAGCGTACCCGGGAGCAGTGGAATTTGGGCTCCACCACATCATCCAGGCACTGACGTGGGTTTGATGCCCTTCCCCAGCACACACACCCCTGCCCCCCCCCCCCCAAAAAATGCAGATTTCTCTATTTCCATCTTCCTATGGCAGAGGAAATGTGGTGGAAGGAGAATGAAAACTGAACACTGACAGCTGGAGCCATTCCAGGTGAGGCCGGAGAGGGCTCTGGGCAGCCTGATCCAGTGGAGGATGTCCCTGCTGCCTGCAGGGGTTGCACTGGGTGACCTCTGGAGGTCCCTTCCAGCCCATTCTGGGATTTCATGGGGAGGATGCACAGGGAAGCAGGATGGTTTCTCAAGGGAACAGAAAACAAGAGGATTCTCCTTATCGTGAGCAGTAAGGAAGAGCTTTGGGGTGGAAAAATCCACTTTGGCAAAAAACAAACAATTTTTTTCCCCTTCAGGGAATCCTCCAAATAAAAGTTCTGAACCCAGTGACATTTTCCTGCAGGAGAGAGGTGGCTGACAGCTGCTAATAAAAAGGATTCAACAAGGGCTAATAAAGAGGAATTAATTCCTCTAAGGCTCTCACTCCACACCTTCAGCTGGGCTCTGCCCACAGCCCTGGGGGCACAGCAGGGATCTTTTTTCCCCCAGCTCCAATATAGCCTTATAGGAAAACAAACTTCAGGCAAAGAAATTCATCAGATTTCACCTGGAAAAAGCCAGTTTGTGGTGCTGGGGGTGGTCTAAACATTGAAAGCCCAGGAGCATCGTCTGTACTGGTCCCAATCCTCTTAGTGCTGTTGCTGCATCATGCCAAGAAAATATGGGAACATATGGAAAAATGTGGGGAAATACAGGAAACATCACAGCAGTGCTGCTGCTGGACTGCTCCCTGTGAAGGTGCTCCCAAGCCAAGCAAGAAGTAGGAGGATTAATTTTTTCCCCTGTTTCACAGCATCACAGAATGCGAGGGGCTGGAAGGGACCTCTGGGGCTCCCCCAGCACAACCCCTGCCAGGGCAGGGCACCCAGGGCAGGGCACCCAGAACACATCCATGGGGGTGGAAAGGCTCCAGAGCAGACTCCACAACCTCTCTGGGCAGCCTGCCCCAGGCTCTGGCACCCTCACAGGGACAAAGGTTCCCCTCCTGTTCCCCTGGCAGCTCCTCTGCTCCAGCTTGCCCCCAGTGCCCCTTGTGCTGTGCTTGGCCAGCCCTGGGCAGAGCCTGGCTCCAGCCCTGCACAGCTTTATCCCCAGCACTGAGGGCAGCCCTTAGGCTGCTCTGCTCCCAGCCCCAGCTGCCTCAGCTGTGCTGCCAGGAGATGTTCCACTGCCTGCAGCAGCTCTGTGCCTCTGGCCTGGATGCTCTCCATTTCCTGTCCTTCCTCTCTGCTACGGGTGACAAACCTCCTGCAGGAGGATAAAACCCATCAGGATGACTTGTTTGGTGGGTTTTATATTTCCCATCACATTTTCCTGGTGATTTGCCTCCAGGGTGGTTGATTGATGCCTTCTGCCTTGAATTACTGAAAATCAACCGAAATCCATTTGGGCAGAGGATATGGCCCTGGGTGGGGTAAAAATCACCCTGCTGTGCATTTGATAGCAAAATCTGCCCGAGTCCACATCAACAGCTGGATGCAGGAGAATGATCAGATTTTCACAGTCTCACAGTCTCACAGTATCACTAAGGGTGGAAGAGACCTCGAAGATCATCAAGTCCAACCTCACCACAGACCTCATGACTAGACCATGGCACCAAGTGCCACATCCAATCCCCTCTTGAACACCTCCAGGGATGGGGACTCCACCACCTCCCTGGGCAGCACATCCCAATGGCGAATCACTCTCTCAGTGAAGAACTTTCTCCTCACCTCCAGCCTAAACTTCCCCTGGTGCAGCTTGAGACTGTGTCCCCTTGTTCTGGTGCTGGTTGCTAGAGAGAAGAGGCCAACCCATTCCTGGCTACAACCTCCCTTCAGGTAGTTGTAGAGAGCAATGAGGTCGTCCCTGAGCCTCCTCTTCTCCAGGCTAAGCAACCCCAGCTCCCTCAGCCTCTCCTCACAGGGCTGTGCTCAAGGCCTCTCCCCAGCCTTGTTGCCCTTCTCTGGACACCTTCAAGTCTCTCCATGTCCATCCTAAACTGAGGGGCCCAGAACTGGACACAGTACTCAAGGTGTGGCCTAACCAAAGCAGAGTACAGGGGCAGAATGACCTCCCTGCTCCTGCTGGCCACACTATTCCTAATGCAGGCCAGGATGCCGTTGGCCCTCTTGGCCACCTGGGCACACTGCTGGCTCATGTTCAGGCTGTGACGATCAGCACCCCCAGGTCCCTCTCTGTTTGGCCGCTCTCCAGCCACTCCGACCCCAGCCTGTAGCTCTGCATGCTGCATTTTGTATGCAGCAAAGAAGGAGTTAGGGGATAAAAATATACTAGGGAGTTGTTTGGGGCAACCAAATCCATGTCTGGAACCAGGTGATATTTTTTACAGTTCTGGTGTACCCATCACAAGAAAGACACAGAGCTGTGGGAGGAAGTCCAGAGGAGGCCACAAAGATGCTCCAAAGGGCTGGAGCAGCTCTGCTGGGAGCACAGGCTGAGGGAGCTGGGGCTGTGCAGCCTGCAGAGGAGAAGGCTCCAGGAGCACCTCAGAGCTGCCTGCCAGCACCTGAAGGGATCCTGCAGGAAGCTGCAGAGAGACTTTTGCTGAGGGTGTCTGAGCCAGGCCAAGGAGGAATGGTTTGGAGCTGAGGCAGAGCAGGGTGAGAGTGGAGCTGAGGAAGAAGTTGTTCAGCAGGAGGGAGCTGAGACTCTGGCCCAGGCTGCCCAGGGAGGCTGTGGCTGCCTCCTGCCTGGGGGTGTTGAGGGCCAGGCTGGATGAGGCCTTGAGCAGCTGAGTGCAGCTGAGAGGTGTCCCTGGGCCTGGCAGGAGGTTGGAGGAGATGAGCTCTGAGCTCCCTTCCAGCCTGAGCCATGCTGGGACTCTATGACACCCAGGTGGGAAATACCTTCAAAAAGGCATTTCTGGCATTTTTTTGGATCCTGAAGTTAAGGCTGTGAGAACTCCACAGGTAGTTTAGGCTTTCATTACCCCACACTGTCTTTTTTCCTCTTCAGTGACCTTGTTTGCCTTGAGAAACTCTTGAAACCTGCAAAGAATCCTGGGGCAGGCTTTACTCAATGCCTCCTTCCAGACCTTTTGGGCTTGTCAGATTTGCATATTGGGAGCTGAATTCCTTCACTCCCAAGCTGCACCTTTTTGGCTCCCAAGTGCCTATTGCCCTGGCCACTAACTGGGGGAGGATTAATCCTTAAATTTACACCTTAATCCTAACGGTGTTAGTATCAGAGACGACAGCACTGAGCGTGGTGTCAATAATTATCACCTCCATAATTACATTTTACTTACATAATTAGACTGTTTGCACAATTAGAATGTTAGTTATGGCAACTCTATCACACCACTGCAGACAGCACAAACTCAGGCATTATTATCTCCAAAGGACTGAAAAAAATGGGGCCAGAGTAGCTTAGCCATCTTGCACCCACTGCTGCCCACTCCCTGCACAGATTAATATTTGACTTTATTCCTCCTGGGTCCTGTTTCACACCCCCCCAGTCACATGGTTTTGTCAGGGAAAATAAAAGAGTGAATAATTTTAGGTTATCTCCTGGATTTACTCTTTCTGGCTGCTTCCTCATCCCCGAATCACACCATTTAGAGAATCATTTCCACTCAAGAGGTGACTTTACTCCTTCTAGGTGCTTGGGGGGGGGGGGGGGAAAGGGGGAAAAAAAGGAGAGGGGGAGATTTAATTTCTTGTGGGTGCCTTTAGCTCTTCAAATCACAGGGCTTTGCCAAACACAAAAGGGCAATTTCAAGCTAATACCTGGCTTTACTCGTCCTGGGCACTTTTTAGACCCCAGATGACATCTTTTTGACCCCAAAGAAGGGACAGTTTAGGTCTGGAGGTGTATTTTGGAGTGCTGCACAATGAGGGCCATGACAGAGCTCCAGCACCCTGCTGGGATGCCACCACCTTCAGAATCATAGAATCACCAAGGTTGGAAGAGACCTCAAAGATCATCAAGTCCAACCTGTCACTACAGACCTTACCAAAGGTTCCCATCGCTACAAATATCTGTGCCTGCCCCCACTCCTGCGTGTCAGTTAAAGCATTAGACTAACAGTGCAGGGAAACAAAGAACACGTGAGCCAGGGCATGCAGTAACCAGCGCATGAGGGAGTGCAGCACTGAGCTGCCACACTTACAGTGCATTGCAGCAACCCATGCCCTAATGAAATAATGCAACACTGAATGCATGAATTACTGAATGAGGTGGTTAATGAATGCAGACTGCTGTGAGCTCACATCACCTGTAGACAGCTCGCTTGTCAGCCTCCAGCTGTGCCTGGGGGTCAGCAGCCGTGGCAGGAACCGGAGCACTGGTGGCTGCTGCTGGGGTGGCGAGGTGCACAGGTTGAGCCTTGCTGGGCTGCTGGGCTGTGGCTGTCATCTGGGAGTAGAGGGGGAGAAATAAAGGAAGAAACTCAAATTACACTTTTCTGCTGAGCTTTGCATGGAGTTTTGACAATTTCACAGGAGAGCCCCTGTGACCCTCCTGAGGTTCAACAAGGCCAAGGGCAAGGTCCTGCAGCTGGCTCAGGACAGCCCCAGTGCCAGTTCAGGCTAAGGCTGAAGGGCTGCAGAGCAGCCCTGAGCAGAAGGCCTTGGGGGTGCTGGGGGTGCAGAGCTGGCCAGGAGCCGGCACCCAGCGCTGCCAGCCCAGCCCCAGCCTGGCCTGGGCTGAGCCCCAGCAGGGTGGGCAGCAGGGGCAGGGAGGGCATTCTGCCCCTCTGCTGTGCTCTGCTCACCCCCCCTGCAGGCCTGGGGCAGCTCTGGAGCCCTCAGCACAGCACAGCCGGGGAGCTGGGGCAGCAGGGCCAGAGGAGGCCACAGCAGTGCTGGCAGGGCTGGAAGCCCTCTGCTGGGAGCCAGGCTGAGAGACTTGGCCTTGGGCAGCCTGCAGAGGAGAAGGCTCCAGGGACACCTTCTGCTGGCCTCCCAGGCCCTGCAGCAAGCTGGGCACAGAGGCTGGAGCAGGGCCTGTTGGGCCAGGCCAAGGGGGGATGGTTTGGAAGGCCAAGAGGGAGCTTGAGAGTGGAGAGAAGGAGAAATGGTTGAGGCTGAGGCTGAGGCTGGGGAGAGCCTGGCCCAGGCTGCCCAGAGAGGTGGAGCTGCCCCATGGCTGGCACCAGGGCAGCTCAGGTTGCTTGGGGCTGGGAGCAACCTGCTCTGGTTGGGGATGTCCCTGGGGGCTGCAGGGGGCTGCCCTGGATGCCCTTGGAAGGCCCTTCCCACCCAAAGCAGTCTGGGGTTCCCTGATCATGTGCAAACATGAGCACAAACTGACTTTCCCAAGCCCTTCCTGGCTGTTTTGGTGCTGCCCTCCCCTGCCCTCCCTTCCCCAGCCCTGGCAGGCCGCAGCAGCCGGGTGCGCTCCCGGGGCTCTGAGGATAATTAAGTTGCAATCTCAGCTCAGGGCTGGTTGTTGGTGGGTGATTTATTATGGGATGCTTTGCCCCAGTCCCAGATTAAACGACCTGCCTGTGCCAGGAGCGTGCTGAGCCAGCAGGTTTGTCTAGACACACATTTGGAGCCTTCTCCCCGTGGTACCTGAGCCTCTCCTGACTCCCCAGGCCAAGCCGTGACTCACCCCAGCACTGTGAGACTCCAACCAAAACAAAACCTCAACCTTTTTGGTTTTGCCTGGGCCCAGTCTCCCATTTTTAGCCCCAGTCCTGCCCCAGGATGGGGCTGGGCCTCTGGTGGGAAATGGCAGCTGCTCTGTGTGGCTGTGCTGGGAACCTCAGGCCCGTGTGGGATCAAAATTCTATCTTAAACTCTACATTTGAATTTAAGCTTAAATGGGAGTTGAATTTTGATCTGTGCCAGCCTGTCCTCCCAAACATCTGTTCTGGGCCAATTTCCACATCAGCTGACCAGCCACATTAAAAATAATCTGAATTATTTGCTGCCAGGCTGTGGCTGGGCCACAAAAGCTTCACAAGATTTGGTTAAAAAAAATGCATGGAGAATTTTATTCTTTCCCATTACTTAATTGATCTTGGCTCAAATGTGGCAGCAAGCCCCAAATCCAGTGATGTTTAGTTCCAAATGTCAGTGGGAAAGTAACACAAATTGGGTGTTCTACCTGCTGTAGTGTCACAAAGATTTTACAAATCGAGACTGGGAGGCTTTAGTTCCTAAATCTTTAGTCCTCCCTTGAGCTAGGCAGCAAAAGGAAGCTTCTGCCCCTTGCTCAATATCCTAGAGATCATTTATTTATTTAATACACCCATTTTATTGTATTTATTAGCTGGAGTGTGTTTATTATTTCTGTGTTAAAGTAAAATATTCTTATAAATTACTTATTTCTCTACATTATATTCAATATCTAACAGAATCAATATCCAACATCACAGCTGTGCCCCTGGGGCCAGCAGGGCCAAGGGCGTCCTGGGGTGCAGCAACAGGAGTGTGGCCAGCAGGGCTGGGGAGCTTCTGCTGCCCCTCTGCTCTCCCTGCTGAGACCACCCTGCAATACTGTGTCCAGTTCTGGGCTCCCCAGCTCCAGAGAGAGAGGGAACTGCTGGAGAGAAGCCAACAGAGAGCCATGAGGATGAAGAAGCGACTTGAGCATCTCTGCTGTGAAGAGAGACTGAGAGCCTTGGGGCTGCTCAGCCTGCACAGGAGGCTGAGAGGGGACCTGATCAATGTCTATCCATATCTGAGGGGTGGAGGTCAGGATGCAGGTGCCAGGCTCTTTGTGGTGGTGCCCAGTGCCAGGACAAGGAACAACAGGCACAAGCTGGAACCCAGGAGACTCCAGCTCAACACAAGGAGACCTTTCTGTACGGCGAGGGTGCCAGAGCCTGGGGCAGGCTGCCCAGAGAGGTTGTGGAGTGTCCTTCCCTGGAGCCTTTCCACCCCCCTGGATGTGTTCTGGGTGCCCTGCTCTGGGTGCCCTGCTCTGGCAGGGGTTGTGCTGGGGGAGCTCCAGAGGCCCCTTCCAGCCCCTCCCAGACTGTGATCCTGTGATCTGCACCAAAGGGGGCAGGTATGGAACCCTCAGACACAGGGACACAGGGCTGGGAGCCAGCAGGGCCTGGGGAGCATGGCAGCCACACAGCACCGCAGAGCCCTGCAGCAGCCCTGCAGCAGCCCTGCAGCAGCAGCCCTGCAGTACAGCCCTGCAGCAGCAGCCCTGCAGCAGCAGCCCTGCAGCACAGCCCTGCAGCAGCAGCCCCGCAGCAGAACCCAGGAGACTCCAGCTCAACACAAGGAGACCTTTCTGTAGGGCGAGGGTGCCAGAGCCTGGGGCAGGCTGCCCAGGGAGGTTGTGGAGTGTCCTTCCCTGGAGCCTTTCCACCCCCCTGGATGTGTTCTGGGTGCCCTGCTCTGGCAGGGTTTGGGCTGGGTTATGTCTGGAGGTCCCTTCCAACACCTCCCATTCTGTGCTTGCTTGGTAACACAAAATGACAGATTGTACACTGAGCTCGGTCACCATGGGTAAAGAAATCATTTCCTGTGCTGTTTTCCAGCTTCTGTAATTCTCTATTGATTTCTGCCTTCAGAGGTAAATAAAATTGATTTTATCTGTGATTTGTCTGATATAATCATATATTGACTTTGAGTGTATTTATATCTATTTCACAGCTACTTGTCTGACAATCTATTAATTGGGGTGCATTTATATATCCAATTTATATCGATTTGTCTACTTACAGATTTTCTAATATAATCAACCATTAATTTGCATGTATTTGTGTTTCCATTTTATGTCTTTGTCTGATATAATCATATGAGTGCACCCTCAGCAAGTTTGAGTGCACCCTCAGCAAGTTTGCTGATGACACCAAGCTGTGTGGTGCAGCAGACAGCTGGAGGGAAGGGATCCATCCAGAGGGACCTGGACAGGCTGGAGGGGTGGGCACAAGCCAACCTCAGGAGCTTCAACAAGACCAAGGGCAGGGTCCTGCATCTGGGTCGAGGCAATCCCAGGCACAAATACAGGCTGGGCAGGGACTGGCTGGGGAGCAGCCCTGAGGAGAGAGACTTGGGGGTGCTGGGGGAGGAGAAGCTCACCAGGAGCTCTCAATGTGCACTTGCAGCCCGGAAAGCCAAGCAGAGCCTCGGCTGCAGCAGGAGAAGTGTGGCCAGCAGGGCAAGGGAGGGGATTCTCCCCCTCTGCTCAGCCCTGCTGAGACCCCACCTGCAGTACTGCCTCCACTTCTGGAGCCCCTATTGCAAGAGGGATCTGGAGGTGCTGGAGCGTGTCCAGAGCAGGGCCAGGAGGAGGAGCAGAGGGCTGGAGCACCTCTCCTATGAGGACAGACTGAAGGAGTTGGGGCTGTTCAGGCTGGAGAAGAGAAGGCTCCGAGGTGACCTCATTGTGGCCTTCCAGTATCTGAAGGGGGCCTACAAGAAGGCTGGGGAGGGACTTTTCAGGCTATCAGGGAGTGCTAGGACTAGGGGGAATGGAATGAGCGGAGGTGGGGAGATTCAGGCTGGACATGAGGAGGAAGTCTTCACCGTGAGGGTGGTGAGGCCCTGGAATGGGTTGTGCAGGGAGGTGGTTGAGGCCCTGCCCCTGGAGGTGTTTAAGCCCAGGCTGGATGAGGCTCTGTCCAGCCTGATCTAGGGTAGAGTGTCCCTGCCCATGGCAGGGGGGTGGAACTGGCTGATCCTTGTGGTCCCTTCCAACCCTAACTGAAACTATGAAACTATATATTGATGTGTATTTATATCTAGTTTACAGCTGTCATATATTTATGCATTTTCTGATATAATAATACACCCATTTCTATGCATTGATATATACCTATTTTATAGCTATTTGCCTCATGTATTTTCTGCTCCAATCATGTATTAAATACTATTTGGGTATTTAATTTCTATGTATACATCTTCTGCTCTAATTACATATTAATTTGTGTGTATTTATACATAAATATTGCCTAATAGATTTATGTATTGGATAGAATAAATTATTTATCTATATACTTATATCTATCTATATATTTATTATATTCATCTATACATATTTTACATCTCTTTGCCTAATATTTTTATATCTACTTGTATTCTGTATATTTATTTCTATTGACCTGTCCATAGATGGATATGTATTTTGATGGATATTCTTTTTATTAACCTATATTGTAACATTTGTGCCTACATTACATATTGATCTCTATTCATATATTTGTTCCTCTGATTACCTGGATATAAATAAAATGGAGATTTCCTCCCTGCCTATACACAGATTACAGAACACATCCCTGAGAAGTGCTGCCCACCTGTCTCCTTGCCCACAGCCTTTGTTCCCAGCTCCTTGCCATGGCAGAAGCCAAACCTTTGCTTCCCAACTGTTTGACTTTAATATCTCCTGCCTGACCTTTCGCTGCCGACGCTGCGCTTCATTTCCCTTCCTTAATCTCCTTTATTGTTCATAACCCCCAAAGTTTGACTCCAGCACCTGGAAATTCACCTGCTGCCATTTCAGTTCCACTCCCACCCCTCTTCCCTTCCCCAGTGCTAAATGCATCTGTGAAAATTAGTGCACTTCCCACTGGCTTGGATTTCCCTTCCCCCCCGCACCCCCATTTTCTACCCAAGGCCAACCCCTTGCAGATTTTGGATGCTGCACTGAATAGCTCCCCTGCCTCTTGCTTTTTCTCCCTTTTTTTCTCCTTATTATCTCCCCTGATGATTTTTTTTTACATGGCACTTTTCCCCCTTTCCCCTCCCCCCTTTTAACTTTTTCCCCTGGTCACACTCATTTCCTGGGATGTCGAAGCCCACTGTGCATCCTGCCCCAAACTCCTGCCAAGCTGGCTCTTTCCAGCCAAGTCTGCAACTAATTGGACCATTACCCCCCCCCCCCCAAAAAAAAAAGCTTCCTCTGTGGCTCTCCAAGCCATTACCTCACCTTGGTGAAGAAGAGAAATAAACAAAAATAGTCCCAAGGCAGCAGAGAGAAATAAACAAAATAGTCCCAAGGCAGCAGAAAAAGAGCTGTGAGGACACCAGGCTGTGAGGATGGAGCGTTGGGATGGGGATGCTGGGCAGGGAGGAAGGTAAAACAGGGCCAAAAATGGGTTTGGAGAGAGCAGGTGGGGATGGGAAAGGAGGGAAGAGGCTGCAGGGTCTTGTCTTGGGAGCAGGAGTGTCTGAGCAGGGGGGCAGGGAATTTGTAGTTGTTAGCAAAAAAAAAATGCAGATTTGTGTATTTTTAGGAATTCTTTTTTTTTTAAAAGGCCAAAAATAGAGGCAGGAGAGAAATCAAAAGATGGAAGTGAAGCCAAAAAACAGGGCAGAAATGAACTTAAAAAAAAACAAAGTTAAAACAAAATGAAAAGTAAAAAAAAAAAAACCAAAAACCCAAACTGACCAGAAAGGAAGTTTTAAAAAAGTCAAGTTTAGAGGGACCTTGACAGGCTGGAGAGGTGGGCACAGGCCAACCTCATGAGCTTCAACAAGACCAAGGGCAGGGTCCTGCAGCTGGGTCAAGGCAATCCCAGGCACAAATCCAGGCTGGGCAGGGCCTGGCTGGGGAGCAGCCCTGAGGAGAGAGCCTTGGGGGTGCTGGGGGAGAAAGCTCCCAGGAGCTCTCAGGGTGCACTGCAGCCGGAAAGCAAGCAGAGCTGGGCTGCAGCAGGAGAAGTGTGGCCAGCAGGGCAAGGAGGGGATTTCCCCCTCTACTCAGACTGCACAGACTGAAGGAGTTGGGGCTGTTCAGGCTGGAGAAGGGAAGGCTCCCAGGTGACCTCATTGTGGCCTTCCAGGATCTGAAGGGGGCCTACAAGAAGGCTGGGGAGGGACTTTTCAGGCTATCAGGGAGTGCTAGGACTAGGGGGAATGGAATGAAGCTGGAGGTGGGAGATTCAGGCTGGAGGGGAGGAGGAAGTTCTTCACCATGAGGGTGGTGAAGCCCTGGAATGGGTTGTTCAGAGGTGGTTGAGGCCCTGTCCCTGGAGGTGTTTAAGCCAGGGCTGGATGAGGCTCTGTCCAGCCTGATCTAGGTAGAGTGTCCCTGCCCATGGCAGGGGGGTTGGAACCAGATGATCCTTGTGGTCCCTTCCAACCCTAACTGAAACTATGAAACTATGAAACTAAGAGTTTTAAAATATTAAAAAATGAAAAAGTAAAAATTAGACAAAGTTTTAAAGGGTAAAAAAAAGTTTAAAGGTTTTAAAAACCAAGAGGCAAAAAAAAGTTTTTTTTTTTTAATTAAAAAAACTTTAAAAAGAAATTAAAGAGTAAAAGAATGTTAAAAAAAAAACTAAAAGCTGTAAAAAGGTGAAAAAGAAAAAAAGGGTTAAAAGTTAAATTAAAAAGGAAACAAAGAAGTGAAACATTTTAAAGGGTAAAAAATAAGTTTAGAAAGTTTAAAGGTTAATAAGTTTAAGGTTAATAAGTTTAAAAGTTTCAAACATTGAAAAGGTAAAGAAGTTTATAAAAAGTTTTAAAACAATTCCAAAGGTAGAAAAATGAGATCAAAAGTTTTAACACCTGAAGAGGAAAAAAGCTTCCAAAAGGCTTACAAAGTTTTTGCAATGTAAAAAATGGGTTTGGAGGCTAAAATAGGTAAAACGTTCCATGAAGATAAGCAAAATGTGTTGTTACAGGGGGAAATATTTGAAATCAGTAAAATAATGATGTGAAAAGGTTTGAAACCATTCAGGTGTTTGAAAGTTTGTGAAAGGAGTCCAAAAAAAAAGGTTAAAAGTTTTACATTATGTCAAGAAGTTAACTGCTGGTCGTTTGGGGTCACAAGGCAGTCCAGAATCTGCAGAAGTGTACAAATTGGCCACAAAGAGTTGAGAAGGGAGAAAATGTAAACCAAAAGGGCAAAAGCCAGAAAGAGTTCAAACAAATCTTGTTGAGAAAGCTTCAAGAAGGATAGAACCATGTCTAAAATGTAGAGAGAAATAACAGCACAGAGAAATAACACAAACCCTATCAATAGAAACAACATCGACTCCCAGCCTGGCTCAGGCTGGAAGGGAGCTCAGAGCTCATCTCCTCCAACCTCCTGCCAGGCCCAGGGACACCTCTCAGCTGCACTCAGCTGCTCAAGGCCTCATCCAGCCTGGCCCTCAACACCCCCAGGCAGGAGGCAGCCACAGCCTCCCTGGGCAGCCTGGGCCAGAGTCTCAGCTCCCTCCTGCTGAACAACTTCTTCCTCAGCTCCACTCTGACCCTGCTCTGCCTCAGCTCCAAACCATTCCTCCTTGGCCTGGCTCAGACCCCCTCAGCAAAAGTCTCTCTGCAGCTTCCTGCAGGATGCCTTCAGGTGCTGGCAGCAGCTCTGAGGTGCCCCTGGAGCCTTCTCCTCTGCAGGCTGCACAGCCCCAGCTCCCTCAGCCTGTGCTCCCAGCAGAGCTGCTCCAGCCCTGGCAGCATCTCTGTGGCCTCTGTGACATGGAAAATAATTCTGGAAAAAACCATTTCCATAGAAGATTGAAATAAAGTTTTAAAACTATATAGGAATGGAAAAAAAAGCCAAAAGGTGGAAACCAAACCCAAATGTATTTCTGGGTTTTGCAAACTTTGGGTAAAACAAAAGAAGAACAAAGCCATGAAAAGGTTCCAAGTGTGGTGTATAAAACAGAGCCTGAAGAGGCTCCAGGAGAGCTGGGGATGGACTCTGGACAAGGGCTGGGAGTGACAGGAGGAGGGACAATGGCTTTGAGCTGGGAAAAGGGAGACTGAGCCTAGAGGAAGAAATTCTTTAGAGTGAGGTAGAGAGACTCTGGCCCAGGCTGCCCAGGCAGGCAGTGGCTGCCTCCTGCCTGGGGGTGTTGAAGGCCAGGCTGGCTGAGACTTTGAGCAACCAGGGCTGGTGGGAGGGGTCCCTGCCCATGGCAGGGGGCTGGAGCTGGGTGAGCCTTAAGGTCCCTTCCAACTCAATCTGTTCTAGGACTCTGTGATTGTTTTCCCCAATGTCCTGCCAAAAAGCTGCATCGAGAAGAGACCTACAAGGCCTGTCAGGAGCATCCGAGGGAGCTGGGGGTGTTGAGGCTGGAGCAGAGGAGGCTGAGGGAGACCTCCTTGCCCTCTGCGGCTCGCTGCAGGGAGGTTGGAGCGAGGAGGGGGCAGCCTCTGCTCCTGGGTGCCAAGGGACAGGAGCAGAGGCAATGGCTGCCAGCTGCAGCAGGGAGGCTGAGGCTGGCTCTCAGGAAATCTTTCTGCCCTGGCAGGGGTCCCAAAGCTCAGAAGGGGCTGCCCAGGGCAGTGCTGGAGTCTCCCTCCCTGGGGGGGTTGCAGCCCCATGTGGAGCTGGTGCTGAGGGACAGGGTTTGGTGCTGAGCCTTGGGTGCTGGAGGGCTCTGACAACTGCATGGATTCTGTCACTCTGTGACCTGCACACGATGGCTTCGGTGGCACCACCAGAGGACCTCTGCCTGTGTTCCTCCTTGTCAGCTGCTTCATTGTCTCTCACTTTTCAAATGCTTTCCTTCCCTGCTCCCCCAAACTATTCTTTGAATCCATGAAAGCATAAAGCACACATTTCAAGAGCAGAAAAAAAGGTCTTAACGATGTTAGATAATTATGGACAAACAAGGAAAATGTTTACAAAGAGGTGAAAATGCACAAAATGAGGTTGCAATTAAAACAAAACATTTTAAATCTTTTTAGTTTGAATTTTATTATTTGAAAATGGAAAGTTTAAATGTGAAATGTTTGGGGGTTTTCAACAATCCATTTTGAAATGTTTTCTGCTGAGGAGCCCCGGAGTTGGGGAGGTTCACCGAGCCTCAGCTGAGCCTCATTTGCGACCTGAGTGATTTTTTAGCGTTCAAAATGCGGTCACTTTCCATGTCTGGCCTTTTGCGGCCTCCTCAGCAGCACTTTTGGCCCGCAGGCACAAGCTGCCGGCGGCACTCCTCTGCTGCAAATGCTGAGAGCGCAGCACCGCCGCCTGCCCAGTTTGGATTTGTAACAAAGAAATGAATTATTTGTTATTTTTATTTCAATTTACTTCCCCCCCCACTAAGAGAGCCATTCAAAAACCTTTTGGGGGAGACAAAGCTCCTTTTATCATTTGCTGTCCTGAAAGAGGTGAAAAATCACCACCTCCACCTCATCCGTTGGGGCAGTAACTAACTCTCCAACTTTCTGAGGTTTCACCCCGGTGTAATCACCCAAAAAAGCACTTTCCTGGGAGACAAAGCTGCTGTTAGCAACTGTCGGCCTGAAAATGAGGAAAAATCAAAACCTCAGCCTAGCAAATCTTTATAGTTAACAAACACTAAACTGTTTGATGTTCTTGTTTTACTTTTCCATTTTCCCCAGCTGCAGACATCCACCAAAGCAGCTCCTGGGGGAGTCCAAGCTGCTGTTAGCATTTGCTGTCCTGAAAACGCTGACAAATCAACACCTCCACCAAACCATTCTTTATCACAAGTAAATAAATAGATAACTCTGGTTTAACATTTCAGTTCTCCCAATTCCTATCCATTTTTATCTCTTCTGGCCATTTTTATCTGTTTTTAATTTCTATTCCATTTCTGGTCCCAATGCAACCACCTAAGAACCACTTTTGGTGGGAGGGCAGGAGGACAAAACTTCTTTCTGTTGCTTTAGCTGTCCTGAAAATGCAGACAAAATCAACCTCTCCACCCAATTTTAAACTATTATTTCCCTATCAAATCAATTTCTAATCATAAAGAAAGAAATATTGGTGAAGAGTTTTAATTTGTTTGGGGTTTTTTTGTTTCTTGATGCCACAACTCCAAAAAGCACTTGGGGGGGGGGGACACACACACAACGCTGCTTCCATGGCCCTTCTGCAATGAGAATGCTGCAAACTCCACATTTCTCCTCAATTACTTTAAAAAATAAATTAACAAAGAATATTAATGTCTGTAATGAAGACAATAAATAATAAGTGAAGGGGGTTTAACAGATGTTTTTTTTCTTTAGCTTCCATTTTCAGCTCTGCTCTAAGCACCAATCACATTTCATAGTTTCAGTCAGGGTTGGAAGGGACCACAAGGATCATCTAGTTCCAACCCCCCTGCCATGGGGCAGGGACACCCCACACTAGATCAGGCGGCAGAGCCTCATCCAGCCTGGGCTTATAAACACCTCCAGGGACAGGGCCTCAACCACCTCCCTGGACAACCCATTCCAGGGCCTCACCACCCTCACAGTGAAGAACTTCCTCCTCACATCTAGCCTGAATCTCCCCACCTCCAGCTTCAGTCCATTCCCCCTAGTCCTATCACTCCCTGAGAGCCTGAAAAGTCCCTCCCCAGCCTTCTTGTAGGCCCCCTTCAGATACTGGAAGGCCACAATGAGGTCACCTGGGAGCCTTCTCTTCTCCAGCCTGAACAGCCCCAACTCCTTCAGTCTGTCCTCACAGCAGAGCTGCTCCAGCCCTCTGCTCATCCTCGTGGCCCTGCTCTGGACACCTTCCAGCCCCTCCAGATCCCTCTTGCAATAGGGGCTCCAGAACTGGAGGCAGTACTGCAGGTGGGGTCTCAGCAGGGCTGAGCAGAGGGGGAGAATCACCTCCCTTGCCCTGCTGGCCACACTTCTCCTGATGCAGCCCAGGCTCTGCTTGGCTTTCCAGGCTGCAAGTGCAAATGCTTTATTCTGGGGGGGGAGCTGCTTTGATCACCTTGCAGGGTGAAAATGATGGAGAATCAACATTTTAACCCAATGAGTAATGATTATTAATAACAGTAATAACTATCTCACACACTTTGTCTATCTTTTGTCCTTTCTATCCCATTTTTGTCCTCAATGCAACCACCTAATAAAGCACTTTGGGGGGAGGCAAAGCTGCTTTCCTCGCTTTTGGTGTTAAAAAAAGCTATTTTTAAATGAACCTCTTTTTGTGACTTGGACAAGGAGAGGGCTCAAGACTT
>JAAWVA010000040.1:377827-411446 GCA_015227895.2 Colaptes auratus | reverse complement strand
TTCTGGGTGCCCTGCCCTGGGTGCCCTGCCCTGGCAGGGGTTGTGCTGGGGGAGCCCAGAGGTCCCTTCCCAGCCCCCCTCGCATTCTGTATGCTGTGAAACAGGGGAAAAAATTAATCCTCCTACTTCTTGCTTGGCTTGGGAGCACCTTCACAGGGAGCAGTCCCAGCACAGCACTGCTGTGATGTTTCTCCCTGTATTTCCCCACCTTTTTTCCATATGTTCCCATATTTCTTTGGCATGATGCAGCAACAGCACTAAGAGGATTGGGACCAGTACAGATGATGCTCCTGGCTTTCAATGTTTAGACCACCCAGCACACACAAACTGGCTTTTTTCCGGTGAAATCTGATGAATTTCTTTGCCTGAAGTTTGTTTTCCTATAAGGCTATATTGGAGCTGGGGGAAAAAAGATCCCTGCTGTGCCCCCAGGGCTGTGGGCAGAGCCCAGCTGAAGGTGTGGAGTGAGAGCTTAGAGGAATTAATTCCTCTTTATTAGCCCTTGTTGAATCCTTTTTATTAGCAGCTGTCAGCCACCTCTCTCTCCTGCAGGAAAATGTCACTGGGTTCAAACTTTTAATTTGGAGGATTCCCTGAAGGGGAAAAAATTGTTTTTTGTTTTTTCCAAAGCCCATGGAATTTTTCCCCCCCAAGCCTTCCTTACTGCTCACGATAAGGGAATCCTCTTGTTTTCTGTTCCCTTGAGAAACCATCCTGCTTCCCTGTGCATCCTCCCCATGAAATCCCAGAATGGGCTGGAAGGGACCTCCATAGGTCCCCCAGTGCAACCCCTGCAGGCAGCAGGGACATCCTCCACTGGATCAGGCTGCCCAGAGCCCTCTCCGGCCTCACCTGGAATGGCTCCAGCTGTCAGTGTTCATTTTTCATTCTATTCTCCTTCCACCACATTTCCTCTGCCCTAGGAAGATGGAAATAGAGATCTGCATTTTTTGGGGGGGGGGGGCAGGGGTGTGTGTGCTGGGGAAGGGCACCAAACCCACGTCAGTGCCTGGATGATGTGGTGGAGCCCAAATTCCACTGCTCCCGGGTACGCTGCTGGAGCACTGGTGGCTCTCAGCCCGCGGGGGCTCCCTGCTCCTCCCCTGCCTCCTGCTTTTCTCTGTCTTTATGTTCAGTTGTTTTGCGTGATTGGTTGCAGTTTGCTTGGCTGGCTTTGTTTGGGGTGATTTGAGTTGTTGTTGCCCTTTGAATCTTCACTGGGGGGGTCGTTGATGATCCTCGAGGTCTCTCCCAACCTTAGTGATACTGTGATACTGTGATACTGTGATACTGTGATACTGTTAAATCGTGGTTGGATTGGATTGGGTTTGAACTTATTTCATTCTCTCCTTTTTGATTTCGTTTTTTTTTTTCCCTCTATTTTTACATTTTAAACTTCATTTTCTCTTTTATTCTTTTGTCATTTATTTTATTTTCCTTTTCTTCTTTTCTATTCCTTTCCTTCCTTTCTTTTCATTCCTTTGCTTTTTCTTTCTTTCGTATTTTAGTTTCTTCTCTCTTGTAGTTTAGTTTTCTTTTATTTTATTATTTGGTAACATTTCAATTTTTATTTAATTTTCTTTTATTTTGATTTATTTTTTGTTTTTTTTTTTTTTCTCCCCCTAGCACATTTCATTTCATTCCATGTTTATTTTGATCCATTTCTTGATTGGATTGGAGTTGATGCAATTCTATCCTGTTTATTTCATTTCATTTCATTATTTTTGCATTCTAAATGTCATTTTCTTGGAGCTTGTTATTGTTTTGCAGTTTGTTTTGATGTCATTTCTGTGCTCTATTCTCCAGTATTTGATTTTAATTTTATTTTCTGTTTCTTTTAGTTGTTTCTTTATTGGGTTCAATTAATTTTCATTCCATCTTATTTAATTTTTTCTTTTACATTTTGCATTTAAACGTTCTTTCATTACTTTGCAGCTTGGTTTTAGTTTTATTTTCGTTATATTTATTATTTTCTTTTGGTTTTGGTTTGTTTACTTTGCTTTATCGTTTTGTTGTCTTTCCTTTCATTTCCCTATGATTTTGCTTTGATTTCTTTATCTTGCTGTGTTTGTTTCTGTCATCCTGTGTCCCATTTCGGTCTTCCCTGGTTTCTTTCCGAGTCTTAGTTGATTTCGGTTTATTTTCTACTATTTTGAGTTCTTTATTTCACTCTTTTATTTTATGTTGGGTTTTTGTTGTTGTTGTTCTTTTTGGGGTTTGTTTGTTTTTTTTTTTTCCCCTTTTTTTCCCCCGTTTATTTTCCTTCCCACTGACCCCCAAGCCCCCAGCCCGCGGCCGGAGCCCTCCCGGCTGTCAGTGCCCCGCAGGGGCTCAGCGCAGCCCTGCAGAGCGCGAGGGCGGCTCACCCCCCCTTGCTCCCGTCACCCCGTCCAAGCAAAAGGGTCCCACCCCCAGCCCCCCATCCCGGGGTCGTTCCGTGCTTTGCTCTGGGAATGGCAGCAGCCTCGGAGCTGCTGCCGCCTCCTAAATCCCGATAACTCATCCCGGCGCCTGGAATTTGCCTTTCATATCCCGCGGCTCAGCGCCGCCGGGCGTAGGAATTATCCAGCGCTCCCCCCCGCCCCCGGCCCCGCCGCGGCCGCTCCGCATTAAGCTTGGGATCAGCAGGATAAAGCAGGATGCGCCGCGGGGTTAGCTGCAAATGAAGACTTAGCTGAGGGTTAACCCCTGGGCGAGCTGCCGCCCCGGAACTGAGCGGTGTGGAAGGATTCATCAGCTTCTGAGCCATCCTTGAGACAGTTTCCGACTGGGTGGGTGGGAAGGGACCTTCCAGGGCATCCAGTGCAGCCCCCTGCAGCCCCCTGCAGCCCCCAGGGACATCCCCACCACAGCAGGTTGCTCCTAGCCCCAAACACCTGAGCTGCCCTGGTGCCAGCCATGGGGCACTCCACCTCTCTAGGCAGCCTGGGCCAGGCTCTCCCCAGCCTTGGGGTCAACATTTCTCCACTCTCAATCTCCCTCTTTGCCTTCCAAACCGTCTGCCCACACATGGTCCCCACTTCTACAGCGTGTCAGGTCCCTTTGAATGCCACAAATGCCACTGTGCTAGCTGGGTGCTGGGGCAGACCATCCATGAGAACCTTTTGAATTCCCTGCTCTGAAAGACTGTAATATTTTCTGCTCGTTCATCTGCACAGCTGCAGAAGCTCTTGCAGGTCTTCAGCTCCTTCTCCCCATGCTTGTGGTGCTGTCTCTATGTTTCCATTCACCACTGGGCAAAGCATGGATTTGCCAGAATAAGGCCCCATCCCTGGAGGTGTTTAAGCCCAGGCTGGATGAGGCTCTGGCCAGCCTGATCTAGTGTAGGTGTGTCCCTGCCCATGGCAAGGGGGGCTGGAACTAGATGATCCCTTGTGTTCCTTCCAACCCTGACTGAAACATGAAACTATAAAGACTCTGTGGCAAGAAAGAAGTGGGGATTTGTCCCTTCTTCGTGGACAGATGGGGATGTGCTTTACAGATGCAAGGAGAACCTCTTGGTGGAGGAGAGCCTCATAGCAAGGGTGGTCCATAGGACATTGCAGGCACATTGAAACCCAGCTCAGCCCCATGCTGCCTTCAGCAAAGCTTTCAATACCATCTCCCACAGCATCCTCACTGCCCAGCTTGGGATTGGGTTGGTGAGTGGGCACTGGGTGGCTGAGAACTGGCTGAAAGATAAAGACAGAGCTCAGAGGGTTGTGGTCAGTGGCAGAGAGCTAACGGGAGGACTGGAACAAGTAGGGTACCCCGGGGTCAGGGCTGGTCCAGTCCTGTTTGACATCCTCATCATCAGCCTGGTGAAGGCACAGAGAGTTTGCAGAGAGCTTGCTCAGCCAGTTTGCTGGTGGGACCAAACTGCAGCAGTGGCTGAGACCCCTGAGGCTGTGCTGGCATCCAGGGAGCCCTGGGCAGCTGAGAGCTGGGGGAGAGCAACCTGCTGAAGTTGAGCAGGCAAGGGCAGGCCTGGCCCTGGGCAGGAACAACCTCCTGCAGCAGCACAGGGCAGGGGCAAGCTGCTGGCAAGCAGCTCCAAGCAGAAGCAGCTGGCAGTGCTGGGGACAAGAAGCTGCCCAGCAGCAGCAAGGGTGGCCTGGTGGCCAAGAAGGCCAAGGGGGGCCTGGGGCATGGAGCAGAGTGTGGGCAGCAGCAGGGCAAGGGAGGCTGTGCTGCCCTCTGCTGTGCCCTGCTGAGGCCACCTCTGGAGCCCTGGGGGCAGCTGTGTGCTGCCCAGGTGCAGAGGGACAGAGAAGTGCTGGAGAAGGCTATGAAGATAATCAGGGGACCAGAACGTCTGCCTTAGGAAGAAAGGCTGAAGAACTTTGGGATGTTTGGCCTGGAGAAGAGCAGCCTGAAGGGGGATCTGATCAATGTTAATCAGTACTTAGAGTGTGGGTGTCAGGAGGATGGGACCAGGCTTGGTTCAGTGGTGCCCAGTGCCAGGACAAGGAACTTCTTTACTTTGAGGGTGGCAGAGCACTGGAGCAGGCTGCCCACAGAGGTGGTGGAGTCTTCACCTCTGGAGTCGTTCCAACCTACCTGCTGCACACCATCCTGCTGGCAGCCTGCTGTACATGAACCTACTCTGGCAGGGGGGGTTAGACTGGATGATCTCAAGAGGTCCCTTCCTACTCCTGTTGTTCTTGGATTCTGTGACATTCCCAACCCAGACATTTTGGTTAAAATATCCCAGAAGCTGCTGTGGATCTCCAAATGCAAAGCTCTCAGGACAGGAGATGGCTCGAGGGGAAACCCTTTGGCCCATGACAAAACATTTTGGTGGCTGTGGTGCAATGATGGAAAGCACCAAGGCACTGGGAGAGGAAGGTGGTGAAGGTTGCAGGGTTTATGATGCTGTTGTTGGGAGGGGTCTGGAGGAACACTTCCAGCAGCGGCTCGGGAGTGAGGTTTGCACAACCAGGCTTGTGCAGGCTGAGCAGGAATGGGTGGGGTGGGGTCAAATGGACCTGGGTCATGGGGTCTGCTTTGTCCTTCACAGACACCCTCTGTTCCCACTGCTGACTCTGCTCTTTGAGAAGTGTGAGCAGGCCACACAGGGCTCCGAGTGCATCACCTCCGCCAGCTTCGACGTCGACATCGAGAACTTCGTCCACCAGCAGGAGCAGGAGCACAAACCCTTCTTCAGTGATGACCCTGAGCTGGACAACCTGGTAGAGGCAGCCTGGGCTTGGCTGATGGTTTTGGGGGGTGGGGAGAAGGTAGGGGTTAAGGAACAAATGGTGAAGACTTCTTGGGCAGTGTCTTTGGGCTCTGTTTGTTGGCCATTTTGGCAGTGTTCTCTCTAGACCCTGTGAGATCTTCTCCAGGACCTTCTCTGAGATGTTTCCCAGAAGATTCTCTGTGAGGACAAAGTCCTGCCTCATTTTTGGTTAGTTTTCCCAGACAAAGGTCATGGGGTCGAGATGTTTGCTGGGAGCAGCCAAGACTGAAGGTTAGTTTGTGCCCCCAGACCTGCCCTGTCTGCAGGAGCTGCTGCTCTGCAGTGCACCATGCAGCCGCTGCGTTCCTGTCTGGCTCCAGCTCCTCTCAGCTCAGCTGTCAGGCACAGCTCGTGTCCTACAGACAAGGCAAAAGAAGAGCTTCTCCCAAAGCCAAATGGTTTGGGACACTGTGGATCACTTTTGGTGGCTTCCCTGTCATGGCAACCCAAATTTCCTACTGTACCCATTGCTGCTGGAACTGCTTGGGGTGGAGCTTTCTTCTGGAACACCAGAAACATCCCCAGGTCCCATTATGTTGTCTTGGAAGCCTCCAGATGTGGTCTCCATGGCAAGGTCTATTGCAGCACCCTGGTGCACTCTCTCAGTGCTCCACAGGCAAGTGTTTCAGGGTCACAAGAGGCAATGTTGCCCACCTCTGATGATGCAAAGAGCAAAGCACCTTCCCTGCAGGTTGACATCCCAGAGAGGAAGTAATTTGGGCAGTTCACAGGCAGCTGTCTGCAAATATTAGAGGAATCCAGGAGGTGATTCTGTCCGGTGAGCAGTCACCAGGGGAAGAAGCAGCAATGTCCATCCAAGGGCCACAGTTGCTGCTTTCCTCAAAAAAGGGCAAGAAATGGCTTCAGGGTGGATGAAAATCTCACATTATCTGTGCCACATTGCCACTTGTGGAGGAGATTGTTGTGACATCTCTAAATCAAGAGAGGCTCTAGAGTCTGTGGGAAGCCCTCCAAGGCAGTTGCTGGCCATGCAAAGCCCCACGTGCAGATTGTGAAACACATCTTGCACTCTTGCAGCCAGGAACAAAATTGGTCTGGGACAGGCAAGCAGAAAAAAGAAATGGTTTGGATTGTTTCAGCTGTGGGACTGAATCTGCATTAGGTGTTGAGGTGCACCAGCAAAACAACTCCACAGCACTGAGGTCCATGACAGGGAGTGCAGGGATCCAGGGAAGAGCAATGGAACCAGCTGAAGCTAAATGAAACCCTAAAACTTTGGGGGAGGAAAACTCTATTTGCAGAATTTTGCAGTTGTTTTGGTTGGAAGAGACCTTTGAGATCATGGAGTCCAAGCCTGAGCCCAGCACTGCCAGGGGTCCACTGTGACCCTCAGCACCACATCTCCAGGGCTTTGAAACCCCTCCAGGGATGGGGACTCCACCACTGCCCTGGGCAGCCTGGGCCAGGCCTGGACAACCCTTTCCATGAAGAAATTGTTCCTCATGTCCAACCTGAACCTCCCCTGGGGCAACCTGAGGCCATTTCCTCTTGTCCTGTCCCTTGGTACCTGGGAGCAGAGCCCAAGCCCCACCTGGCTCCAACCTCCTTGCAGGCAGCTGCAGAGAGCCAGAACGTCTCCCCTCAGCCTCCTCTGCTCCAGCATGAGCACTCTCAGTTCTCTCAGATGCTCCTTGCCATCCCTGTGCTCTAGATCCCTCACCACACATGAGTGTGAAACATCTCCAGCACATGGTCACTGCAGGGTCAGTGGAAGCTATTGTCAGGTGTTTTGGCAGCTTCTTAAAAATTCCAATGCCAGTCCTGGCTTGTGGCCATGGTTTGTGCTGCTGAGGTCAAGTTTGACTGTGGGCACTTGTATTGACCTCGAATGCCTCACGTATGTCCTTGCAGTGTGGTGAACAGGTCAGAGAGGTTCATCTCCTGCTCTGCTCTGCCCTGCTGAGGGCACAGCTGGAATCTTGTGTCCAGAAAGGACCTCAGGGAAGTGCTTGAGAGAGTCCAGGCCAGAGGCACAGAGCTGCTGCAGGCAGTGGAACATCTCCTGGCAGCACAGCTGAGGCAGCTGGGGCTGGGAGCTGGGAGCAGAGCAGCCTGAGGGCTGCCCTCAGTGCTGGGGCTAAAGCTGTGCAGGGCTGGAGCCAGGCTCTGCCCAGGGCTGGCCAAGCACAGCACAAGGGGCACTGGGGGCAGGCTGGAGCAGAGGAGGTGCCAGGGGAACAGGAGGGGAACCTTTGTCCCTGTGAGGGTGCCAGAGCCTGGGGCAGGCTGCCCAGAGAGGTTGTGGAGTCTCCTCTGGAGCCTTTCCACCCCCTTGGATGTGTTCTGGGTGCCCTGCCCTGGGTGCCCTGCTCTGGCAGGGGTTGTGCTGGGGGAGCTCCAGAGGCCCCTTCCAGCCCCTCACATTCTGTGATGCTGTGATACATTTTCCCCCTATTTCTCGGACATTTTGGTCTGTCTGTGCTCTATCCAATGCCCAGAACTTCTCCATAAGCTATCTAAATCACTCAGTATGGTTGATCTCCATCAAGACAGAGGAGATGGTTAATGTGATCATAGAATCACAGAATGATTTGGGTTGGAAGAGACCTTAAAGATCACCTAGCTCCACCCCCCTGCCCTGCTGGAGCAATATCTGGAGGGAATTTTGAATTAAAAAGGCTTACAGAGCTCAAACCTCCACTTTTCACCCTGTTCTTAGCTGGGTAGGGACTCTTTACAAGGGCTTGTTGTGATAGGACAGGAGGGGATGGATTGAAGCTTGGGGAGGGGAGATGAGGAAGGACTTTCCAGTAAGGGTGGGGAGACCCTGGCACAGGTTGCCCAGGGAGGCTGTAGCTGCCCCCTCCTTGGAGGTGCTCAAGGCCAGGCTGGATAAGACCTTGAGCAAGCTGGGCTGGTGGGAGGTGTCCCTGCCCGTGGCAGGGGGATTGTAAGTAGATGATCTTTAAGGTCCTTTCTAACCCAAACCATTCTCTCCCTGCTCTGCTGTGTTTGCCCCGTTTGCATTTGGATCTTTGGTGCTTTTGGGGTGGGTTTTTCCCCCTCTCCGCCAGCGCTTCCCCGGAAGCCGGTGCCGGCAGAGCAGGGCTGCAAAGGCCAGCAGCATTAACTATCATTAGAACAAGAGTCATGTATTCCTCACTGCTGAGATGCACATAATTAGAAATTAGCAAAAGGTCAGCTCTCAGCATTATCAGCTCAATCAGCTGCCGAGTGCCACACACTCAATTAATTCAGCATCTGGAGGTTTTACGACCCCGCGCACGTTCGCCGCCGGACTGTAACTCTCGCCGCGGACAGATATACGGCGCGGCGGAGCAGGGCCATAAAATGAGACCTAAGCAAATGAGCTGAGATAATTGAGAGATTGATTGTTGAGACACGGCTGTGTCAGGTCTGCTTGCCTTTGCCCTTGAATCTTGACTTTCATGGCCGCTGAGCCTCGGGAGGATGCGGCGAGCCGGGGGCGCGACGCTTCCGCCCTGCGCTTCGCCTGCGCCGGCCGGGGAGGAGAGAGAAAACAAAAGCGAGAAGAAGGCAGAACCGGGAAGGATTTTTCCAGCCACAGATGCTCATCCCCGTTGCTGGCCAGCCGCAGGGCCGCTCCCTGCGCCGGGGAGCGCCGCGCGAGGCCGGCTGGGGCTCTCAGGCTGTGCCCAGCCGCGGCTGGTAACGATGGCCGCTGAGATTTACACGTTCCAGGCAGGCTTCGAAATGCCAAGAGGCTTGGTGCCATAAAGCTGGATTTATTGCCCCAGAGTGAATCGCTGAGATTTTATATATGATGCAAGACTCCCAACAGCGGCTGTAAAAGGGGGAGGCTTCGGGAATGGGTCCTGGGTCAGTTTGGTCACAGTTACGGGGCGCAGTTTAACGAGGCCCAGGCGCTGGTGGGGCTGCAGCCCTGTAACCTTGTTAGGAGAAGTGGCCTCTGGGGAATAAACCAAACACTCTCTGGCAGCCAGGGCTCTTCTGGGGCACAGGGAGGAATTCCCATGTAGGCAAAGAGCAGCGTTTGTGAAGGCTGGGGAGGGGAGAGGGCTGCAGAGGGGTGGGGCTTGGGTGAGAATAGTGATTTTGGGGCCTTCTCTTGGTGTGCTGAGAAAGACAACACAGTCAGCTACCACAGAGAGCAGTTCCAGGCTAGACTTTGGGTAAGGATATTGACTTTTGGGTTTTTTTCCAATGCAATAAGGCAAACCATGGTTTTGACTCTGCTGTCCTTGTGCTCTGCTGTAGATGGTGAAGGCGATCCAGGTGCTGCGCATCCACCTCCTGGAACTGGAGAAGGTCAACGAGTTGTGCAAGGACTTTTGCAACCGCTACATCACCTGCCTCAAAACCAAGATGCACAGTGACAACCTACTCAGGAACGACCTGGGGGGGCCCTACTCCCCCAACCCCTCCTCCATCAGCCTCCACCCCCAGGTAACACCACTAAAAATACCTCTAGTCATCATTGTTTTGTGTTGGCCAGCCAGCCAGGTGGTCCAAAAGGGTTTGAGGGCCTCTTGGAAGCAGACAAAAATCCATCCCCAATTGAGGAAAATAATTCCTCCTCCTCCCCCCCTGATTCCTTGCTGATATGGTGCAAAACGTGGGGCTGCAGGGGCAGGGTTTCTTTTGAAATGGGTTTTTCATGGTCCCTTTCTTTCCATGGGTTTGGCAGAGATGCAGCCCAAGTCTCTCTGCAAAAGGGGGAGGTAAGGACTCCTCCCTCCTCCTAAACTCTTTCTTGCAGCAATGAGCCATGGAGGGAATGGACTGCAGGAGCTGTGCTAGTGGACAAGGAATGTGCCTTTGCTTCATGAAAGAGTGCTGTTGCTTTTCAGGAGGGACAGAAACACAACGATTTTCTCTTCCTCCCTCCCCATTCTTGTCTTCATCAAATGGCAGCTCAACAGATTTTGGGGTCTCAGAGAACCCTTTTTGGCTTCCCCACCTGTCTTAGGTTTAGGGAGCAAGACAGATGCTCTTCACCCCTTCCCTAAGGAGTAAAGGAAGTGCTCCACACAGGACTGGGAAGAATTAGAAGTTTAAATGGAGGTATTACTCACAGCTCATACCAAAACATGCAGACAATGCCCAAATGCTATCCAGCCCAGCTCTCCAGTCTGGGCTTCTCCAAAAGCCTCAACAGTCCATCACCTTCCCAACACCTTCGCCCCACCAGCCCTCATCCCCCAGGCCTCAAATCCCAAAAGGCCTCCAATGCTCCCTCCCCACCATACCTCTCTACCCAGACCTGAATGATGCAGTAGAAATTAGCTTGGCCTGAGCCAGGCCACAAACCTCCTCTGCATAGCAGAGATAAGGTCTGTGCCACGAAGGGAGAGAGTGAGGGGGAAGAAGTGGGGGGAGCAGCTTGTGCTGTTCTCTTACAGAGGAGAGATGCAGGCATTCTGGGAATGGAAGAACAAACATTACACTTTCAGGTCCTCCCCCTGGACCTGGCTAGCCTCTGGACACCTGTGCTCTATGGTTCAAGACATCCCAGTTTCTTAACCCCAGGGCACCACCTCTTTGCAGTTGTGCAGTCCCCCCCTGCCATGGTCACTGTTCCCACCCAGGCTGGCTTTTGTGCTTCATTTGGGTTGTAGCTGGGAGAAGGAAATTTGTGCCTCAGGTGCAGGGCAAAGCACGAGGAGATGGTCAAGGACTGCAGGAGTGTCAACAGCAGTGGCCAAACTAGGCCTAGACCTTGGTGTCTCTGGGGAATTGTAGCTGAATGTTTGGGAAGGATGTTTCCCAGGGTCAGGGCCTTTCCTCTGCAGGGAGTCAATGGCTGCTTGCAGCCCAGAAGGCTCCCTTGATGCAAAATATGGGACCTTTGATGATCAGGGTGGGGAGAGCCTGGCCCAGGCTGCCCAGAGAGGTGGAGCTGCCCCATGGCTGGCACCAGGGCAGCTCAGGTTGCTTGGGGCTGGCAGCAACCTGCTGTGGTCGGGGATGTCCCTGGGGGCTGCAGGGGGCTGCACTGGATGACCTTGAAAGGTCCTTTCCAATCCAGATCAGTTTGTGATTCTAAGCTTCTCTCCCTTCTATCTCTCAGATACTGTTTTTGGGAGGGAGAGGGGAAAGTGAAACCTGGGGTTACACAACCCCACCAGAAATCTCTGCAGCCAGCCTGAAGTAACCCAAGAAGCTCCCGGAGTGCTCCTTGCAAAGCAGTCAGGCCAGGGGGTGCTTTTGAGGCACTTTTATGATGATGGAAGGGACAAAACAAATCATTTTCAGCAGCTTGGCTGCAAGCAGTGCAGAGTTTGAAGCTCCAAATGGTCGTGGCCCAGCACGGGGAGGTAAAAGCCACCCCAAAAAAGTTGTGTTTGGGTTGCTTGAAAGCCAAACTCTCCCCCGGGGGATCAAACCAGCCCAGCCCGCGGCTGGGTGCTAATGGCCCCCTCGAATGGACTTCTTCCCCCCGCTGCTTTCTGCTGGCATTCCTTCTGATCCAAATTAGCAAGACACTTGCATGAAAGAGAACAATAATTGCTCCACGAGCATCTCCTTTGTAATTTATTAGTTTCTATTATTGTGCTGTTGCCATGGCAACGGCCGGGCTGAGGAGGGAGATGTGAGATAGGAGCCAGAGCTGCTGCCAGCCAATGGAGAGGCAGGGCTTTTATCAGTAATTTTCATGAAAATAATAAGTGAGGGAGTTAATGAGATGGAAAAGCTGTCCTGTGGCTATTGTGGAGCTTTTTTTCCTGTGTGCTTTTCTCTTCCCCCTCCCCCCTCTCTTTTGGCCCTGTTTTGGGAGGGGTTGCTCTCAGGCAGCATGCGTGGGGCAGGAGCTGGTGGCTCACAAAGAGGTGGGGAGGATATCAGAAAATTAGCATCAGGCTTTGGAAAATAATCAGGCCCATGGAGAGGCCCTGAGCTCCTCTGGCTCCCACAGAGGTGGAGGTGCTGATGTCTCCCTCCTGGGCAAAGCTTGAAAGTTGAGGAATTCATGTGAAGATTTGCTGAATAAACAAGGGATGAGCAAGGCAAGGAAGCACCTTCACAGCATCACAGAACGTGAGGGGCAGGAAGGGGCCTCTGGAGCTCCCCCAGCACAACCCCTGCCAGAGCAGGGCACCCAGGGCAGCCACCCAGAACACATCCAGGGGGGTGGAAAGGCTCCAGAGGAGACTCCACAACCTCTCTGGGCAGCCTGCCCCAGGCTCTGGCACCCTCACAGGGACAAAGGTTCCCCTCCTGTTCCCCTGGCAGCTCCTCTGCTCCAGCTTGCCCCCAGTGCCCCTTGTGCTGTGCTTGGCCATCCCTGGGCAGAGCCTGGCTCCAGCCCTGCACAGCTTTAGCCCCAGCACTGAGGGCAGCCCTCAGGCTGCTCTGCTCCCAGCTCCCAGCCCCAGCTGCCTCAGCTGTGCTGCCAGGAGATGTTCCACTGCCTGCAGCAGCTCTGTGCCTCTGGCCTGGACTCTCTCAAGCACTTCCCTGAGGTCCTGCTGGAGCTGAGGGGCCCAGAGCTGGACACAAGATTCCAGCTGTGGCCTCAGCAGGGCAGAGCAGAGGGGCAGGAGCACCTCTCTGACCCACTCCCCACAGCCCTTCTAATGCACCCCAGGATGCCCTTGGCCTTCTCAGCTCAGGGACATCCTTCTGGCCACCAGGACCCCCAGGCTCCTCTGTGCTGCTCTCCAAGAGCTCAGCCTTTTGATTGGAAGAGGCCTGTAAGAGTCCAAGGCAGCACTGACATCCACAACTAAATCCTGTGCCTCAGCACCAAGGATGAGTGCACCTTGCAAGGACTCCAGGGGAAGGGAAAGGATTGCTCAGCAGTGAAAGGTCCTTAGCAGGCAACAGGAGCTGAAGCTTTCCTGGTGATGGCTCAGAGGGAGCCACATCTCCCTGGGCCTTTGGATGGGGACCATGTGCAGTGGTGATGCAACAGCAATTTCCTTCTCATTATCCAACTAAGCAATGTCAAGGGCCTAAGCACTTCAGCTCATGGAATTTGCATGGAGAAGGCTTGAAACAATTGGTGGAAATCCTCTAGAGCCATCAGTGGCGTTTTAAGGGCTGGGGGAGCTCCAGAGAGCAGAGCAAGCACTGGGTCAGTGTTTTAAAAATGGCAAGGTAGGGTCCTGGCCCTGGGCAGGAACAACCTCCTGCAGCAGCACAGGGCAGGGGGAAGCTGCTGGCAAGCAGCTCCAAGCACTGCAGCTGGCAGTGCTGGGGACAAGAAGCTGCCCAGCAGCAGCAAGGTGGCCTGGTGGGCAAGAAGGCCAAGGGGGGCCTGGGGGCATGGAGCAGAGTGTGGGCAGCAGCAGGGCAAGGGAGGCTGTGCTGCCCCTCTGCTCTGCTCTGGGGAGACCTCCCCTGCAGGGCTGGGGCCAGCTCTGGAGCCCTCAACACCAGAGGGACCTGGAGCTGCTGGAGAGGCTCCAGAGGAGGCCACAGAGATGATCAGAGGCTGCAGCAGCTCTGCTGTGGGGCCAGGCTGAGGGAGCTGGGGCTGTGCAGCCTGGAGAGGAGAAGGCTCCAGGCAGAGCTCAGAGCAACCTTCCAGCACCTGAAGGGCTGCAAGGAGGCTGCAGAGGGACTGTTGCCAAAGGCCTGCAGGGACAGCACCAGGGGCAATGGTTTGGGATGAGAGCAGAGCAGATTGAGATTGGCTGTGAGGAACAAGCTCTGCAGCAGGAGGCTGCTGGAAGGCTGCAGCAGGCTGCCCAGGGAGGTGGTTGAGGCTCCATCCCTGGAGCTCTTCCAGGTGAGGCTGGAGAGGGCTGTGGGCAGGCTGCTCCAGTGGGGATGTCCCTGCTGCCTGCAGGGGCTGCACTGGGTGAGCTCTGCAGCTGCCTTCCAACCCCAACCCATTCCATGATCCTGTGATCCCTGTGCCCCCAGTGGGACAGAGTCTCCCCCATGCCATGACTTTGAGTGGTTTTGTCAAGGAGACAACACTGTTTGGGGCACATAGCTGGCAAATGAGTCACAGGGCTCAGCACTGGCTCTGAAAAACTCCCTCTCTCCAGCTCAGGCCACACTGCTTTGGCTGCAGCCCAGGCTGCCCTTGGCCTCCTGTGCTGCCAGTGCCCATTGCTGGCTGCTGCCCAGCTGCTCCCCCCCAGCACCCCCAAGGCCTTCCCTGCAGGGCTGCTCTCACTCTCCTCACCCCCAGCCTGGGCTGATACCCAGGGCTGTCCTGACCCAGGGGCAGGACCTTGCCCTTGGCCTTATTGAACCTCCTGAGGTTCTCCTCAGCACAGCTCTGCAGCCTGCCCAGGACCCTCTGGATGGATCCCATCCTGTCCTCCTGCCTTACCAACTGCACAACTCAGCTTGGTTCCATCTGCAGACTTGCTGAGGTGCCTCAGTCTCTGTCACTGAGGACACTGACCAGCTCTGTTCATACAGAGCCCTGAGGGACACCACTTGTCACCTGTCTCCATCTGGACATGGAGCTGTTGACCACTACCCTTTGGATGTGACCATCCAGCCAATTCCTCATCCACTGGGCACTCCACCCACCAAACCCACATCTCCCCAGCTTGGAGAGAAGTGTTCAGAGCTGCCCCAGGCTGCCAGGCAAGGGGAATGTTGCCATTTCTGGTGCAGTTTTCTCACCAGCCTGCAGAAAAAAAGAGGAAATAAGAAAGATGTCAACCAGAGCTGAGGGAAAGAGGCCCAGAGCTGGCAAATGTCATGGCTGGGCTTCCCTGGTGTGGCCTTGCCTTGGCACTCTTTGTGCTTCCCAAGCTGAGAACTGCCTGAAGCTCTGCAAATGCAAAACAGCCTGGAGGTGATGGGGAGATGAGAGAGCCCTGGAGAAGTCTTTTGGCTACTGCTGAAATATTCTCCTGGTCACCAAGTCCAGAGCTGACTCCTGGCACTGGCCAAGCTTGGGTGAGAATTGGCTTTTTCCTCTGGGGTGAGCCTTGCAGACAGTTCCCAGCCCTGTTTTCTGCAGTGGTGAAATCCTCCAAGCAAATCCCCTTCCCCCAGGGGCTGCTTTTCACTGGCTTCCTTCCCTCCAGTGCTCTTGGGGCTTTCTTCAAGCCCTCCCTTCCTTTAATAAGTATTTTTTAGAGTTTGTCAGACAGGGAAGGGACAGTGCTCGAGGGGGGCAAAAAGCCAAAGCCCACTGAAGCCACCTGCAACAGCCCCAGCAGGGCAGGGCCTTGCCGAGGCGAGAAGCAAACCCTACCTCAAAGGGAAGCACAGAGCCAGCCCCAGCCAGGGATGAATGGGTTGGGTTAAAAAGTGCATTCTTCAGCTCTGGTTTCAGTGAGGATGGCAAAAGATTTTCCTGTCTTCTCTGACTCCTCCTCCATCTTGCAAGTGGCTGGAGGCTGACAGCTGGGTTGGGTGACCCAAGGCAGAGCCTCCTGCGTGGCTTTATCCAGGTTTGGCTTGTGGTCGAGCTCAGGTTTCTCTCTTATTGAAAGCCAATTTTTATCTCATCTCCATCCATCCACAAAGAGCCTGATGGATGTGGCTGAGCCCCCTGCAGGGCTGGGGCAGCTCTGGAGCCCTCAGCACAGCACAGCCAGGGAGCTGGGGCAGCAGGGCCAGAGGAGGCCACAGACCCAACACCACCATAGCCACCAAACCATGTCCTGAAGTGCCACTTTCAGCTTCCTCCTCTGCAGTGTCCTTGGTGCCTCACCCCTTGTTCCATCCCTTCATCTTTCTGGTGGGATGATTAAGTGCTCAAAGGCCACCAGAAGGTCACCCTGGAGCCTTCTCCAGGCTGAACAAGTCCAACTTTCTCAGGACAGCCCCAGTGCCAGGCCAGGCTGGGGCTGAGCAGAAGGCCTTGGGGGTGCTGGGGGTGCAGAGCTGGCCAGGAGCCGGCACCCAGCGCTGCCAGCCCAGCCCCAGCCTGGCCTGGGCTGAGCCCCAGCAGGGTGGGGCAGCAGGGGCAGGGAGGGCATTCTGCCCCTCTGCTGTGCTCTGCTCACCCCCCCTGCAGGCCTGGGGCAGCTCTGGAGCCCTCAGCACAGCACAGCCGGGGAGCTGGGGCAGCAGGGCCAGAGGAGGCCACAGCAGTGCTGGCAGGGCTGGAAGCCCTCTGCTGGGAGCCAGGCTGAGAGACTTGGCCTTGGGCAGCCTGCAGAGGAGAAGGCTCCAGGGACACCTTCTGCTGGCCTCCCAGGCCCTGCAGCAAGCTGGGCACAGAGGCTGGAGCAGGGCCTGTTGGGCCAGGCCAAGGGGGGATGGTTTGGAAGGCCAAGAGGGAGCTTGAGAGTGGAGAGAAGGAGAAATGGTTGAGGCTGAGGCTGGGGAGAGCCTGGCCCAGGCTGCCCAGAGAGGTGGAGCTGCCCCATGGCTGGCACCAGGGCAGCTCAGGTTGCTTGGGGCTGGGAGCAACCTGCTGTGCTTGGGGATGTCCCTGCAGGGGAGTTGGGCTGGATGAGCTTGAAAGACCCCCTCCCACTCCTACTATTCCATGAATCTCCTTACACCAGCTGGAGCCTGGCCACCTCTTCCTCACAGGGTCCAGGAGCTGCTGTTGTCTGCAGTTAATTCTGATTTTCCTCAGCTTCACTGAAGCAGGAACTAAAAAAAATAGGATGAGACAAAATTGTTTACTCCTGTGTGGTACCCAAATAGATTCCTGTGTCATGAAGCACAGGGAGAAGGACATCAGCTCAAGCAGTGCTGGAGTTAGCACTTACACAAAGTGCTTCCTCTGTGACACTTCCCTCACTGTGAGAACCATGGTGGGGTGCAAGATGCTCCACAGAATCCCAGAACAGCCCTGGCTGGCAGAGCCCTGCAGCCCCCCCAGCCCAGCCTCCACCCAGCACCCAAGGCTCAGCACCAAACCCTGTCCCTCCACATGGGGCTGCAACCCCCCCAGGGAGGGAGACTCCAGCACTGCCCTGGGCAGCCCCTTCCAAGCTTTGGGACCCCTGCCAGGGCAGAATATTTCATAGAATCATAGAATGGGCTGGGCTGGAAGGCAGCTGCAGAGCTCCCCCAGTGCAGCCCCTGCAGGCAGCAGGGACATCCCCACTGGAGCAGCCTGCCCAGAGCCCTCTCCAGCCTCACCTGGAAGAGCTCCAGGGCTGGAGCCTCAACCACCTCCCTGGGCAGCCTGCTGCAGCCTTCCAGCAGCCTCCTGCTGCAGAGCTTGTTCCTCACAGCCAATCTCAATCTGCTCTGCTCTCATCCCAAACCATTGCCCCTGGTGCCATCCCTGCAGGCCTTTGGGCACAGTCCCTCTGCAGCCTCCTTGTAGCCCTTCAGGTGCTGGAAGGTTGCTCTGAGCTCTGCCTGGAGCCTTCTCCTCTCCAGGCTGCACAGCCCCAGCTCCCTCAGCCTGGCCTTGTAAATATCCAGCCTCACCCTCCCCCTTTTGGATCTTTTCCACCATCCAAGTGACTTCAGGCCCTGGTGCAGGGCTGGGGCAGGTCAGTCCCGAGGTGCCTGCAGAGCCATCTCCTGAGGCCACAGTTCAGAGCTGCTAGAAACATTTCAACTTCCCTGGGCCTGAGAAGATGAAGTATTCTCCACTGCAGCAAAAATATCACTTGGCTGGCATTTGGGATCTGAGGCAATTAGGATGCAGACTGGGTTTCTTCAGCCTTCTTGGAGATAACCAGATCTATTTTAAGGCAGAGCTTCCCCTTCCATTGGGTGCCCCTGGGGTGACTCCATGAACCTCTTCCCTGGGTTTCTCTCTTAATTGTTGCTTTTTAAGGCACCACTGAGCCTCTGTTTCAGGAGTTTTCCTCTCTGCCACCAAACACCCCCCCCCCACTTTTTGTCATCATAAAATCCTCCTGGAAATGCCTCAGGCCTCTCTCTGTGGGAACAGCAAATTCTTCATCCCACTTGCCTACAGCCCAAATGCCACATTGAGAAATGGTCCTCTGGATGCCCTTCTTTTGGAGGAGTTGTGGGAAAATAAGGAAGGAGATAAAAGTTGGAGGTCTTCAGGCTGGTCCAAAACTCTGTAATCAGCCCTGGCTGTGTCTGTGCTTTGTGAGGTTCTCCAAAGTCCAGCTTTGGCTCACAGGAATGTTCCAGCTTGAGTATTCCAGAAGGCTCTTGGCAGGCTGCAGAAGTGTCCCAGTGCCAGCTGCAAGAGGTTCTCCAAGTCCCAGGGCAAGGTCCTGCAGCTGGCATGGGGCAGCCCCAGGCACAAATCCAGGCTGGGTGCAGTGGGTTGAGAGCAGCCCTGAAGAAAGAGCCTTGGGGGTGCTGAGCAGCTCCCCAGGGGCCAGCAGTGCCTCCTGCAGCCCTCAGGCAGCTGTGTGCTGGCTGCAGCCAGAGCAGGGTGGGCAGAGGGCAGCAGAGGAGATTCTGCCCCTGGGCTCTGCTCTGCTCAGACCTCACCTCCAATCCTGCCTCCAGCTCTGCTGTCCCCAGCAGGAGAAGGACTCAGAGCTGCTGGAGAGGGTCCAGAGGAGGCCACAGAGATGCTCCAAGGGCTGGGGCAGCTCTGCTGGGAGCACAGGCTGAGTGCAGCCACCCTCAGGAAAAGTTCCTCTGCAGCCTTCCTTCAGGATCCTTCAGGTACTGGAAGGTTGCTCTGAGCTCTGCCTGGAGCCTTCTCCTCTCCAGGCTGCACAGCCCCAGCTCCCTCAGCCTGGCCCCACAGCAGAGCTGCTGCAGCCTCTGATCATCTCTGTGGCCTCCTCTGGAGCCTCTCCAGCAGCTCCAGGTCCCTCTGGTGTTGAGGGCTCCAGAGCTGGCCCCAGCCCTGCAGGGGAGGTCTCCCCAGAGCAGAGCAGAGCAGAGGGGCAGGATCCTCTCTCCAGCTCAGGCCACACTGCTTTGGCTGCAGCCCAGGCTGCCCTTGGCCTCCTGTGCTGCCAGTGCCCATTGCTGCCTCCTGCCCAGCTGCTCCCCCCCAGCACCCCCAAGGCCTTCCCTGCAGGGCTGCTCTCACTCTCCTCACCCCCAGCCTGGGCTGACAATGAGGACTGTTCCAGCCCAAGTGCAGGACCCTCCACTTGCTCTTGTTGAACCTCCTGAGGTTCCCCTGGGCTACCTCTCCAGGATGCCCAAGATCCCTCTGGATGCCATCCTGTGCCTCTGGCACACCATGGAAGGGGAAAGGCACTGAGTGATTGTAACCACCGAAGGATGCAGAGAAATCAGAGCTGAGCCAGAGCCACTGCAGCAGATCACAGTCATGGGATCCTGCAGTCCTTCAGGCTGGGAAAGATCTATCAGGTCATGGAGTCTGACAGCTCTGCCAGAGCTCCACAAAACCAGGCCCCTCAGCACCACATCTAAACAGCTTTGGACTCCTCCAGGGATGGGGACTCCACCACTGCCCTGGGCAGCCTGGGCCAGGCCTGGACAGCCCTCAAGGGGAAGAATTATTTCTTGTGTCCAAGCTCTCAGGGGTTGCAACTCCTGCTGCAACTTGAGATCATTTCCTCTTCTCCTTCTCACTTGCTGCATGTGAGAAGAGACCCCCTGGCTGCAGCCTCCTTGCAGGGAGCTGCAGAGAGCAAGGAGGTCTCCCTCAGCCTCCTCTGCTCCAGCCTCAACCCCCCCAGCTCCCTCAGCTGCTCCTCCCCAGCCCTCTGCTCCAGACCCTTCCCCAGCTTCCTTGCCCTTCCCTGGCCCTGCTCCAGCCTCTCAAGGTGCTGCTGGGAGCCAGGAGCCCAGCACTGAAGGCAGCACTCAAGGGGTGGCCTCAGCAGTGCCCAGCCCAGGGGCACAACCCCTGCCCTGCTGCTGCTGCCCACAGCACTGCTGCCCCAGGCCAGGCTGCTGGAGGCCTTCTTGCCCGCTGCTGATCAGCACCCCCAGGCTCTTCTCTCCTGGGCACTCTGCAGCCACGTCAGTGGTGACCAGTAGGGAAGGAGCTAATGGATGCACAAACTTACTTAATGTGGAAAGGGGAAAAACCCACAGAAATTCCCCCCCAGGGATGAGAAATGCATCCATGGGGATGGGGGGGGCCTTCCCTCCCCCCTCAAGGATGCAGACACTTCATGTCTTGATGCCTTGTGTGCTCAGATTGCCAGCCCTGGAGCTCAGCTGCAAGGAACAGCAGAGCTGCAGCTTCTGCCCTCAGCCTGTTTCTGTGGGCACCTTCTCTGCTGTCATTTCCTGCCCCTCCTCCAGAGCAAGTCTCTTGCCCCACGTTTCCTGCAGAAAGGCATCCAAAGGGAGGGAAATGGAATGAAACATGGAGAGAAAACTCCCCATGGCTGGCATTTTGTTCAACAGCTGAGAAGCAGCTGGGCACCAGGGGATTGCTGCAGCACAGGGAAATGGGCAGAGAAAGGGGGAAATGTTTTCCTTGCAAGAAATGAGCAATTGGAGTGCCCTTCCAGCTGAGCAAATTCGTTATTTGGGGCTTGTTTGGAAATGTTCATAAATATTCTGTGCCAGCCCCTGCCCAGCTGGGAGGCTGTGGTGCAGTGCCCATTCCCCCAGCCCCTCAGCTGTGGCACCCTTCCCTCCCCAGAACAGTGCTTGAAATCCTCCAATCATTGCTCACTTTGGGCTTGTTTCCAGTTGCTGGATCCCTGGAGCTGGGGCTAAGATGAGAGCTTTTGGGTAAATTATGCTAATTTTTGCAAGGATTAGCTCAGAGCTGCAGAGAAAGCATCAGCTGGGCTGGGGGGAAGAGACTGGAGAGGACCTTTTAATATAAGGAAATAATGGCAGAAAGAGCCTGAAAATACAAATAGAAATAGAAAACCCAAACATACAAACAGCAGAGAGTCACAGAATCACCTGGGCTGGAAGGGACCCCCAGAGCCCACCCAGTGCAGCCCCTGCAGGCAGCAGGGACATCCCCACTGGAGCAGCTTGCCCAGAGCCCTCTCCAGCCTCACCTGGAAGAGCTCCAGGGATGGAGCCTCAACACCTCCCTGGGCAGCCTGCTGCAGCCTGCCAGCAGCCTCCTGCTGCAGAGCTTGTTCCTCACCTCCAATCTCAGTCTGCTCTGCTCTCATCCCAAACCATTGCCCCTGGTGCTGTCCCTGCAGGCCTTTGGCAACAGTCCCTCTGCAGCCTCCTTGTAGCCCTTCAGGTGCTGGAAGGTTGCTCTGAGGTCTCCCTCAGCCTCCTCTGCTCCAGCCTGAGCTCCCCCAGCCCCCTCAGCCCTCCTCCAGCCCAGGGGCTCCAGGCCCTGCTCCAGCCTGGCTGCCCTGCTCTGCACAGGCTCCAGCCCCTCAGGCTCCTTCCTGCAGGGAGGGCCCAGGGCTGAGCACAGCACTCCAGCTGTGGCCTCCCCAGTGCTGAGCACAGGGGGATGGTCACCTCCTGGCCCTGCTGCCCACCCTGCTCCTGACCCAAGCCAGGAGCCCACTGCCCTGCTTGGCACCTGGGCACTGCTGCCTCATGGGCAGTGACTGCCACCCAGCACCCCCAGGGCCCTCTGCAGGCTGCAGCTTTCCAACCACACCTCCCCAGGTCTGGAGCTCCCCGTGGGGCTGCTGTGAGCCAGGGGCAGGCCCTGGCCCTTGGCCTTGCTGACCTTCACCCAGGGAGCCTTGGCCCATGGCTCTGACCTGCCCAGGTCCTGCTGTAAAGCTTCCCTAGGCTCTGGCAGATGGACTCAGCCACCCAGCTCGGTGCCACCTGCAGACTGAGGCAGCCCCAATGCCCTCTCCCAGGTCATGGATAAGGACACTAAGGAGGGCAGGCCCCAGAGCTGAGCCCTGGGGGACACCACTGGTGACTGGGTGCTAGAGAAGGATAGGATAGGATAGGATAGGATAGGATAGGATAGGATAGGATAGGATAGGATAGGATAGGATAGGATAGGATAGGGCAGGGCAGGGCAGGGCAGGGCAGGGCAGGGCAGGGCAGGATTCTTCCATTATTCATCTCAGTCTTTCCCTCTGGGTTTGGCAGGGGGAGGCCATGGGCCTTGCCCTGGCTTTTGGCAGCTGCTCCAGGGCCAGTTCCAGTCCAAGCACCAAAGCCCAGCTACTTGTAGTGAAAACTGGAGAAATTCCTTCTTGGCTCTCATCTCTGTTACTTTCCTCTTCTCCCCTCCTGAGAAAGATGTTCAGTGGGAGCTCTGCGAGGTGCAAATCCTTACTTTTCCCTTGCCCACCTGCTTTGGCCCTGGCACCCAAGTGCACAAAGCCTCTCTCCACCTGGTGGAGGGCTGGCCGGAGGGGAAGCAGCCCTTGCCGCTGCTGCCTGCGAAAGTCCTCCATTTCGGTCTCTCCCCCCGCAGGAGCTGCTGCAGAGCTCGCCGGCCGCGCTGCCGCCCGCCTCCAACCCGCCCCCGGGCATCGTGGTGCCGGCGGCGGCGCTGCCCGCGGGCAACCTGCCCCTGAGCGCCGGCAGCGCCTCGCCCGCCGTGGCAGGTAGGCAGCGGGGCAGGCGGGCGGGCGGGGGGAGGGGGAATCGGGGGGTTCGGAGCCCCCATGAGCCTTTCTTCCGCAGGCGGAGCCTTGTACCAGCCTGTGACGATGGTGACGTCGCAGGGCCAGGTCCTTGCCCAGGCCATCGCCCCTGGTGCCCTGCAGATCCCCAGCGCCCAGGTAAGAGCTCAGCTCCCTTGGAAGAAGTATTTTTGAGCTGCTCCAGGCAGCAAAACCAGCCCGAACTGCCCCTTCAGAGCAGCGGCTGGAGTCTCCTAAAGTTTGCATTCGGGAGCAATGCTGATTAAACCCATGCTGGGCAGCCTGGGGGAGCTACCAGCAGGGACCTCACCGAGGGGAGCGGAGCTGGGCTGAGGCTCTGCTGCGGGGTGGAGCACCAGGGTAACAGCAGCAGGCTGTGACAGGACCCTGGGGATATGGCAGCACAGAGCAGGGTGTGCTAGGATACTGCACTGCATTGTACTGTGCTCTATTATACTAATATCTATACCATAAACCCAACCCCTCCCCTCCCCTCCCCTCCCCTCCCCTTCCCTTCCCTTCCCCCCCCTCCCCTCCCCTCCCCTCCCTCCCTCCCCCTTCCCTCCCTTCCTTCCCTCCCTTCCCTTCCCTTCCCTTCCCTTCCCTTCCCTTCCTTCCCTTCCCTCCCTTCCCTTCCCTTCCTCCCCTTCCCTTCCCTTCCCTTCCCTTCTTCCCTTCCCTTCCCTTCCCTTCCCTTCCCTTCCCTTCCCTTCCTTCCCTTCCCTTCCCTTCCCTTCCCTTCCCTTCCCTTCCCTTCCCTTCCCTTCATCACAGGAAGGGTATTTTGTTCCTGGAGTTATTTCCAGGGAAGGGCAAGGGAGCTGGGGAAGGGTCTGGAGCAGAGGGCTGGGGAGGAGCAGCTGAGGGAGCTGGGGGGGTTGAGGCTGGAGCAGAGGAGGCTGAGGGAGACCTCCTTGCTCTCTGCAGCTCCCTGAGAGGAGGTTGCAGCCAGGTGGGGATTGGTCTCCTCTCCTTAGTCTCAGGTGATAAAAGGAGAGCAAATGGTCTGCATTTGTGCCAGGGGAGGGTTGGGTTGGAGATCAGTAACAATTTCTGTGCTGCAGGAGTGGTCAGGGCCTGGCACAGGCTGCCCAGGGAGGTGGTGGAGTCCCCATGCCTGGAAGTGATCAAGAAGGCTGTGGCCATGGCACCTGGGGCCATGGGTTAGTGGCCATGGTGGTGTTGGGTTGGTGTTGGGCTGGGTGATCCTAGAGAGCTTTTCCAACCTTAAAATTCTGTATCAAATCATATTATCCCAGAATCCCAGCAGGGATGAGTTGGAAGGGACCCCTGGAGCTCCTCCAGTCCAGGCCCTGCTCCAGCAGGGCCCCCAGCAGCTTGCCCAGGGGCACAGTGCCCGGGGGGGTTGGAAGCTCTCCACACCAGCACACTCCACAACCTCTCTGGGCAGCCTGCTCCAGGCCTCCAGCAGCCTCCCAACAAACAACTTGCTCCTCCTCTTCACATGGAACCTCACCAGGATGGGTATTAGATAACATATTAGGATACATTAATTGTATTGACATCAAAGATTCCTTCCCATCCTACCCTACCCTACCCTACCCTACCCTACCCTACCCTACCCTATCCTATCCTATCCTACCCTACCCTACCCTATCCTATCCTATCCTACCCTATCCTATCCTATCTATCCTACCCTACTACCCTATCCTATCCTATCCTACCCTACCCTACCCTACCCTATCCTATCCTATCCTACCCTATCCTATCCTATCCTATCCTACCTACCCTATCCTACCCACCCTATCCCTACCTATACCCATCCTATCCTATCCTACCTACCTACCCTACCCTCCTACCCTACCCTATCCTACCCTATCCTATCCTATCCTACCCTACCCTATCCTACCCTACCCTATCCTACCCTATCCTATCCTATCCTATCCTATCCTATCCTATCCTACCCTACCCTATCCTATCCCATCCCATTCCATCCCTCCCATCCCATCCCATCCCATCCCATCCCATCCCATCCCCATCCCATCCATTCCTCCCCAAGCCACCCCATGCCACCCCATTATTCCACACCCTTCCATCCTTGCTGCCATGCCACCCCACTCTGGGCTCACTGCAGCACTGCCTCTCCACTGTGCTCCCAGCTCTCCTCTTTCCTTGCTTTGGAATTTTGGGGAACTTTTAGTTCTTTGCTCTGCTTCCATTCTTTTTGTTTCTGTCTTCACAACTGACCCTGCAGGCTCCCCCCATCCTTGCCCTAAGGGGACAGTTTGGGGTCCCAGTGGGTTTCTAACCCCCTTGCCCCCTGTTGGCTGTGCTGCTCTTGGTGTCTTCCCAGCCCCCTCTGCCCAGCAGGCTGGGCACAAACTCTTCCACCTCTGCCCTGGTGCCTCATGGGGGCAGAGCAGGAAAAGCAGAGCATCCCAGAGTGGTCTGTGCTGGAAGGGACCCCCAGAGCTCACCCACTGCAGCCCCCTGCACTCAGCAGGGACATCCTCCACTGGATCAGGTTGCCCAGAGCCCTGTCCAGCTTCCCCTGGAATATCCCCAGGGATGGAGCCCCAGCCACCTCCCTGGGCAGCCTGTCCCAGGGCTCCACCACCCTCATGGTACAATCCCTCTGTCTCAATGGCTTTTCCTCAGCTGAACTGCAGGAGTCTCCTGAAATGCAGTCAAGAGGCACTCTGGGCACAGGGGGCAGCTCCCTGGCAGGTCTCTGCCAGCAGGATGCTCTTTGATGATCCTGTCTTTAGCATCTCCCTGTCCTGGCCTTCAGCCTTGGGCTCAACCCTGCCTGGTGGGGAGAACATGAGCTGAGGGAGTAGCAGGGCAGGGAGAGAGCCCTGGACAAGCACCTCTTGATGCTCTTCCCCCATGCTGCCAGCCTGATTTATGCAGCCAGAGCCCAGGGGAATGGCAGGACCTGATGTTTAAATTCATCCAGAAGTGTTTTGATGAAGGGCTGTGGGAAAAAAGGGATAAGCCCTCCCTTTGGAAGCCCAGCACCGAGCTTCCCCTTGGGTTCCTGCACCCCCATGAGGCTGCTGCTGCAGGGAGTGGCCTGGGGGGACAGAGCAAAGTTTTGCTGAGGTTTTGGGTTGGTTCTGCTCCTTTCTGGGGCAGGTTTTGCTGAGGTTTTGGGCTGGTTCTGAGCATTTCTGGGGCAGGTTTTGCTGAGGTTTGGGGCTGGTTCTGCTCCTTTCTGGGGCAGGTTTTGCTGAGGTTTGGGGCTGGTTCTGCTCAGTTCTGGGGCAGGTTTTGCTGAGGTTTTGGGCTGGTTCTGCTCAGTTCTGGGGCAGTTTTGCTGAGGTTTTGGGCTGGTTCTGAGCATTTCTGGGGCAGTTTTGCTGAGTTTTGGGCTGGTTCTGAGCATTTCTGGGGCAGTTTTGCTGAGTTTGGGGCTGGTTCTGCTCAGTTCTGGGGCAGGTTTTGCTGAGGTTTGGGGCTGGTTCTGCTCATTTCTTGGGGTCAGTTCTCTTTTGTTGGGTCGACAGAGCAAAGTTTTGCTCTGTGGGGCTCGTTTCTCCTTGTGGTAGGCATCAGCTGGGTGATGAGTGCAGGTCTGCAGGGGCTGCAGGGGTGGCAGGGCTTGACCTCAGGTTTGTAAAGCCAGCTTTTGGGGAGGGCTTTTGTTGTTTTGGGGGTTTTTAGGGTCAGATGGATTTGGTTCATAAAGAGCAGTTCTGACATCAGCACCACTGAGGAGAAGGGAAGAGAAGTCCTTGGCTCTTGGCAAAGCACTGGCCAGGAAATGGAGATCCTGGGGCCAGATGTGGACTGAGAAGGGGCTTGGGTGCTGCTGGCTGTGGAGCACAGCAGCTTGGGCTGCAGGTCCCCAGGCTCTGGGTTCATTTTGCTCAGTTTTGTTTTGGTTTTTCTCATTTTTTGAGCCAGTTTTGCTGAGGTTTTGGGCTGGTTCAGCTGATTTTTTGAGCCAGTTTTGGGCTGGTTCTGCTCAGTTCTGGGGCAGGTTTTGCTGAGGTTTTGGGCTGGTTCTGCTCAGTTCTGGGGCAGGTTTTGCTGAGGTTTTGGGCTGGTTCTGCTCCTTTCTGGGGCAGGTTTTGCTGAGGTTTTGGGCTGGTTCTGCTCCTTTCTGGGGCAGGTTTTGCTGAGTTTGGGGCTGTTCTGCTCAGTTCTGGGGCAGGTTTTGCTGAGGTTTGGGCTGTTCGCCCTTTCTGGGCAGGTTTTGCTGAGGTTTGGGCTGGTTTCTGCTCACTTCTTGGGGTCAGTTTCTCTTTTGTTGGGTGGATTTTCTGGGTTTTGGTTTGGCTTTCTGATTTTTTGGGGTGCCCATCCCATTCTCAGGCAGTGCTGTCCCCATCCTCTCTCCCAACAGGTCAACCTGGACCTCACCTCCCTCCTGATGGTGAGGACAAGAAGTCCAAGAACAAGCGAGGCGTGCTGCCCAAGCACGCCACCAAACATCATCGCTCCTGGCTCTTCCAGCACCTCATGGTGAGCACTGCAGCCCCCAGACCTGAGCAGCTGGGGGGGAGGGCAGACCCAGACCCAAACACTCGAGGCAGTTTGTCTGAGTTGAGTTGGGAGGCATCAATGGCTTTGGTTTTATCCTGGGAGGCTTTGGGATGACCTTTGTCAGTGCAGGTGCCACAAATGCTCCCTCCATGCCTGAAGAAGCAAACCAAACCAGAGAGGATTCCATCCATGACTCAGAATGGAGGATGAAATGTTTTGGGGTTCTTCCCACTTAAAAGCTCCAGAATCCCACTTTTTTCAGCAAGCCAGAGTGTGGAAGCTGCCCCTGGGGGTGGCTGAGGCACATCAACAATCAGGTGAGACCCAGAATGACACTCCCCCTGCTTAGGGCTGAGGACCACAGAGTCACAGAACTGTCAGGGCTGGAAGTGACCTCAAGGTTCAGACAGTTCCAACCCCCTGCCATGGGCAGGGACACCTCACACTGCAGCAGGCTGCTCACAGCCACCTCCAGCCTGGCTTTCAAAACCTCCATGGATGAGGCTTCCACTACAGGGGAACCTCCGGAGCTTCAACAAGAGCAAGTGGAGGGTCCTGCACTTGGGCTGGAACAGTCCTCATTGTCAGCCCAGGCTGGGGGTGAGGAGAGTGAGAGCAGCCCTGCAGGGAAGGCCTTGGGGGTGCTGGGGGGAGCAGCTGGCAGCAGCCAGCAATGGGCACTGGCAGCACAGGAGGCCAAGGGCAGCCTGGGCTGCAGCCAAAGCATGTGGCCTGAGCTGGAGAGAGGATCCTGCCCCTCTGCTCTGCCCTGGGGAGACCTCCCCTGCAGGGCTGGGGCCAGCTCTGGAGCCCTCAACACCAGAGGGACCTGGAGCTGCTGGAGAGGCTCCAGAGGAGGCCACAGAGATGATCAGAGGCTGCAGCAGCTCTGCTGTGGGGCCAGGCTGAGGGAGCTGGGGCTGTGCAGCCTGGAGAGGAGAAGGCTCCAGGCAGAGCTCAGAGCAACCTCCCAGTACCTGAAGGGCTACAAGGAGGCTGCAGAGGGACTGTTGCCAAAGGCCTGCAGGGACAGCACCAGGGGCAATGGTTTGGGATGAGAGCAGAGCAGATTGAGATTGGAGGTGAGGAACAAGCTCTGCAGCAGGAGGCTGCTGGAAGGCTGCAGCAGGCTGCCCAGGGAGGTGGTTGAGGCTCCATCCCTGGAGCTCTTCCAGGTGAGGCTGGAGAGGGCTCTGGGCAGGCTGCTCCAGTGGGGATGTCCCTGCTGCCTGCAGGGGCTGCACTGGGGGAGCTCTGCAGCTGCCTTCCAACCCCAACCCATTCCATGATCCTGTGATCCCTGTGCCCCCAGTGGGACAGAGTCTCCCCCATGCCATGACTTTGAGTGGTTTTGTCAAGGAGACAACACTGTTTGGGGCACATAGCTGGCAAATGAGTCACAGGGCTCAGCACTGGCTCTGCTGGACAGTGTGGGGGGCTGCTGCAGTAGTGACAACTTCATTTTGGGGTTGGAAAGGAGGAGTTCAGCACAGCTGGGGGAGGCTGCCATCTCAAGGGCTGGGAGTTCTATCTGCCAAGGAGTGCAGCAGTGATAGCAGTTGGAAGCCCAAACCCCACCTTGCCAGCAACCATTGATAGAGAATCAGTGAATAAAGAGGAATGAAGCAAATGAAAGAAAGTTCTTGTCCTTGAGGGCAAACCTTGCAAAAGGCCAAGGAGCCAGGGGAAACAGCAACCCTTTGGAGGCCACTCTTGAGCTTTGCAGTTGCAGATGCAAGAAGACATCAAATCTGGGTGGGGGAAATAAAGAACAACTTTTCCCCCCTTTTGGGGCTCTTCTGCACACAGGGATCTCAACTTGCTGCCTCTTCTCTTTTTGCTCCCAGCACCCCTACCCCACCGAGGTAGAGAAGAGGCAAATTGCTGCCCAAACCAACCTGACCCTCTTGCAAGTCAACAACTGGTGAGTGCAGCACTGCTGCATCCGCCCTGGCTGCCTTTGGGCATTGCTTAGCACTACCAGAAGGATGGTTTTACCCGGGGAGGTGGTGGAGTCACCTTCATTGGAGCTGTTCAGGAGGAGACTGGCTGGGGTGCTTGGTGCCATGGGTTAGCTTAGGTGGGTTGGGTCGGTTGATGGGTTGGACACGATGATCTTGAAGGTCTCTTCCAACCTGGTGTATTGCATTGTGTTGTATTTTGGGGTATCTTGGCTGCTAGGGCTGATTTCTGGGAGACTCTGGGATGTTGACTTGCTGGCATCCCTGTGTGAGGCCTCAGTGCCCTCTCCTGGCAAGCCGGGAAAATCCCTCTGCTGGTGGAACACGGCACAGACCAAGCGGGGCACAACCCCAGCGCTGGCACCACGCAGGCAGAGTTTTGCTTTGTGACTCCTTGGGTTCTGATGGACAGCAGCTGGGGAGGAGCCAGGGGGTGCCCAGCTGGGCAAGAAGGCCACCAGCAGCCTGGCCTGGAGCAGCAGTGGTGTGGGCAGCAGGAGCAGGGCAGGGATTGTGCCCCTGGCTGGGCACTGCTGAGGCCACCCCTGGAGTGCTGCCTTCAGTGCTGGGCTCCTGGCTCCCAGCAGCACCTTGAGAGGCTGGAGCAGGGCCAGGGAAGGGCAAGGAAGCTGGGGAAGGGTCTGGAGCAGAGGGCTGGGGAGGAGCAGCTGAGGAGCTGGGGGGTTGAGGCTGGAGCAGAGGAGGCTGAGGGAGACCTCCTTGCTCTCTGCAGCTCCCTGCAAGGAGGCTGCAGCCAGGGGGGTCTTGGGCTCTGCTCCCAGGTACCAAGGGACAGACAAGAGGCAATGGCCTCAGGTGCCCCAGGGTAGGTTCAGGTTGGCCATGGAGAGAATTTCTTTACTGAAAGGATTCTCAAAGCCTGGCCCAAGCTGCCCAGGGAGGTGGCTGAATCCCCAGCCCTGGAAGTGTTTCAAAGCTGTGGTGCTGAGGCCATAGTTTAGCCCCAGCCTTAGGGACGGGTTGGACTCCATGACCTTCAAGGCCTCTTCCAGCTGCAACAGTTCTCTGAATCTGTTCCACAATTCTGTGTTTTGGTGCTGGAGTCCCCACCCCTGGAGGGGTTTCAGAGCCCTGGAGCTGTGGTGCTGAGGCCACGGGTGTTGGTGCCCTGGCAGTGCTGGGGAAGGGTTGGAGCTTTGGAGGTCTCTCCCTACCAATGTTCTGTGACCTGGCAGCTCAGAGCTGCTGCAGCCCTTCCTCTTTACCCCCCGGTGCCTCTGCCCGGTGCAGGTTCATCAACGCTCGCCGGCGCATCCTGCCCCATGCTGGACGCCAGCAACCCAGACCCGCCCCCAAGGCCAAGAAGATCAAGGCCCACACCGTCCCACGCAGCGCTTCTGGCCCAACTCCATCGCCGCCGCTGCTGCAGCAGCAGGGGTGCAGCGCGGGCACCAACCCTGACGGTAAGCACCAGGCCTGCCGGCCCTGCCCCTCCTGCACAGGGCCCACCAGGCCAACGGAAGCTGCTTGGTCATTAGGGTTGCTAGAGCCCTCCACACCCTGTGGGGAAAACATGTGGTGAAGAGAGCCCACAGAAAATTGTCCTCCAAGAGGATCATGGGAGGGGTGGCAATGGGGCACTGCCATCTCCTCACATAGGAACAGTCCTCAAGGATCACTGGGAGCAGTGGCTGACACCATCAGGCTGTGCTGGCATCCAGCAAGACCTGGGGAGAGAACCTCCTGAAGGTGAAGCAGGGCAAGGGCAGGGCCTGGCCCTGGGCAGGAACAACCTCCTGCAGCAGCACAGGGCAGGGGAAGCTGCTGGCAAGCAGCTCCCAGCAGAAGCATCTGGCAGTGCTGGGGGACAAAAGCTGCCCAGCAGCAGCAAGGTGGCCTGGTGGCAAGAAGGCCAAGGGGGCCTGGGGGCATGGAGCAGAGTGTGGGCAGCAGCAGGCAAGGGAGGCTGTGCTGCCCCTCTGCTGTGCCCTGCTGAGGCCACCTCTGGAGCCCTGGGGGCAGCTGTGTGCTGCCCAGCTGCAGAGGGCCAGAGAATGCTGGAGAAGTCCAGGGCAGCTGGGAAGCTGCTGAGGGGCCTGGAGCAGCTCTGGCAGCAGCCAAGGCTGAGAGGCCTGGGCTGAGAGGCTGCAGCAGAGCAGCCCAGAGGGCACTGAGCACTGCTCATCAAGAGCTGAAGGGCCCCTGAGGGCAGGAGGCTGGGCCAGGCTCTGCTGAGTGGTGGCCAGGGGCAGGCCAGGGGCAGTGGGCAGAGAGTGGAGGCCAGGAGGTTGGAGGTGAAGAGGAGGAGCAGTTGTTTGTTGGGAGGCTGCGGGAGGCCTGAGCAGGCTGCCCAGAGAGGCTGTGGGAGCTTCCAACCCCCCAAGGGCACTGTGCCCCTGGGCAAGCTGCTGGGGTGGCCTGATAATCTCTATTGGGGTACTCACTTGAGATATCTCCTGAGGTACTGGGGAGGGAATAAAGGATGAATGGATAAAGGGGGCGAGAAAAAGATCAGAGATGAAATGAGAAGACAGATGAGACATGACGGGAGAAGACAAGGAGAGAACAGCTGATGAAAATGAGGAGAAAATGAAGCTGACAGATGAGAGGCTGAGAAGAGAGAATGAAGAGAGACAGCTGGCAATGAAGAGTAGAGCTGAAGAGAGCAGAGATGGAATGGAGAAGACAAGATGAGAACAAGGGGAATGAAGAATCTGCATCCAAGCTTTGCCTGGCCAGTCCAGCTGCTGGCCTAAGAATGAAGGCTCCCGCTATGGAATGCAGAGAGAGTCAAGGGCTGGCCGATGGGTGACCTTCAGGGTGTTGTGTCTGGGCTTTGGCTTGGGGGCGACTCTTGGTCTGTGCACTCTTGGGTCCATTTCTTTGCAGCTGTGGACCCCTCATTGTTTCTCTCTCCTCACTTCTGTCACTCCAGGCTCGCTCAGTGGACAACCTGCAGCCCCTCTCGTCAGCCCAGCCACCATAGCCATGCAGCATGCCATGCTGGCTGCCCCGATGACTCCCTCGACGGCACTGAGTAGAGAGGAGGACGATAGATGAGGAGGAAGATGGAGAGGGAGGAAGAGAGGAGGAAGACCTGGAGGAAGAGCCTGGTGGCCTCCCGGCAGCACCCAGCAAACGACCTCAGCTTGGAACAAGTGACTCACTGGAATAGCTCCTGGTGTCCTGCTCAGCTCCTTGACAGCACTGGAAACCAATTCCCCTCCCAGACGCCCCGAGCCTGGCGAGAGCGACCCCAGCTGGTGACATGAGCAAAAGGAGGCAGTGGGGGCGCCCTGGCGGCCCCGAGCGCAGACCCACCCCGCGGCGCCTGGACGGGAGGGACGAGTTTACAGGCACATATTGTGGCCAGATTAATTTGGGGGGGTTTCAGGTTTTCTTCTTCTTTTGCCCTTTTTTGCCCTTTGTTTTTTGGTATGAAAAAGCCTTTTTGGGGCAGCTCTTTCCCCTGCAGCACGTGGCTGCTGTGGGGCGATGGAGGCTTTTTTACCATGGGCCCCCGGCCATCACTTGGATTACTTGGAGCAAAAAAGAACCCACCCCAAGACTGATGCTTTTTGGGGTTTTCCCCCCCAAGCTGCCTCACAGGCAGAAATACTGGGAAGGGGGGAAAAAAAACCATCACTGAGGCAGATTCTGCTTCAGGTTGCATCTGAGAGGGTTTTCACACTCCTGACCCCACCGGATTGCCCAAACCTCCCTCTTTTGGCCCCAAACCTGAGGCCGTTTGGTGACTCTGGACACAACTTTCTGGAAAAGAGGAAGTCCCCCCAAATCCTTTAATTATGTGCTCAACCCCATGGAATCTGGAAGAAACCCCAACCTCGTCCTTAAGGGCTGAGAGTGGACGTGGAGCTGGGGCAGAGCCTCCAGTTGAGACTTTCCCAGGGTGTTTGGCAGCAAAGGCAGAAAAAAAGGGGTGGGGGTGGGTGGGAACCAGTTTAAAAATGCAGATTTGCCCTCAAAATTGAGTGGTGCCCCTCAGGGGTCACCCAGGGCAAGGGTTGAGAATGCTGCTAGGAAGATGGCATCATCCACCCAACAACGGTGGTCTTACCCCAAAGCAGGGGAGGGCAGCTCTGGGAAAAGCCACCAACCCCCCCCCCCAAACATTTTTAGGTGGTTTTTGGAACTGCTGTGGAGAAAAGGCAAACTTCAACCGGGCACAGGGGAACACAAAAGCAACCCCTGGGTGAGGCAGGCTGAAAAGAAATAAAGCATTTTCCTTCTGCAGGCTCCTGCTGGAAATGCAGGTTCTGGGGAGCAGCCTTCGCTTTTCTTTGGTAGCTTCTGCTGGGCTTTTGTCCTTCTTTTGTTTGGCTCTTGAGGGGAAAAAGATCAACAGAAACAGCAGCTGGGGGCAAAGAAACCAAGTGATGAAGTGGGCAGAAAAGCCTCTGTTTGGATCCTGATCTGGTGTGGATTCCTCTTTAATTCCATGAAGGGTTTTGTGTAATTTGGTATGAACTCATCCGGTTACTATAAAGGTGCTACAAGAGGAGGTCTTGCAGCTCTGATTTTATTGGCAGTAACCCCCCAAAAGGGGCAAAATTCCCCTCCAAGAGGTGACTCAAACCCAAAATGGCTGAGAGTTGACCCAAAGCCACAGCAGAGGATGCGGAGCTGGGGATTTGAACTTCCAGCAGCTGCCTCCAGAAATGAGGTCTGAGGAGCTCTGAATGCCAAATCGAGTGCTGCACCCCCACAATGTGGTATTGTGACCCCCAAAATGA
>JAAWVA010000040.1:219425-377327 GCA_015227895.2 Colaptes auratus | reverse complement strand
TCCTCCTCCATCCATCTGACCTAGCACCGACTGCCCCCACCCCAACCCCCAGGTCCGGCAGCCCCGCTGCCAGCAGGCTGCTGCTTCCCCCGCGCCTGCAGAAGTCTGGGTTTAAGTAGTACTAAGTAAGAGTAATTAATAATTATTGCTATTAAATGATAGACATTTGTATGTATCTTATTATTGTCTGTCATTAATTGTTAATAAACATCGTTAGACAGCCTGCAAAGCTGCCATCAGCAAAGACTTAGGAGCTGCCCTGGGTACCAGTGAGCAGAATCCTGCCCAGAAGATGTTACACAAAGAAAAAAATTTGGGGGAAACTTGTCGATTTTGGAGTTTTTTGGTGCCCTGGTGGTGATGTAAGGAAGAGAGAGGCAGCTGTGGAGCTTGGCTGGGAGCCTGCAGGCAGCGAGCAGGGGAGGATGAATGGGGGCTGGAGGTGTGCACGGGAAGCATGCAGGGACAGTCAGTGGGAGCATGCAGGGGGAGCTGCACTGGAGGATGAACGAGAGCTGGAGATGTGCAAGGGAAGCACGCAGGCAGCTGGCAGGAGGTACAGGAGCAGGACAAGGAGTGACAGTGGGAGCCGGGTGTGTGCATGGGGAAGCACAGGGAAGTGAGCATGGATGAGAGCGAGGTGTGCAAGGAAGGGCACAGGGGAGCTGGGAGTGTGCAGCGAGTGCCAAGGAAGGTGCCTGGGAGTGCACAGGAAGTGTACACGGAGCGTGCATGAGAGCTGGGAGAGTGCATGGCAGTGAGCACGGAGCATGCACAGGAGCTGGAAGCATGCATGGAGTGTGCATGGGCATGAGCATGGTGCAGGGAGCACACCTGCAGCACGCACCAGGGACACTCCAAGTGCACAACCAGAGCCAGAAACCAGACAAACAGAGAAAGAAACATGTTGGAATGGGGCAAAAGTTGCTTTTCAGGGAAAGTTTCTTTTCTTTTTTCCCTTCTAGGGAGGGGCAAAAGCCACCTTGGCCGGGGGGAGTGAAACCTGCAGGTGTGTGGGGTGCAGCATGGGAACCGCAGCAGCAGCTCAGTACACCAAGAGCTCCGGGAGTGTGAGATGTGCTCTGTGTTCATGATCCATCACCCAGCGACAGAGTATCTGGCACAGGAACGGCTGCTGTGTCAGCTCTGTGCCTGTGATCCATGTGACAATCCGCAGGGGCAGTGTCCTTCTCCATGGGAACCCCCTGGGTTACCTGTGCTTCATGCACTGCATTAGACACCACATACAGTCAGAGTTTATCTTGTGCAGGATCACCCCAGAATGGCTGACTGGAAGGGAGCTCAGAGCTCATCTCCTCCAACCTCCTGCCAGGCCCAGGGACACCTCTCAGCTGCACTCAGCTGCTCAAGGCCTCATCCAGCCTGGCCCTCAACACCCCCAGGCAGGAGGCAGCCACAGCCTCCCTGGGCAGCCTGGGCCAGAGTCTCAGCTCCCTCCTGCTGAACAACTTCTTCCTCAGCCCCAGGCCGAACCTACTCTCCTTCAGGTTAAAATTACTCCTATGAATGTTATATATATGTGTGTGTAGCTATATGTACCACTGATGAGACCTCACCTCCAATCCTGCCTCCAGCTCTGCTGTCCCCAGCACAAGAAGGACACAGAGGCCAGAGGAGGCCACAAAGATGCTCCAAGGGCTGGAGCAGCTCTGCTGGGAGCACAGGCTGAGGGAGCTGGGGCTGTGCAGCCTGCAGAGGAGAAGGCTCCAGGGGCACCTCAGAGCTGCCTGCCAGCACCTGAAGGCATCCTGCAGGAAGGCTGCAGGGAGACTTTTCCTGAGGGTGTCTGAGCCAGGCCAAGGAGGAATGGTTTGGAGCTGAGGCAGAGCAGGGTCAGAGTGGAGCTGAGGAAGAAGTTGTTCAGCAGGAGGGAGCTGAGACTCTGGCCCCCAGGCTGCCCAGGGAGGCTGTGGCTGCCTCCTGCCTGGGGGTGTTGAGGGCCAGGCTGGATGAGGCCTTGAGCAGCTGAGTGCAGCTGAGAGGTGTCCCTGGGCCTGGCAGGAGGTTGGAGGAGATGAGCTCTGAGCTCCCTTCCAGGCTGAGCCATTCTAGGATCCAGTGATTATCTACACGAGCTCTGTTCTGCTGCTGATCAAAGCAGTTCAGCTGTTTATTCTGTGTAACACAGACAGGAACAGGATGCAGCAGTGTCTATACCACCAATGTATCGGAGATGGTGAATACAAAATCCATCATTTATTCTCATATGGAGTGCAGGTAATGTAGGTAAAAGAGAATATGGATGGTGCAGGGACATGAAGATTATAAAGAAGATCCACAGATAACACACTGCACATAATGTATCTACAGAGTTAATTATTTGTTTATACAGCCTATATAGGACAGAACATAGAGGTACTGTCTATCTTTAATGTGCAAGAGAGAGATCAGGGTCAGTTCCCAGCCAGTTATCTTCCCCATAGAATAATCCCAAATGATGGCCACAGTCCTGCCCACAGTGCTCAGCCAACTCCAGATTCCCACCACGAAACGTGAATGGTTTCATGTGTGGGCACCATGGTGTGGCTGACATCCATTGTTCAGCAGCTGTCACACACTCTGCACTCTCTGTGTGCTGTATTCACAGTGGATATCTGCATCTGCGGAGCTGGGGAAGAGGAACCTCCTGAAGGTGAAGCAGGGTCCTGGCCCTGGGCAGGAACAACCTCCTGCAGCAGCACAGGGCAGGGGAAGCTGCTGGCAAGCAGCTCCAAGCAGAAGCAGCTGGCAGTGCTGGGGGACAAGAAGCTGCCCAGCAGCAGCAAGGTGGCCTGGGGGCCAAGAAGGCCAAGGGGTGGCTGGGGGCATGGAGCAGAGTGTGGGCAGCAGCATGGCAAGGGAGGCGGCTGCCCCTCTGCTGTGCCCTGCTGAGCCACCTCTGAGCCCTGGGGGCAGCTGTGTGCTGCCCAGCTGCAGAGGGCCAGAGAAGTGCTGGAGAGAGTCCAGGGCAGGCCTGGGAAGCTGCTAGGGGCCTGGAGCAGCTCTGGCAGCAGCCAGGCTGAGAGGCCTGGGGCTGAGAGGCTGCAGCAGAGCAGCCCCAGAGGGCAGCTGAGCAATGCTCAGCAAGAGCTGAAGGGCCCCTGGGGGGCGAGGGGCTGGGGCCAGACTCTGCTGAGTGGTGCCCAGTGCCAGGCCAAGGGGCAGTGGACACAAAGTGGAGCCCAGGAGGTTCCACCTGAACAGGAGAAGCAACACCCACAAGTAGGCAGCACATCCCTGCTGCACCCAAATGTGCACTATTTTGACTCATTTATGATGGGAGTGTGTTTTCCAGGTGAGGATCCAGCACAAGCGACCCTTACAAGGACCATTCCTCACTGGAGAGACCCCAGACCTCAACTCCATCTCACAGAGAGGAGGAGAGCAACACCCTCTGAGGTATCTCAGAACGTCCCATTCCCACAATTCCATTTCCATTCCATTCTCTTTCATCGCAGTGAATTTGCTCACAGGCTCCTGCAGGGTCTGGCATAAACAGGGACTGTTAGGGACAAATCCAGCACTGCTTCCCTGACCATCCAGGATTGTCCTTCCTGGATTTCCTGAACTAAATTTCCTGATTTCCTATTTCCTGCATTATTTTTCCTGCATTTCCTAAATTAATTTGCCTGGAATGCCTCTATTTCCTACATCCATTTCCCTCTATTTCCCAGGTTCCCTGGATTCACTCTCCTGGCTTTACTCAGTTTCCTGGAGCATTTCTCAGTTTCCCAGATTTCCAGGTTCCATTTTCCTGAATTTATCCAGCTTTCTGAATTCCTATGCTTGATGTCCCTGCATTCCCTGCATCAGTCTTGCAGACTGCCTCCATTTCCTGCATCCCTTTGCTGGGTGTCCTGAATTCCCCGTCCTGAATTTCCTGACTTTCCAGGATTTTCCCATCCTCTCCCTGCAGAAAATCCACCTTATCCCCACCCCCCCCCGAGGCCCCTGATGGCCATTTTTGGGGCTGCTTTAGCACCCAAGCCCAGGCTTTGATTTTGCTCGACCAGCCAGCCCCAGGTACCCCAAAACCCCTCCGGGATTTGGCGCTTCTCCCCCCAGACCCGGGCTCTGACGCCTGAGCGTCCTGACGAGCCGCAACACCGAGCGAGGCAGAGGGGGCAGGGAACGACTCCCCTGCATTTTGGGGGGATGAAAAAACCCTTTTAGGGTCATGGAATCAATTAATTCAGCACAGCGATGCTCTCATCCCGCAGCCCCAGCGGGAATCCTCCGGTAGCCAAGTGGAAAGGTTTATTAGCCGGGAGCGGCGGCGGCTCCGCAAACACTCCCGCGGCTCCTGCCGGGAGAGGCTGCCCGAGAGGAGATTTAATTAGCGAAAATCTCGTTAGGCAAACGAAATTACCCGTAAGACAATCCAGCTCTGGACAGGGGGTGATTAAAGCACGCCGTTAATTGAGGAAGGCAGCCTGGCTGGGGGGTGGTGGTGAGACCCCTCCACGACCCCCCGAGAAGCCCCCACGCAGGGGACTGCAGCGGGGGACCAGCAACGGCCGGGGTCAGCTCCATGGAACCCCAAACAGGGGACAGCCCCAGGGGCTGGAGGGGGGCAAACAACAAATAGAGGGGATACAGACTGGTACCCACCAGGACCATGTGCTGGCCACTGAGGGATGCAGATCCCAGAATCCATGCAGCTGGCAGCACCATGCAGCTCCCCCAGCCCAGCCCCTGACCCAGCCTGAAGCTCAGCACCACACACCTGTCCCTCACACAGCTCCACACGGGGCTGCAACCCCCCCAGGGAGGGAGACTCCAGCACTGCCCTGGGCAGCCCCTTCCAAGCTTTGGGAGCCCTGCCAGGGCAGAAAGATTTCCTGAGAGCCAGCCTCAGCCTCCCCGGCTGCAGCTGGCAGCCATTGCCTCTGCTCCTGTCCCTTGGCACCCAGGAGCAGAGGCTGCCCCCTGCTCGCTCCAACCTCCCTGCAGGGAGCTGCAGAGAGCAAGGAGGTCTCCCTCAGCCTCCCCTGCTCCAGCTCAACACCCCCAGCCCCCTCAGCCCTCCTCCAGCCCAGGGGCTCCAGGCCCTGCTCCAGCCTGGCTGCCCTGCTCTGGACAGGCTCCAGCCCCTCAGGCTCCTTCCTGCAGGGAGGGCCCAGGGCTGAGCACAGCACTCCAGCTGTGGCCTCCCCAGTGCTGAGCACAGGGGGATGGTCACCTCCTGGCCCTGCTGCCCACCCTGCTCCTGACCCAAGCCAGGAGCCCACTGCCCTGCTTGGCACCTGGGCACTGCTGCCTCATGGGCAGTGACTGCCACCCAGCACCCCCAGGGCCCTCTCCAGGCTGCAGCTTTCCAACCACACCTCCCCAGGTCTGGAGCTCCCCGTGGGGCTGCTGTGAGCCAGGGGCAGGCCCTGGCCCTGCCTTGCTGAACTTCACCCAGGGAGCCTTGGCCCATGGCTCTGACCTGCCCAGGTCCTGCTGTAAAGCTTCCCTAGGCTCTGGCAGATGGACTCAGCCACCCAGCTCGGTGCCACCTGCAGACTGAGGCAGCCCCAATGCCCTCTCCCAGGTCATGGATAAGGACACTAAGGAGGGCAGGCCCCAGAGCTGAGCCCTGGGGGACACCACTGGTGACTGGGTGCCAGCCAGGTTCAGCTCCATTCCCACCACTCCCTGGGCCCAGCCATCAGCCATTTGTTTATCCCCAGGGACCCTTTCTCACCACTCACAGATATTTTGGGTTTATTTCTTGCTCTTCAGGGCTTGTCACACCTGTGGCTGTGCTCACACTGGTCCCTAATGATGCCTGGGAACACCATGGCTGTCAGAACACCAGATTTAGGGGCAGAGGCAGATGGGTACCCACCAGGACCACATGCTGAGCACCAAGTGATGCCACTTCTATTTTTTAAAGTGATTTTAATCTCTTTGAGCATTATTTCCAGCTCATGGGCAAGGTGCTGCACACACTTGTGGCTCTGTTCACTCTGGTCCCTAACGACCTCCAGGAGCACCGTGGCTATTGTAATGTCCAGTTTAGGCAGGGCAGTAGATTGGTACCCACCAAGTGATTGTAAGATACTTTGGCTTTGACCCTTGGGGATGTTTTTCCACCTGAAGGATGCAGACTTGTTCACACTGGTCCCTAATGATGGCTGGGAGCAGCTCCGATGTCGTAACGCTAACTGCATTCGTTTAGCCAGCACAGCACCACAGGGAGAGCTAAAGCAGCACAAGCTGCTGCACTTCACAGCTCCCCAGGATTTAGCATCCCTGCTTCCAGCAACTGGCTGCAGAGGGCTGCTCAGCGCCGCCGCTGCTCCCCCGGCCTTGTGCCATCTTGGGAGAGCACCAGGCAGCCAATAAAACAGCACTGGGTCAGGGCAAGAGGAGCCTGCCCCTGCCCAGGAGCATTCCTTAGGGAATCAGAGTGACAGAATCCATGCAGCTGGCAGAGCCCTGCAGCTCCCCCAGCCCAGCCCCTGACCCAGCACTGAAGGCTCAGCACCAAACCCTGTCCCTCAGCACCAGCTCCACACGGGGCTGCAACCCCCCCAGGGAGGGAGACTCCAGCACTGCCCTGGGCAGCCCCTTCCAAGCTTTGGGACCCCTGCCAGGGCAGAAAGATTTCCTGAGAGCCAGCCTCAGCCTCCCCTGCTGCAGCTGGCAGCCATTGCCTCTGCTCCTGCCCCTTGGCACCCAGCAGCAGAGGCTGCCCCCTCCTCGCTCCAACCTCCCTGCAGGGAGCTGCAGAGTGCAAGGAGGTCTCCCTCAGCCTCCTCTGCTCCAGCCTCAACACCCCCAGCCCCCTCAGCCCTCCTCCAGCCCAGGGGCTCCAGGCCCTGCTCCAGCCTGGCTGCCCTGCTCTGCACAGGCTCCAGCCCCTCAGGCTCCTTCCTGCAGGGAGGGCCCAGGGCTGAGCACAGCACTCCAGCTGTGGCCTCCCCAGTGCTGAGCACAGGGGAGGTCACCTCCTGGCCCTGCTGCCCACCCTGCTCCTGACCCAAGCCAGGTTCACCTCCATTCCACCACTATCTCCACTCATTTCCAAGCATGGATGTAACTGAGTTCTGGGATTTTTCCCACCAGGATCCAGGCTATCCATATGGAAAACTCAAGCAGGGTCACAGGCACAGGCTGTTCTCACCCCTCCAGCAGCCAAACGAGGAGCTCAAGTTGCAGGACACAGCCTAGCCAGGGTCCTGCCATGCTGAGCTGCAAGGCAGCTATTTTGGGATGCAGGATCATTTCACCACCAATTCACCTTGGATTCATGTGACACAGAGCCAGAAGCCCCAAAATAAACAGGGGACCACTCCCCCAGGTTAAAGGGAATAGAAATATAAAATAACAAGAATGCAGCTGAGCCAGTGATGGATATTGAACTGCTGCCACCCACAGACACCCAGCAGAGATTTGTGCTGCCTGGGATCAAGACCAAGAAAGTGTAATGAATGGCCTGGATGAAGAGACACAGGGGACCCTCAGCCACTCTGCTGATGGCACCAAAGAGGGAGGAGTGGAGAAATGGCTGACAGGCTGAGACTCTTCTGCCCCTTGGCCTGCCCCTGGCCACCACTCAGCAGAGCCTGGCCCCAGCCTCCTGCCCCCCAGGGGCCCTTCAGCTCTTGCTGAGCATTGCTCAGCTGCCCTCTGGGGCTGCTCTGCTGCAGCCTCTCAGCCCCAGGCCTCTCAGCCTTGGCTGCTGCCAGAGCTGCTCCAGGCCCCTCAGCAGCTTCCCAGCCTGCCCTGGACTCTCTCCAGCACTTCTCTGGCCCTCTGCAGCTGGGCAGCACACAGCTGCCCCCAGGGCTCCAGAGGTGGCCTCAGCAGGGCACAGCAGAGGGGCAGCACAGCCTCCCTTGCCCTGCTGCTGCCCACACTCTGCTCCATGCCCCCAGGCCCCCCTTGGCCTTCTTGGCCCCCAGGCCACCTTGCTGCTGCTGGGCAGCTTCTTGTCCCCAGCACTGCCAGCTGCTTCTGCTTGGAGCTGCTTGCCAGCAGCTTGCCCCTGCCCTGTGCTGCTGCAGGAGGTTGTTCCTGCCCAGGGCCAGGACCCTGCCCTTGCCCTGCTTCACCTTCAGCAGGTTGCTCTCCCCCAGCTCTCAGCCTGCCCAGGGCTCCCTGGATGCCAGCACAGCCTGAGGGCTCTCAGCCACTGCTCCCAGTTTGGTCCCACCAGCAAACTGGCTGAGGGTCCTCTCTGTGCCTTCATCCAGGTTGGTGATGAGATCAATCCAGCCACTGATGAGATCAATCCAGCCATAATTTCCTATTACAAAGCAATCAAGCTGTGATTTTTCTATTACAAATCAATCAATCAATGGTTCTTTATTGCAAGTCAATTCAAATTAAGTCAGATTTAATTAGATTTAGGTTTCATTGCTGTGGGGCTAAATGCCACCTCCTCACCCCCCATACACCCCCCCTCAGCAGGTATTTATAGCTGGCATCTCATCCCCCTGCCCTCAGCCCCAGCCCTTAATTAAATCAGCACAAAGAGTGGCTTGTTGAGGGCCCTGGCCACATGAAGTGGAGCTGGAGAACAGGAAACAAAGGGTTGGATTCTGTCTGCCTGGCTGAAGGGTGCTGTGTGTGCAGAGGGGCCGGGGAGGGGTCCCCTGCCAGGGCAGCGATGGCACCGGATGGGAAAAGGGCAAGCTGTGTGGTGAGGAAAAGGGCTCTGCTGACTGGGTTTGTGCTCGGGGGGGGTGAGGGGGTCTTGGTAAAGGGATCAAGCCAAGGAGTCCTGCCTAAGGGTCTCTGGCCAGCAGACTCCTGTGAACAGGGCTCTGCTCGGAAGGGGCTGCTAACAGGGCTCTTGCCAGGGGGCAGTACTGAGGGGGTGCTGCTAAGGGGTTCTTGCCAAAGGGGCTCTTGCTAAGAGGGTCTTTGCACTTCCCACCCTGCAGGGTTCATCTCTCCCCAGGACACATTTTGGGTTCATTTCAGCTGCTTTCAGGAGCAGCCTCCACTACAACCTGCTGAGCCCTTCCCACTACATCCCAGCAGCATGAGAGCACTTCTGCACCCAGCTCCCCTCCCCACACAATGAACTCAGGGTGAAACCAAGCTCCTGAGGATTCCCACAGGGATAACAGTGCCTGGGAATGTCTCTGGCTTCCCCCCAGCTGAGTCAAATCCCAGCAGCAATGTCTGCAGGGAAAGTAAGTCCCTGCCTGATGTCCACTGCATTGAAGTAACCTTGGCCACTCTCCCTGGTTGTGGCATCAATGTTCCCCATGGATCCTCCAGTGCTGGCTGGGGGATGTTTGGGTCAGAAGGATTGATCCTGTGTGGAGTAAGGTGGGAAAAGTTCCCTGAAATGGCAGGAAAAGCTCCTGGATGGCACAAGACAGCTCCTGGGATGAGGAGAAAAGGTTGGAATGATCCAAAAGTGATCAAGAAAAATCAGCACTGGGATGGAAGGAATGCAGGGGGGGAATGGGAATGGGGAATGTGGCCAGTGGTGGGAATGGGGATGGGGGAGTCACAGCCAAAAGCTGGAGGACAAAAGGGACAAAAGTCATTAAAACTGCAGGGGGAGCACCAAAATTGGAGCAGAATCACCAAAACTGTACCAGCACTGCTGCAACTGCCCCAGCGTCCCCACCAGCTGCACAGTTTCCCTCCAAGCAGGTAAGCTGCATTCCAAGTGCATGAGCATGCCCAAAGCTGCAGCAGCAGCCCTGGGGCTCCACCAGCATCACCTGGACAAGCACCAGCAAAAATGCACCAGCAGCTGTAAACAGGGGGAGAGCACCCCCAAACCCACACAGCACCCCTAAAAACTGCCCCAGCACCCCTGAACCTGCCCCAGCACCCCCAGCAGCAGGTGCCCAGCACTGTCAGCACCATGAAGATTGAACCAGCACCACTGAACCTGGATGAGCACCCCCAATACTGCATCAGCAGGATGAGGGCACAGAGGGCACTGCCAGGCAGTCTGCTGGTGACACCAAACTGGGAGCAGTGGTGACAGCCCTCAGGCTCTGCTGCCAGCCAGCCAGACCAGGACAGGCTGCAGAGCTGGGGGGGAGAAAGGGAATGGAATCCAACAAGGGCAGGGGAGAGTCTGGCAGCTGGGGAAGGACAACCACATGGAGCAGGAGAGGTTGGGGACTGAGCTGGTGGAGAGCAGAGCAGGGGAAGGGCTGTGGGGAGTGGGTCAGAGAGGTGCTCCTGCCCCTCTGCTCTGCCCTGCTGAGGCCACAGCTGGAATCTTGTGTCCAGCTCTGGGCCCCTCAGCTCCAGCAGGACCTCAGCACACTGCTTGAGAGAGTCCAGGCCAGAGGCACAGAGCTGCTGCAGGCAGTGGAACATCTCCTGGGAGCACAGCTGAGGCAGCTGGGGCTGGGAGCTGGGAGCAGAGCAGCCTGAGGGCTGCCCTCAGTGCTGGGGCTAAAGCTGTGCAGGGCTGGAGCCAGGCTCTGCCCAGGGCTGGCCAAGCACAGCACAAGGGGCACTGGGGGCAAGCTGGAGCAGAGGAGGTGCCAGGGGAACAGGAGGGGAACCTTTGTCCCTGTGAGGGTGCCAGAGCCTGGGGCAGGCTGCCCAGAGAGGTTGTGGAGTCTCCTCTGGAGCCTTTCCACCCCCCTGGATGTGTTCTGGGTGCCCTGCCCTGGGTGCCCTGCTCTGGCAGGGGTTGTGCTGGGGGAGCCCCAGAGGCCCCTTCCAGCCCCTCACATTCTGTGATGCTGTGATCCCTAAACTCACAGCAGCATCAGCCCAAGTACACAGGCAGCCCTAAACATGCAACCAGCACCCCTGAAGGTGCACCATTAGCCCCCAAATTACACCAGCATCCTGAAAATCATTCCAGCATCCCTAAAACTGTAAGTGCCACACTGCCCCAGCACCCCTGAAAGCACACCACCAACCCCCAGCTGAACCAGCACCCCTGGAACCTGCCCCAGCACCCCTGGAACCAGCCCCAGCATCCCTGGAACCTGCCCCTGCATCCCTGGAACCTGCCCCAGCATCCCTGGATATGGACCTGCATCCCTGGAACCTGCCCCTGCATCCCTGGAACCTGCCCCTGCATCTCTGGAACCTCCCCTGCATCTCTGGAACCTCCCCTGCATCCCTGGAACCTGCTCCAGCATCCCTGGAACCTGCTCCAGCACCCCTGGAACCTGCCCCAGCACCCCTGGAACCTGCCCCTGCATCTCTGGATCCTGCCCCAGCATCCCTGGAACCTGCCCCTGCATCCCTGGAACCTGCCCCTGCACCCCTGGACCCTGCCCCAGCATCCCTGGACCCTCCCCCAGCGTCCCTGGAACCTGCCCCTGCATGCCTGGAACCTGCCCCTGCGTCCCTGGAACCTGCCCCTGCGTCCCTGGAACCTGCCCCAGCGTCCCTTGAACCTGCCCCTGCATCCCTGGAACCTGCCCCTGCACCCCTGGAACCTGCTCCAGCATCCCTGGAACCTGCTCCAGCACCCCTGGAACCTGCCCCAGCACCCCTGGAACCTGCCCCAGCACCCCTGGAACCTGCCCCTGCATCTCTGGAACCTGCCCCAGCATCCCTGGAACCTGCCCCTGCATCCCTGGAACCTGCCCCTGCACCCCTGGAACCTGCCCCTGCACCCCTGGACCCTGCCCCAGCGTCCCTGGAACCTGCCCCAGCATCCCTGGAACCTGCCCCTGCATCCCTGGAACCAGGACTGAATAGGGAAAGCATAGGAAGCAGGGCAACAATCAGGCAACAGGGGAACAATATCAGGAAATGGAAACATTCACAAATAGAGGGAAAAATAAAGATACTCTGGAAAAAAATCAGGAAATATGAGGGGAAAAAACCAGGAATTAGGAGTTAAAAATAGGAAGTGGGGCAAAAATCAGGAGATGGAAAAAAAACCACCAGGACATGAGACTAGAGGGAAAAAAATAAAAGACAGGAGTAAAAAAAAAATAGGGAAAAGAAAAAAACAAGAAATGGGAAGAAACTCGGGAAATGGGAAGAAACCCCCCAGGAATTAAGAGGGAAAAATAGGAAATGGGACAAAAATCAGGCAACAGGGAACAAGGGAAAGCAGGAATGGCAACAAAAATAGAGGGACAAATAAAGATATTGGGGGGGAAATATCAGGAAATTGGGGAGGGAACCAAGAAATGGGGAGAAATCACAAAACAGGAAGGAAAACCCCAGGAACTGAGAGGGGAAAATAGGAAATGGGACAAAAATTGGCCACAATGGAAAGAAGTCAGGAAATGAGAAGAAAATAGGGGGGGGAAATTAAGACACTGGGGGAAAAATCAGGAAATAGGGAGGGGGAAGGCAAGGGATGGAGAGAAAATCAGGAAATAGAGGGAAATACCAGGAGACAGGGGGGAAAATCAGGAAATGGGTAGAAAAATCAGGAAATTGGGAGGAGGAACATTAAAACAGAGAGAAAGTCCAAAAAGAGAGGTGAAGGGCCAGGAAATGTAAGGGGAAATGGGGGAGGGGGGATAGGAAATGGGGGGGGGCAGGACTGTCATAACCCTCAAATTCAATACCAATTTCAGGCATTGGGATTGGACATGGCACTTGAAGCCATGGTTTAGTTAGTCATGAGGTGCTGGGTGATAGGTTGGACTTGATGATCTCTGAGGTCTTTTCCAACCTTATTGATTCTATGATTCTATGATTCTAAAAGTGGGGAACGAGGACATCGGGGGGGGGGGAAGGAAGTGAAGGAAAGAAGCAGGAAGTGAAGCAGGTGGAAGTGCTGGGACAGGCACCAAGGCCTGCAGGCAATGCCGAGCAGAGCAGCTGGGACCAACCACTTCCCTTCCAAGCCTTTCTGAGGAGCAGCAGCAGCGCCAGGAGCAGCCCCAGAGCCAGCGCCGCGAGGCTCTCCTCAGGAAGGAGGGAGCCTAGAAGTGCCCTTTGGGAATTCCATCTTGGATGGACCCCAAGTGATGGAGCTGTGACGGCCAGGGCCGGCCCCGGCTGCGGGAGGCACGGGCAGGGCTGGATCCCGGCAGCCGGAGGCACAGGCAGGAGAGGCTCCGGGGGGCGCAGCTCTGGGGAGGGCTGGGCTGGCTGCTGCCTCGGTGCTGTGACTGGGGAGGTCCTGGGGCTGGTGGTGGCGAGAGAGCAGCAGGGAGTGACCCCAGGGCTGCTGGGAAAAGGGGGGGACCCCGAAACCAACCAACCCAAACCACCAAAACCCACACACACAGAACCACACCCCCCAGCAAAACAAACCAACCCAGCCCACAAAAACGGGGGGAAAGGGGAAAGGGGAAAAGGAATAGAGGGGAAATGGAGAAGAGAAAAAAGGGAAAAGGAAAAGGGGGAGAAACAGAAAAAAGCAAAAGAAGACAGAAAAGAAGGAAAAAGGGAAAAGGGGAAAAGGGGGAAGAGGGAAGAAGGGGAAAATGAATGAGAAAGGGAAGGGGAAAGGGAAGGGGAAAGGGAAAGGGAAAGGGAAAGGGAAAGGGAAGGGGAAAGGGAAAGGGAAAGGGAAAGGGAAGGGGAGAGGGAAGGGGAGAGGGAAGGGGAGAGGGAAGGGGAGAGGGAAGGGGAGAGGGAAGGGGAGAGGGAAGGGGAGAGGGAGAGGGAGAGGGAGAGGGAAAGGGAGAGGGAGAGGGAAGGGGAGAGGGAGAGGGAAGGGGAGGAGGGAGAGGGAAGGGGAAGGGGAAGGGGAGAGGGAAGGGGGGGAAAGGGAGAGGGGAAGGGGAAAGGGAGAGGAAGGGGGAAAGGGAGAGGGAGAAGGGAGAAGGGAAAAAATGGGGAGGGAAAGGAAACAAAAAAAGGGGAAAGGAAAAAAAGGGAAAAGAGAGGAAAAGAGGAATAGGGGTAAGGGAAAGGGGAAAAGAGCAAAAGGGGGAAAGGAAAAAAGGAAATAAGTTTAAACAAGAAAAAAAGGAAAAATATATAGAAAGCAGGAACAATTCAGAAAAGGGGGGAAGGGCATAAGGTGTGGGGGAAAGGAAGCAGAAGGCCAGGTTCTGGGGGGGGATGAAGCTCCACCGTAACCTGGCGGCAGGGGCAGCAGCCTCGGGCACCGCTGCGCGCAGCACTGCTCCCGCCGGGCTCCCCTGCCATGCTCCCTGCCCAGAGCCTGTCTGCCAGCACAGCCTCGGGAAAACCCCAGCCCGGGGCCCACAAAGCAGGAACCTCTGGGAAGGCTCCCGAAGGGAAGTGGCTTTCCCTCGTCACCAGGGGGCTGCAGCTGGGGAAGGGAGAATTGGGCTACGCTCTGCGGGCTTGGTGAGAACTTTCCCATCCTTTTTGCAGCGCCTCAGGGAAGGGAAAACCTCCCTGGGGAACGTCACTGGGGGAGGCTTTGTCCTCAACCCCCCCAAGAGCCCCCCGCGGCAGCCCTCCAAACCTCACCTCCAGCTGCACCGAGGTCAGCTGGGGCTTGGGGCAGCAGCACCTCGGTGGGAAGCTTCAAGGTGCAGCTTCCTGGACACTGGGGGGATCCTACCTGGACCAGGGATGGGATGGTGGGGATGGGGCAGGTCACAGGGAAAGGGATGTGGAAAAGGAGGAGATGGATGAGGGAGAGGAGAGGGAGAGGAGAGGGAGAGGGAGAGGAGAGGGAGAGGAGAGGGAGAGGAGAGGGAGAGGAGAGGGAGAGGAGAGGGAGAGGAGAGGGAGAGAAGAGGGGATTCCCTGGTTTCACAAAAATGAAAAAAAAAAACCCTGAAAGAAGACACCAACAAAACTCAAGTCCTAAAACCAAAGAGATCAAATGAGGAATTAAGGAAATTTTTCAACTCCATTAAAAATCAAATTAAAAAAATGAAAAATAACTGAAAATATAAATGAAAATTCAAATCAAAATTAAAAATCAAGTAAAATTTTATGTGAAGAAATATCACAAATGACAGTAGCAATAAATCACAGACAGCTCTGATGGTCCTGGAAAACCCTCTGCAGCTGGAGCTGAGGTTTCAGCCGTGGCTGGTCCTCATCCCTGCCCTCTTCCCCAGCTGCTCCAGCATCGCTCCCTTGTGGTCTGCCTCTCGTTGGCCACAAAGAGAGTCCCACCAGGAAAGCCTCCTCCCGAGCGGGTCACAGCTCCATTCCAACCCAGTGCAGGTTTTCCCACAGAGATTACCTGGATCTAAGTCTAAGGCTCAGTTCCCATCGCTGTGGATGGTGACTCTGAGCCGGCACCAGAGCGCTGCTGGGAGCCCTTCGTTTGAGGGCATTTGCTAACTCCCTCTGTGGTGCTGGCCACAGTTATTTGGGAATCACTTTACTGGACAGCAGGTGTGATGTTAAATTCACCTGGGAATTGCCTGGACCAAGTAAATCATCCTGTGAGCACCCAAAGATGCCTTTTCCACATCCCAGAGTTAAATAACGCCAAAGGATAATTGGGAACAGGCTGCTGGAATGCGGCATGGGTACCCGAGACTGGAAACTGCTGCTTGCCTTTCCCAAGCTCAGGAATATCAAACCTCCCCTGACTTACCCCAAATGCCGGCAAAAGTCTCCTCTGGGCTTTAGAAATGTGGCTTCCCTGTTCCAATATCCCACTGAGCATCCCAAACCCCGCGGCACACCGGGAGCCAGATGCGGCTGGCACCTGGCCGCGCAGTCCCTGCATCCCACGGGGTGAGGGTGGACAGGTGCAGGACCTTCTCCCCAGCAGGACCACAGTGCCACTTACATTTCCTGGGAGGAAAACATGCAATGAAACCCATAAAAGCTTGGAATGAAATTGGTAACATCAACAAACCTCTGCTGCTATCACTGAGAGACGCACGGCTGCTGGTGATCAGCGTGGAAAATGCCAGGAGGGAATTCCAGAGTTCACTGGAAAAGCCCAAAAGGAGCCCTGGTGCAGGGATTCAGCTGAGCCCTGAGCTGGGAACACAGCTCATTCCCTGTGGCTCCAGGGGAGTAAAACCCTCCCCAGCTAACACAGGTTCTGGTGTTTGCTTAGGGGGGAAACATAATGTTTCCTTTAAACAGTCCGAGATCGACTCAAAATGAGGCCAGTCCTCCAAAACAGAGAGCTTGCCTCAAAAAACCCAAGGCTACTGTTTTGAATTCACCTTTAAAAGCAGAAGTGCCATTGCAAGAGGTGGGCCTCTTAAGGAAAAGGAAAAAGCAACTTCCAGGGGCAAAAGAGAGATTTCCCTGCAAGAAAGGGCAGAGGTCCCTAGGGGAAGGAGATTGCCTTAAACCCCAGGGGACCTCCCCTAAAACCGGGGGAGGCTGCCCCAAGAAACGGAGACTTCCTCAAGCAAAAGGGAGATTTGCTTACAGAGAAGTGACTTCCTCAACCCCCAGCTGAGTTCCTTGAAAAGAGGAGAGATCTTCCCTTCAATTAAAGGGGAAATTTCCTTCTGAAGTGCTTTCCTTAAAAAGGAAGATTTCCTGAAGGAAAAAGTTCTTCCCTTACACTAAAGGTAATTGCCAAAAGGGGAGATTACCTTAATACAGGGGGAAAGGGGAAATTTCCCCCAAGCCAAGGAAGATTTGCTTTAAACCCAGGAATTTCCTTCTAAAAGAAGGCAATTTCCTTAGGAAAAAGAGGAGATGCCCTGAAACACAGATTATTTCCTAAAGAAAAAGGCAACTTCCTTCCCCCTTCCCTCTCCACAATGGGAGTTCAGCCCCCTGCCCCCAGCACTAGTTTTCAGGAGCTGGGGTCTGACACCTGCCCCCAGGAGCCCCCATTTTGGGGGGTGGGGGAAGCACAGCAGGTCCCTGCCCTCCCCACACTCCCCCATTAACCCTGCCTCTAATTAGCCTCCAGCAATTAACTTCTGCCCCTAATGAAGGAATCTCAGCGCAGGGGGTGAAATAAACCAGGGAAAAGAGTGGGATACATGAGAATCCCAATCCCCTCATCCTTCTGGCACTGCAAAAGGTGTCAGGCAGAGCACCCCAAATCCCTTTGATTCACCCCAGTCCCTCTCGCCGTGCAGGCAAAGCCCCCCCGGAGCACCACATCCCAAAGGATTTGGGGGTCACATCCCCCTTCGCTCCGCCGGGATGCCGCCGAAGACGCCAAGTCAGCACTTCCCGAGGCGCGACACCTCCAGCCTGGCCCAACCCGGCTCCAGCCCAGGATTTTCCCACTTCGTTCCCAAAGCCTTTGAGGATTTCAAGGTAAAATCAGTGGAAAAAAGCCAACTCAAAGCCTTTTCCCTCTCCTTTTCCGCGCCGCGGCCCCGGCAGACAGCTGCCCCCGCATCCCGGCCAAAAATAATCCCTGCTTCCCCCCTCCTCTCCCTCCATCTAATCTCCCCAGCTGGGAGGTTGGAAATATCCCGGTGGGGTTTGGGTTTCCCGTTACGAGCAAAAAGAAAAACCGGGAAGAGCCCAAACAAAGAGCCAGAGCCCAAGTGGAGCTTCGACACCCAGAGAAGAGTGCGAGGGGGGGGGGGGGGGGGGGGGGACGGGACACGGGACACGGAGCCATTGGAAAACTTCTGATGCCCGCGGAGTCGCCCTCTGAGGAGGGGGATGCGTGGAAAAATCCCAAATACATGGAAACGATCAGAATCGCTCAGAAAAAGCCCACCCTGGATGGTGGCAAAGCTGGAAATCTGGATTACTGTAGGGTTCAGGAATGGGAGGGTCCTGTGGAGCCAGCCCCGGGATAACGGCGTGCCCCGGGATAACGGCGTGCCCCGGGATAACGGCGTGCCCCGGGATAACGGCGTGCGGGGGGAGCTCATCCCCCAGGGAAGCAGCGGCAAGGGGGCAAGGGCCAGGTTTCAGCGCCGGCGTCAAGCCTGTGTGGGCATAGTGCCACCTCCACCCCCTCAGTGGGTACCCTGGGGGCGGGGGGGGCAGCACCGTGGCAAAGCTGGGAGGCTGCGGACCAAGCAGCCCCCTCTGCACCCTCCCGCGGGGGGGTCTGCAACTGGGTGGGGGTCTGCAAGCAGCTGGGAAGGTTACATCTGGTAGGAGGGGGGAGGTGTCTACAACTGGTTAGGGGTCGCAGAGGGTCGTGCAAACCGCTGGGGGGTTGCAACCCCTGGCCGGGGTTCCAGCACTGAGAGGGCTTGTGAGCCCCCCCGAGGACCACTGCAATTGGTCGCATGTGGGGAGGGAATTGCAACTGGCTGGGGGGGGCTACAACCCCCTCACGGGCACTGCAACCGGTCGGGGGTCTGCAGAGGGTCTTGCAACTGGCTGGGGGAGTTGCAGCCCCCCCGGGGGCATTGCAACTGGTGGAAGGGATCTGCAACCGGTTGGCTCTGAAGCGGGTACTGCAACTGGACGGGGAGGCTGCAAACCCCTCCTCCAGGGACATCGCAACTGATCGGGGGGTCTGCAGCAAGTCCGAGGGTACTGCAACCGGACGGGAGGGTGCAACCTCCCTAGGACCCCTGCAACCCCCCGGGAGGCACTGCGAGAGTTCGGGGCGAGGGGGTGTGTGCCTGCGACCAGTCGGAGGGCACTGGAACCGGACGGGGTTGGGGGTGGGGTGCAACCCCCGCGGTGGGACACTGCAACCGAGCAGTGCGGCCGGGGATGGGGGCTGGTATTGTACAACCCCCTCGGATCACTGCAACACCCTCACCTCCGCCAACACCGTTACAACCGGCCGGGGGTTTCGGCCGCCCCTGAATCCATCGCACCCACCCGGAGGGGGAGGCACCGCAGACAACCGCAACGGTGGGGCCAAACCGCAGGCGACTGGAGGTCAGCCGTGGTTGAGGGGGGGGTGAGGCGGAGTGGGGGGGAACTGGACACCGGAGGCACGGACACATGCTGCAACCGCGGCCCGCAACGGGCGAAGGGGCGGCAGGGAACGGCAAGTTACTTCCCGCACCGGAGGGGATGGAAGGCGGTTAGGGGGAAGGGGGGAAGGAGGGAAAGCGGGGGGGGGGGTGGTGGGGGTTGGCCCCGCTGCCGCCGCCGCCACCGCCACACGTGCCCCGCCGGTCGGGCCGCTTTGTCCGCGGCGCTCGGCGCGGCTCCGCCCGCCCCCTGCGCGGCGGCCCCGCCGGTGAGTGACAGCCCTACCTGCCCGCCAATCTTCATCACACCGGCACCGGCCTGACAAGCGCGGCCGCCGCTCGCCGCCCGCCCGGCCCCGCCGCCGCCGCCGCCGCCGCCACGCCCCGCGCCAGGCCACGCCCCGCGCCTGGCCCGCGCCCCGCCCCCTCGTCGTCGATAGGCCCCGCCCGATGCCCCGCCCCGGCCCCTGACAGGACACGCCCCCCGCGCCGCACCGCTCCCCGCCCGGCGCCCGGCGCCCCCTGCTGGCCGGCGCTCTTCACGAACACCGCCCCGCGGCGCCCGGCCGCACGGCCGACGCCCCGAAAGGGATCCCCCCAGGCAGCTTCCGCGCCCCTCTCCCCCAGCATCTGAGTTCTCCCCATGGTACCAGACAGACTCTCCCACCCGCAGGCTGCATTTGCCACCCTCCAACACATTTGCGCCACCAGCAGCATCTGCCACCCAACACAGCTGACCAATTCACCCCTCCAAACACCTTTGCCTCCCAAATAAATCTGCCCCCTCAAACACACGTGCACCCCCAGGCGCACTAGCCCCCCAAACCCATTTGCCTCTTCAAACACAATTTACCCCCAGCAGAATCTGCCTCCCTCCAAAACACATTTACCCCTCCAAGCACACCTGCCCCCACGGAGCAGCATCTGCCCCCTAAACACATTTGCCCCTTCAAACACAATTTCCCCCCCAGCAGCATCAGCCTCCCCATAAATATTTCCCTCCAAACCATGTTTAAACCCCCCAAACACATTTGCACCCCCAAACACACTTGCCCCACCCTGACCAGCATCTGCTTCCAGCCACATTTGCCCCCCGACATTTGCTCCCCAAGCAACTTTTCTCCCCCCTCCCCCACATTTGTCCCCAGCTGCATTTGCCCCCCCAACCACATCCTCAGCCAACCTCTGTGGCCTTGGACACCACCTCCCCTCATCCACGAACTGCCCCAGGGGTGTCACCCCCCACCAGTGTGACCAACACCCCAGGGGGGTCACAAGTACCTACCCCCCCCCCCCCCCAACATCACCTTTACATTTGGGGCACTAAAAAATATCCCTCCCTGGGGCATTTCCCAGCCAGGGCTCTTCCCATGGCATTATCCCCGGAGTCAGAACGCTGCCATGCACCATCCCTTCCTTCCCCCAGGGACCTGGAGACAGAGCTTGCAGCAGTCAGCCCCACCGGGAGCACTGGGTCCTGCAGCCACGTTTTACTGCAGGAGACACAAGGATGGAGTTTTCCAGACCAGCCCCAGCCACACTTTGAATTCTCCCAGTTTTCCATCCCCTTCCCCAATAAAAATTCCCATCAAAACCAGGCTGGGTTAAAAAATGCTGAATCTCTGAACATTCCCTAAGGAACTTTGCATAGGAGATAGGGAATCACTCCAAATATCCCTGGAATTCTTTCAAGGTGGGATAGAATTGGCTCCAAAGAGCCAGGGGCATGGGTTAGGGATGGTCATGGATCTGATGGAAAAGGTGGATAAATGAGCTTAAATTGAAGGCTAAGAACCTCAAAGCACCTTATTTTCCCCCTGAAATCTTCCACCAATCCCCATTCCTCAATCCTCCTTCCATCTTATCCCCAAGAAATCCATAAAGGAAATATCACAGAACCACAGAGCTGTCAGGGCTGGAAGGGAGCTCAAGGCTCAGCCAGCCCCAGCCCCCTGCCATGGGCAGGGACACCTCACCCCACAGCAGGTTGCTCACAGCCACCTCCAGCCTGGCTGCAAACACCTCCAGCCAGGAGGCTGCCACCACCTCCCTGGGCAGCCTGGGCCAGGCTCTCACCACCCTCCTGGCCAACAACTTCTTCCTCACAGCCAAGCTCAAGCTCCCCACTTCTAGTTCTGCTCCAGCCCCCCACTCCTATCCCTCCCTCACACCCTCACAAGTCCCTCCCCAGCTTGCTTGCAGCCCCCTGCAGAGCCTGGAAGGCCACCAGAAGGTCTCCTGGGAGCCTTCTCCTCTGCAGCCTGCACAACCCCAACTCTCTCAGGCTGTCTGCAGAGCAGAGCAGCTCCAGCCCTCTGCTCCTCCTCCTGGCCCTGCTCTGGACCCCTTCCAGCCCCTCCAGATCCTTCCTGGCACAGAGGCTCCAGAGCTGGAGCCAGAGCTGCAGCTGTGCTCTCAGCAGAGTGGAGCAGAGGGGCAGATCTCTGCACCTCCTCCATGGGAGCAGCCTCTAAACCCTGGAGACCTTTGGGTTCGCCATCAATGGGCAACCAAAAATGGGTGGATCCTGGGCTCCACTGATTAAATAACAGAGGGGTGGCAGCAGCTGGGTGGGATGAATCCTACCTTCCCAGGAGACAAGGCATCATGTCACTGGAACAACCAGGACCTCAGGATTCCCTGGAAACTCCCAAAGTGTTCTTTGGAGAGGTCAGGACACTGATCTGCAGGCTTCCCATGTCCACTCCTTGAGCATCCCACATTGATTCCTCAAGCATTCCCTGTTGACTCCTCAAGCACCCCATGTGTATCCCCTGAGCACCCCACATTTGCTTCTCCAGCATCTCATTCCTCTTCCTACATTTCTGTTGCCAATCTCCAAAGCAATTCCTCTGCTAGCTTTGGAATCTTCAGGATTCATCCTCCAGGAAAAGCCTCCAGGTAAGTGTAAAATCTCCTGCACTCTTGGGGGTTCTCCCCCAGCAAAGCTTCTTCCTGCTGTGAGAGGTCACTCTGGGGTGACCTTTTTTTGCTCAGATCTCATCCCACAGGACTGGGAATGCTCAGCAGTGTTCCTGCTGGAATGCTCAGCCCCCATCTCCCCACCCTGGGCCACCCTCTGGTGACCACAGCTCATGATGCTGCAGTACCACCGGGAGGAGATCTTCACAACCCAGGAGTCTCTTGGCCAAACCCCTCCTGCCCCACCCAGATGCCAAGCTGGGGCATGGACAGTTGGAAAACCTCCCTGGAATGAGACCTCCTTCAGCACTCAGCCCTTATTCCAGAGCAGGTAGATGGCTCCGTGGGGAATGAAGGCCTTGGTAAACAATGGATTTTAGGACACAGAAGGAGGAGCTTGGCAGCTGAACAGCATGGTGGGGGGAAGGAAGATGTCCCCTCCCAATCACTCCTGGGAAGGATGTTGGATCCCCTCAGAAGCTAAAGGATGGGATCCCTAAAGATAATTTAGGCTCTGTTTGGAACAGATACTTCTCCAAGAGCTGGGTAGCACCCAGCAGACTTCCCCCCTCTGTCTCGGGCACCACTCTGTCATCAGATGATGCTGGATCCAAACCATCCCCCAAGAATGATGCTGGGGGCAGGGCTGGGTCCAGTCTTGCTGAACATCTTCATCACAGTCCTGGACCAAGAGACAGAGGGGACCCACAGCCAATAAACACAGGGAGCAGTGGCTGAGAGCCCTCAGGCTGTGCTGGCATCCAGGGAGCCCTGGGCAGGCTGAGAGCTGGGGGAGAGCAACCTGCTGAAGGTGAAGCAGGGCAAGGGCAGGGTCCTGGCCCTGGGCAGGAACAACCTCCTGCAGCAGCACAGGGCAGGGGCAAGCTGCTGGCAAGCAGCTCCAAGCAGAAGCAGCTGGCAGTGCTGGGGACAAGAAGCTGCCCAGCAGCAGCAAGGTGGCCTGGTGGGCAAGAAGGCCAAGGGGGGCCTGGGGGCATGGAGCAGAGTGTGGGCAGCAGCAGGGCAAGGGAGGCTGTGCTGCCCCTCTGCTGTGCCCTGCTGAGGCCACCTCTGGAGCCCTGGGGGCAGCTGTGTGCTGCCCAGCTGCAGAGGGCCAGAGAAGGGCTGGAGAGAGTCCAGGGCAGGCTGGGAAGCTGCTGAGGGGCCTGGAGCAGCTCTGGCAGCAGCCAAGGCTGAGGGGCCTGGGGCTGAGAGGCTGCAGCAGAGCAGCCCCAGAGGGCAGCTGAGCAATGCTCAGCAAGAGCTGAAGGGCCCCTGGGGGGCGAGGGGCTGGGGCCAGGCTCTGCTGAGTGGTGGCCAGTGCCAGGCTGAGCAGGGGTTATTCACAGCATCACAGAATGTGAGGGGCTGGAAGGGGCCTCTGGGGCTCCCCCAGCACAACCCCTGCCAGAGCAGGGCACCCAGGGCAGGGCACCCAGAACACATCCAGGGGGGTGGAAAGGCTCCAGAGCAGACTCCACAACCTCTCTGGGCAGCCTGCCCCAGGCTCTGGCACCCTCACAGGGACAAAGGTTCCCCTCCTGTTCCCCTGGCACCTCCTCTGCTCCAGCTTGCCCCCAGTGCCCCTTGTGCTGTGCTTGGCCAGCCCTGGGCAGAGCCTGGCTCCAGCCCTGCACAGCTTTAGCCCCCAGCACTGAGGGCAGCCCCTCAGGCTGCTCTGCTCCCAGCTCCCAGCCCCAGCTGCCTCAGCTGTGCTCCCAGGAGATGTTCCACTGCCTGCAGCAGCTCTGTGCCTCTGGCCTGGACTCTCTCAAGCAGTGTGCTGAGGTCCTGCTGGAGCTGAGGGGCCCAGAGCTGGACACAAGATTCCAGCTGTGGGCTCAGCAGGGCAGAGCAGAGGGGCAGGAGCACCTCTCTGACCCACTCCCCACAGTCCCTCCCCTGCTCTGCTCTCCACCAGCTCAGTCCCCAACCTCTCCTGCTCCATGTGGTTGTCCTTCCCCAGCTGCCAGACTCTCCCCTGCCCTTGTTGGATTCCATTCCCTTTCTCCCCCCCAGCTCTGCAGCCTGTCCAGGTCTGGCTGGCTGGCAGCAGAGCCTGAGGGCTGTCACCACTGCTCCCAGTTTGGTGTCACCAGCAGACTGCCTGGCAGTGCCCTCTGTGCCCTCAGCCAGGTCGCTGGTGAAGATACTGCACAGCTCTGGTCCCAGCACCGACCCCTGAGGGACTCCACTGGATCCAGGCCTCCAACCAGGCTCAGTCCCATTGACTACACCTCTCTGACTTCTCCCCTTAGCTCAGCTCCCATCCACCTCACTCCCTGACCCTCCAGACCACACTGGCTGCAAGGGTGCTGTGGGAGATGGTGGCTCATGGAGCTGGGAAACTGTTTGGGATGTTTCTGGAGGCAAAGTGCTGGAGCAGTGGCAGCTTCTCTACCCTGGGAGGAGCAGCTCCCCACTGCCAGCTGCCTGCTTGGGAATGTTTCCTTTCCAGCCAGAATCAGTCCGCAGCTGCTCCTTGAGGCCCTCCTGCACCAAGTCACTGCCAGCAGCCAACTGACTGAGCCCTTCCCAAGCACTTCCAGGAGAAAAAGAGGGAGGGAGACCTTAACCCAAAGCACAGCAAGGAGAATCAAGGTGTTCAAAGCCACTCACCTCCAGCACTCAGGCAAGCTGTGGAGCCTGCAACAGCAGCAGGCTGAGAACAGCAGCAGGCTGAGACAGGGCTGGGCTGGATGGATACCCACCAGGGAGGATAGAACAGTGAAAGAATCAACTGCCCCTTGCATAAACATTGTGGGCTCAGCGCTGGGACTGGTGGCTGGGCCGAGGCAGGCAGCCCTCACACTCGGGGCTCACCTGGGGGTCAGTTGGATGGCCGCAGAGGCTGGGTGCCAGCCAGCCAGCAAAAGCTGCCTGGAGCTGCTGGATCCTCCCTCCCTTCCAAGCCCTGGCTGCACCTGAGATGTTTCCTCACCTTGGCTGGGCTTCAGCAGCCCTTCCCCACCTCGCCGCGGGAGTCTCCGCACAGCTGCGCCCTGCGCGGCGCCAGCCGCCGGCACCAGCCCGGCTCCGGAGCAGCCACCGGGGGGAGAAGCAGGAGGTGGTCACAACTCCTTAAAGATGCAAATTGAGAAGCAGCCACCAAAACGTGAGCGCTCTGCTCCTTCCCCCGGCGGCGTGCGGATCCAGCGGCAGCTGCTGCGTTTGATTCAGCAGCGCTCTTCCGAGCAGGCTCCCGGGAGCAGGGAGGCAGCTGGACCACGGACCCTGCCTTGGGAGCAGCTGCTCTGCTCGGGCTCCTGCTGGACCTCCTCTGACAGCATCCAGGGAACCTTGCAGGGGCTGGATTCTGATTTTTATTTTTTTCACAGCCACCTTTAGTGGCTTTGGCTTTGCAGAGTTTACCCCAGAGAGTCTGAAATCCAACCTGAATGACCCACGCTCTTGGCCGGTGGAGCAGTGGGGGTGGGGAGACACTGCAGCAGGCTGCCCAGGGAGGTTGCTCCCTGGAGGTACAATAATACAACACAATACAATACAGCAGGTTGAAAGAGACCTTCAAGATCACCGTGTCCAACCCCATCAACCAATCCAACCCACCTCAATACAATACAATACAATCCAACCCACCCAAACAACTAACCCATGGCACCAAGCACCCCAGCAAGTCTCCTCCTGAACACCTCCAATGAAGGTGACTCCACCACCTCCCTGGGCAGCACATCCCAATGGGCAATCACTCTCTCTGTGTAGAACTTCTGCCTAACATCCAGCCTGAACCTGCCCTGGCACAGCCTGAGACTGTGTCCTCTTGTTCTGGTGCTGGCTGCCTGGCAGAAGAGACCAACCTCTGCCTGGCTACAACCTCCCTTCAGGGAGTTGTAGAGAGCAATGAGGTCTCCCCTGAGCCTCCTCCTCTCCAGGCTAAGCAACCCCAGCTCCCTCAGCCTCTCCTCACAGGGCTGTGCTCCAGACCCCTCCCCAGCCTCCTTGCCCTTCTCTGGACATGTTCCAGCAAGTCAACCTCCTTCCTACACTGAGGTGTCTGAGGCCAGACTGGATGAGGCCTTGAGCAACCTGGGCTGGTGGGAGATCATAGAACCATAGAACCATAGAATGGGTTGGGTTGGAAAGGACCTTAAAGACCATCTAGTTCCACCTCCCACCAGCCCAGGTTGCTCAAGGCCTCATCTAACCCAGCTCTGAATACTTCATGGGAGGGAACATCCACAACTTCCACAGGCAAGCTGTCCAACCTGTGCCTGCCCATGGCAGGGGGTTGGAGCTGGATAATCCCTATGGCCCCTCCCAACCCAAACCATTCTATGAATCCATGAATCTGAGCCTTGCTGATGGACCTGAGCAGCCAAACATCTCCCCCACAGGCAAAAGAAAGCAGAATCAGATTGGCACAGCCTCTGTGGATCCTTCTAAACTTCCTCAGGTCTGAGACCAAAACCCCAGGGCTGCAATCCCACAATCCCAGCAGGGTGGGGTTTGGAAGGGACCTCTGAAGCTCATCCAGTCCAACTTCCTCTGCTCAAGCAGGACACCCACAGCAGCTTGCCCAGGGTCACAACGGCCAGGGGGAGGTGGAATCTCTCCACAGAAGGAGACTCCACAACCTCTCTGGGCAGCCTGAGAGGGTCAAATAGAATGGTGGCCCTCAGCACAAGGAAACCAGTTCATGGTTTTGAAGGACCATGAAGTCCAAACCCATGTGGACATTGCTACAGGCTCTTCAGGAGAGAGGCCAGGGAGAAGGGGTGGAGGGGTGGCCCTGTACATCAGGGAGGCTCTAGACACCATGGAAATAGAGATCAAGGATGATCAGGTTGAGTGCCTGTGGGTGAAGATCAGAGGGAAGACCAGCAGGGCAGACATCCTGGTTGGAGTCTGTTACAGACCACCCAGCCAGGAGGAAGAAGTTGATGAATTATTCTACAGGCAGCTAGAGGCTGTCTCAAGCTCACCAGACCTTGTTCTCATGGGTGACTTCAACCTGCCTGATATCTGCTGGGAACTCAGCACAGCAGAGAGGAGGCAGTCTAGGAGTGCATGGAGGACAGCTTCTTATCCCAGGGGCTGCATGAGCCTTCCAGGGGTAAGGCTCTGCTTGCCCTTCTTATGAGCAGAGAAGGGCTGGTGGGGATGTGGTGGCTGGAGGCTGGCTGGGCTCCAGTGACCAGGAGGTAATTGAGTGCTCAATATGCAGCCAGGCTAAGAGGGGCAGCAACAAAACCTCCACTCTGGGCTTCAGGAGGGCAGACTTCAGGTTACTCAAGGAACTAACTCAGAAGGTTCCTTGGGAAACAGCTCTTAAAAACAAAGGTGCCCAGGAGGGCTGCAGCTGCTTCCAGGAAGAACTCTTGAAGGCTCAGGGCAGGCTGTGCCAGTGTGCTGGAGATGAGCCCCAGGGCAGACAGCCTGGATGGGCAATGAGCTGCTGGGTGAATTAAGGGAAAAAAGAGGAGATATCATCTTTGGCAGGAAGGAGAGGTGACCCATGGGATGGGTAAGGATGTTGCTAGGTCATGCAGGAAAAACATTAGAGAGGCAAAAGCCCATTTAGAGCTTAGCCTGGCACTGCTGTGAAGGACAACAAATCCTGCTGCAAACACCTGAATGGCAAGAGGAGGGCAAGGACAACCTCCACTCCTGGGGGGACACAGAGGGGAACATAGCAGCTAAAGGTGAGGAAAAGGCAGAGGTGCTTAACACCTTCTTTGCTTCGAATTTTAACAGCAGGAGAGGTTGTCTGCAGGACCAGTGGCCTCCTGAGCTGGCAGATGGAGGCAGGCAGCAGGATAGTTCCCCTGTGATCCAGGAGGAAGTGGTTAGAGACCTCCTTAGCTGCTTGGACCCCCACAAGGCCATGGGACCGGATGGGATCCATCCCAGGGTGCTGAGAGAGCTGCAGATGAGCTGCCAAGCCACTCTCCATCATTTTCCTCCAGTCCTGGCTCACTGGAGAGGTCCCAGAAGACTGGAAGCTGCCAACGTGGTGCCCATCCACAAGCAGGGCCGGCTGGACGAGCCAGGGAATGATAGGCCTGTCAGCCTGAGCTCAGTGCCAGGCAAGGTGATGGAACAGCTCATCTGGAGTGCGATCACGCAGCACTTACAGGATGGCCAAGGGATCAGGCCCAGCCAGCATGGCTTTAGGAAGGGCAGGTCCTGCCTGACCAACCTGATCTCCTTCTATGATCAGGTGACTGCCTGGTGGATGTGGGGCAGGCTGTGGATGTAGCCTGCCTGGACCTCTGCAAGGCCTTTGACAATGTCCCCCACAGCAACCTCCTGGCCAAGCTGTCAGCCCCCTGGCTTGGACAGCAGCACTCTGAGCTGGGTGAGGAACTGGCTGGAGGCTGAGCCCAGAGAGTGGTGGTGAATGGTGCCACAGCCAGCTGGCAGCCAGGCACCAGGGGTGTGCCCCAGGGAGCAGTGCTGGGCCCCAGCCTGTTCAATATCTTGACTGATGATCTGGAGGAGGGGATGGAGTCCATCAGCAGGGAATGTGCAGCTGACACCAAGCTGGGGGCAGGAGTTGAGCTGTTAGAGGGCAGGAGAGCTCTGCAGAGGGACCTTGCCAGGCTGCACAGATGGGCAGAGGCCAACAGGATGGCATTGAACAAGTCCAAGTGCCAGGGGCTGCACTTTGGCCACAGCAACCCCAGGCAGAGCTACAGGCTTGGGGCAGAGTGGCTGAGAGCAGCCAGGCAGAGAGGGACCTGGGGGGAGTGGTGGAGAGCAGCTGAACAGGAGGCAGCAGTGTGCCCAGGGGGCCAAGAAGGCCAAGGGCATCCTGGCCTGCAGCAGGCAGAGTGTGGCCAGCAGGAGCAGGGAAGTCCTTGTGCCCTGTGCTCAGCACTGCTGAGGCCACCCCTGGAGTCCTGTGTCCAGCTCTGGGCTGCTCAGCTCAAGAAGGACCTTGAGAGACTTGAAGGTGTGCAGAGAAGGGCAAGGAGGCTGGGGAGGGGTCTGGAGCACAGCCCTGGGAGGAGAGGCTGAGGGAGCTGGGGTTGCTTAGCCTGCAGCAGAGGAGGCTCAGGGGAGACCTTCTTGCTCTCTGCAACTGCCTGCAGGGAGGTTGGAGCCAGCTGGGGGTTGGTCTCTTCTGCCAGGCCCCCAGCAGCAGAACAAGAGGCCACAGTCTCAAGCTGTGCCAGGGGAGGTTGAGGTTGGAGGTGAGGAGAAAGTTCTTCCCCAGCAAGAGGAATTGGCCCTTGGGCTGTGCTGCCCAGGGAGGTGGTGGAGTCCCTGTGCCTGGAGGTGTTCAAGAGGGGCTTGGATGTGGCACTTGGAGCCAGGGTTGAGTTGATCAGATGGTGCTGGGTGAGAGGTTGGACTGGATGATCTCGAAGGTCTTTTCCAACCTGGTTAATTCTATTCTATTCTATTCTATTCTATTCTATTCTATTCTATTCTATTCTATTCTATTCTATTCTATTCTATTCTACTCTACTCATTCAGATGCTGGGCAGCCTGCTCTGGGTGGCTGCCATGGCTCTCACTCAGCTGGGATTCTGTGACACATCTGGCTGGGGAGGTCACTGATGCCAAGGGAAGTCCCCAGGGGACCTCCAGCCTGGGCTGTGGAGGAGCCATGAGCTGAGGGAGACATTCTGGCCAGACCCAGAGGAACATTCTCCTTCCAGACCCAGAGGAACATTCTCCTTCCCAAGGCCCCTGAGCTGTGAAAATCCCACACTGAATGTGGGATGTAAGAGCCTCAGCTCCTGTGCTCAGCCTCGGGGAGAGGAGAGCTTAAGGGCAACGCTCTGACTTCTGAGGGCAGCCCCCAGGGGCCACACAGAGCTTTCACCTTGCTGCTCCTGGCCCAGCCACTTCCCCCCCACGCCCCAAAACACAAACCAGGAAGGAAATGAATGTTTTTTGGAGGAAAAATCACCAGCACAGCAGCAGCTGCAGCGCTCCCAAGCTGCTGTCCGGGGAGCAGGGGAGGAAGAATCGATCCGGGCGGAATGAAAAGGGAGAGAGCAAAGACCGGGCGAGAGGGAGAGGCTGAGATTAAAGCTGCAAGCAGAGCTGGAACCCAAAGAAACCAAAGTTTTGAGGGTTTATGGTGATGGCTGCACTCAAGCCCCATGTCTGGGCTGTCTGTGTCCAGCTGTGTGCTGCCCAGGTGCAGAGGGCCAGAGAAGTGCTGGAGAGAGTCCAGGGCAGGCTGGGAAGCTGCTGAGGGGCCTGGAGCAGCTCTGGCAGCAGCCAAGGCTGAGAGGCCTGGGGCTGAGAGGCTGCAGCAGAGCAGCCCCAGAGGGCAGCTGAGCAATGCTGAGCAAGAGCTGAAGGGCCCCTGGGGGGCAAGAGGCTGGGGCCAGGCTCTGCTGAGTGGTGGCCAGGGGCAGGCCAAGGGGCAGTGGGCAGAGAGTGGAGGCCAGGAGGTTGGAGGTGAAGAGGAGGAGCAAGTTGTTTGTTGGGAGGCTGCTGGAGGCCTGGAGCAGGCTGCCCAGAGAGGTTGTGGAGTGTGCTGGTGTGGAGAGCTTCCAACCCCCCTGGGCACTGTGCCCCTGGGCAAGCTGCTGGGGGGGCCCTGCTGGAGCAGGGCTTGGACTGGAAAAGCTCCAGAGGTCCCTTCCACCTCTACCATGCTGGGTTCTGGGATCCTCTTGCCACCAGTTTAACTTGTGGGACTGGGCAGGCAGAAGGATGAGAGCTCCAGGCTGCTCTTTGCACCTTTGAGCATCCCCAAGCCCCAGCTCAGAGCATGGAGGTGCTGCAGAAGTTGCACTGCTGGGGGCAACCCAACAAGCCCCAGGGATTTTTGCAGTGGTCCTTGCAGAGTGCAGCAAAGTGCTGGGAGAGTCACCACTGCCCCTGGAGCTGCTTAAGCTCAGCTGAACTTGGTGATGCCAAAGGTCTCTTCCAGCCCAAAGGATTCTGTGACTCTGAAGAGTTCAGCTGCACTTGGAGCTTGGAGTTCTGCCTCTCTCAGCTGCAGGGTTTCCTCGGGTATCCAACCTCAGCAGCATGGTCTGGGAGCTCCAAAGTTGTCTCCCCCCAAGCCAGAGGAGCTGCCCTGAGAGCTGTCCCAAAATCATCATCCCAGTGAAACAGCAGCAAGAGGATGAGGCTTGAAGCCCTTCCCACCCACATCGTGTTGGGGTCCTGGGGATCTCCGTGGGCTGCTCACAGATCCCCAGCATCCCACCAGGGATGCAGCACCTCCCATGCCACCGACCCTTCCCGACCAGGAGTCATTACCAAACACTCAGCTGTGAGAGAGTTATGACCATGAGGCTATTAGGGGCCCATTAGAGGCTAATGAGCAGCCGGTGATTAACGTCATTAGGAGGCACACCAAAGGAATTGATGATGATGAGCCACTGCCGGGGCCCTGTCAAGGCTCTCATTATGGATGACTCCTTGGGCTCTGGCCTCAGAAACTCCTGGGCTGGAAGGAGGAAGAGGCTGGCACAGGTCAAGGTGAGAGGTTTCCAGGAGCGATGGCAGCAGGAGGTCCCCGAGGGAGGGCGGCGGTGGGTGGCAGCGCTGCAGGAGCAGCTCGCCGGAGCGATGGCAGCAGGAGGACCCTGAGGAAGGGCGGCGGTGGGTGGCAGCGCTGCAGGAGCAGCTCGCCGGAGCGATGGCAGCAGGAGGCCCCGAGGGAGGGCGGCGGTGGGTGGCAGCGCTGCAGGAGCAGCTCGCCGGAGCGATGGCAGCAGGAGGACCCTGAGGAAGGGCGGCGGTGGGTGGCAGCGCTGCAGGAGCAGCTCGCCGGAGCGATGGCAGCAGGAGGTCCCCGAGGGAGGGCGGCGGTGGGTGGCAGCGCTGCAGGAGCAGCTCGCCGGAGCACCTCTGTCCCTCCCGCAGCAAACCACAGCGAGGCGTCCCCAGCAGCGCGGCCGTGCCTGAGCTGCCCAGGCAGCAGCCCCCTGCGAGGGGCTGCAGGAGAGCTGGGGGGAGGCTGCCCAGAAGGGTCTGTGGGGACTGGAGCAGGGGAAAGGGTTTGAAACTGAGCAGGAGAGATTGAGAGTGGAGATGAGGAAGAAACTCTTGAGAGTGAGATCATTGACCTGGAGCTGAGCACAGCCTTCAACACTGTCCCACAGCACATCCTGGTGCCCAGGCTGGTGCAGGATGGGTCCCATGGAAGGACCATGCAGTGGGTACAGAGCTGGCTTGGGGGCTGCACCCAGAGGGAGGCTGTCAATGGTCCATGGCCAAGGGGAGGCCAGGGACAAGTGGAGTCCCTCAGGGGTCAGCCCTGGGACCAGTCCTGTTTGACATCTGTGTTGGTGCCAGGGAGAGTGGCCCTGAGGCTGCCTCAGCACCAAGCTGTGTGGTGCTGAGTGCTGGAGGCAAGGATCCATCCAGAGGGACCTGGGCAGGCTGCAGAGCTGAGCCCAGGACAACCTCAGGAGGTGCAACAAGGCCAAGGGCAAGGTCCTGCAGCTGGGGCAGGGCAATCCCAGGCACTGCTAGAGGCTGGGCAGGGACTGGCTGCAGAGCAGCCCTGCAGAAAAGGCCTTGGGGGGGGGCTGGGGGAGGAGAAGCTCAGCAGGAGCCAGCAGGGAGCACTTGCAGCCCAGAGAGCCAAGCAGAGCCTGGGCTGCAGCAAGAGAAGTGTGGCCAGCAGGGCCAGGGAGGGGATTCTGCCCCTCTGCTCCACTCTGCTGAGAGCACAGCTGCAGCTCTGGCTCCAGCTCTGGAGCCTCTGTGCCAGGAAGGCTCTGGAGGGGCTGGAAGGTGTCCAGAGCAGGGCCAGGAGGAGCAGCAGAGGGCTGGAGCTGCTCTGCTCTGCAGACAGCCTGAGAGAGTTGGGGTTGTGCAGGCTGCAGAGGAGAAGGCTCCCAGGAGACCTTCTGGTGGCCTTCCAGCATCTGCAGGGGGCTGCAAGCAAGCTGGGGAGGGACTTTGGAGGGGGTGAGGGAAGGATAGGACTGGGGGGGATGGAGCAGAAGTAGAAGTGGGGAGCTTGAGCTTGGCTGTGAGGAAGAAGTTGTTGGCCATGAGGGTGGTGAGAGCCTGTCCCAGGCTGCCCAGGGAGGTGGTGGCAGCCTCCTGGCTGGAGGTGTTTGCAGCCAGGCTGGAGGTGGCTGTGAGCAGCCTGCTGTGGGGTGAGGGGTCCCTGCCCATGGCAGGGGGCTGGGGCTGGCTGAGCCTTGAGGTCCCTTCCAGCCCTGACAGCTCTGTGGTTCTGTGAGTGACATCCCCATCACAACTTGTCCCAGACACCATAACATCCCAGTACCACAGAACATGGGAGGCTGGAAGGGACCTCCAGAGATCACCCAGTCCAACCCTGCCAGAGCAGCATCACCCAGGGCAGGCTGCACAGGGATGCATCCAGCTGGGGTTGGAAAGGCTCCAGAGGAGACTCCACAACCCCTCTGGGCAGCCTGCTCCAGGCCTCTGGCACCCTCACTGCAAAGAAGTTTCTCCTCCTGTTGAGCTGGAACCTCTGTTCCAGCTTGTCCCTGGTGCTCCTTGGCTTGTTCCTGTGCACCACCCAAAAGAGCTTGGCCCCCTCCCCTTGCCCCCCAGCCCTCAGCTCTTGACAGACATTGATCAGATCCCTCTCAGCCTTCTCCTCTCCAGACTCAACAGCCTCAGGGCTCTCAGCCTCTCTCCACAGGGAAGAGGCTCAAGTCCCCTAAGCATCCTCCTGGCTCTGCCTTGGCCTCTCTCCAGCAGCTCTCTGTCTCTCTTGAGCTGGGGAGCCCAGCACTGGGCACAGGGTTGCAGCTGTGGTCACAGCAGGGCAGAGCAGAGGGGCAGCAGAACCTCCCCAGCCCTGCTGGCCACACTTCCCTTGCTGCCCCCCAGGACACCATTGGCTCTCCTGGCCCCCAGGGCACATTGCTGTCCCCTGCAGAACTTGCTGCCCAGCAGCACCCCATGGAGCTGCTCTCCAGCAGGGCAGCCTCTGACCTGTCCTGGTGCCTGCTGTTGTTCCTCCCCAGGTGCAGGACCCTGCCCTTGTCCTTACTGAGCTCCATGAGGGTCCTGCAGCCAGCTCTCAGCCTGTCCACATTCCACTGGATGGCTGCACAGCCTGAGGGGTGTCAGCCACCCCCCTCCTCCACTCCCCCCCAGTTTGGTATCATCAGTGACCTTGCTGAGGGTACAAAAGGTTGGTTTGGCTCTGGAACATTTTCTTCCCTGGAAAATTCAGGGTATTTTCCCTCCTGTTCTTGACTTGCTTGAACCACAAGGCTGCATCCCAAACCAGAGCCTTTCAGCCTGGTACAGAGAAGGGCAAATGAGATCTCCCCAGCACCAGGTCCCTTTTTTCATTAGTTCTCAGGTGGTTTGGGACTGGCTTAGAGCATGGCACACAGACCCCTGGCCTGTTGGGTTGTGCCATCCCTGCAGCCAGCTCTCAGCCTGTCCAGGTCACACTGGATGGCAGCACAGCCTGAGGGGTGTCAGCCCCCCCAGTTTGGTACCACCAGAACTTGCTCAGGGTGCCCTCAATGCCCTCAGCCAGGTGGTTGATAAAGATATTGAACAAAACTGGACCCAGCACCGGTCCCTGGGGAACAGCACTGGCCACAGGCCTCCAAGCTGCCTCTGTGCCACTGCTGACAGCCCTCTGAGCTCTGGTGTGGAGCCAGCTTGCAACCCACCTCATGGACCACCCCTCTGTGCCACAGCTCCTGAGCTGTTCCATGAGGATGTTATGGGAGACACTATCAAAAGCTTCCCTGAAGGGAAGGTAGATGACACCCACTGCTCTTCCTGTATCTACTCATTTGGTCATAACTGCACAGGAGGCTATCAGATCAGTCAGACAGGATCTCCCCTTGCTAAATCTACTCTTGATAACCTTCTTGTCTTCCACGGGGTTAAAGCTGACCTCCAGGATGAGCTGCTCCATCATCTTTCCAGAGATGGAGGTGAGGCTAACTGCGCTGCAGTTACCTGCAGAGTCAGGGTCAGAGTGGCTGGAGAGCTGCCAAACAGAGAGGGACCTGGGGGTGCTGATTGACACCCACCTAAACATGAGCCAACAGTGTGCCCAGGTGGCCAAGAAGGCCAATGGCATCCTGGCCTGTATTGGGAATAGTGTGGCCAGCAGGAGCAGGGAGGTCATTCTGCCCCTGTACTCTGCTTTGGTTAGGCCACACCTTGAGTCCTGTGTCCAGTTCTGGGCCCCTCAGTTTAAGAAGGACATCGAGATACTTGAAGGTGTCCAGAGAAGGGCAACAAGGCTGGGGAGAGGCCTTGAGCACAGCCCTGTGAGGAGAGGCTGAGGGAGCTGGGGTTGTTTAGCCTGGAGAAGGGGAGGCTCAGGGGAGACCTCATTGCCCTCTACAACTACCTGAAGGGTGGTTGTAGACAGGAGGGGGTTGGTCTCTTCTCCCAGGCAACCAGCACCAGAACAAGGGGACACAGTCTCAAGCTGTGCCAGGGGAGGTTTAGACTCGAGGTGAGGAGGAAGTTCTTCACTGAGCGAGTCATTCGTCATTGGAATGGGCTGCCCAGGGAGGTGCTGGAGTCGCCGTCCCTGGAGGTGTTCAAGGGGAGATTTGGACGTGGCACTTGGTGCCATGGTCTAGTTGTGAGGTCTGTTGGGACAGGTTGGACTTGATGATCCTTGGGGTCTCTTCCAACCTTGGTTATACTGTGATACTGTGATACTGTGATACCTGGGCCCTCCTTCCTGGACTGGGGTGACATTTGCTTTCTTCCAGTCCCCAGGCACCTCTCCTGCTCTCCAGGACCTTTCAAAGATGATGGAGAGAGGTTCAGCAGCAGTGTCAGCAGCTCTCTCAGCACTCAGGGATGCTCCCCATCGAGGCCCATGGATTTGTTTGTCTGTAGCTGGTGTAAGAGATCTCTAACCCAGCCCTGACTGACTAGCAGGATGTCCACATCCCTCCAGCTCTGCTCCCTTGCTTCTACAGACTGGGGTTCCCGAGGGCTGGTCTTAGGAGTAAAGGCTGAGGCAAAGAAGGCATTCAGCAACTCTGCCACCTCTGCATCACCAGTTCCCATACCTCCCATCCCATTCAGCAGGGCCCTGCCTTTTGCCTGCCCTTCCTTTTGTCATTAATGGATGTGAGAAAACTCCTCTTGTTCTCTCTCACCCCTCTGGGGGGACTCAGCTCCAGGAGGCCCTTGGCCTTCCTCGCTGCCTCTCTCCTCTCTGGCTGTGTCTCTGTAAGCCTCCCAGCTGACTACTCCTTTTTTCCACCTACTGTAAACCTCCTTCTTATTTGGGAGTTTCACAGAGGTCCTTGCTCACCCCTGCAGTCTTCTGCCTGCCTGCCTTGCCTTGGTTTGGTTTGGTTTCTTTCCAAGGGAATGCATTTCTCTTGAGCTTGGGGGAGGCAATGTTTGAATGTTAAGCAGCTCTCTAGGCCTCCTTCCTTCCAGAGCCCCAGCCCACTGGGTATTTCTAAGTAGAGTCTTGAAGAGAATAGAATAGAATTAACCAGGTTGGAAAAGACCTTTGAGATCATCAAGTCCAACCTCTCACCCAGCCCCATCTGATCAACCAAACCATGGCTCCAAGTGCCTCAGCCAGGCTCTTCCTAAACACCTCCAGGGATGGGGACTCCACCACCTGCCTGGGCAGCACATCCCAATGGCCAATCTCTCTTACCTCTGCTGGGGCCCTGGGCACAGTGTTCAGCTCTACTCTGTTCCTTTTGCAGTGCCATTGGGGCTTTTTGGATCTGGAAGCAAATGGCCCTGATCCTGTCTGCCAAGAGACTTCAACGACCGGTGTGTAGCCAACCCTTCCGCGTCCACCCCGGCCCCAAGCTTTGGGAGTCAGCTCCCGGAGCCATGTGAGCCTGAAACTTCTCATCCCATGTGCTCATAGTATCTTTGCTTTTACAAGCAGGTAATACAGGTCTCTGCCCAGGTGTTATGTGGAGAACAGGGCTGTCCAGCCTTGCACATGTCATTTTCTCCCTCCCTGTTGCTCAACCCAGCCGACATGCCTGCACTCTGCAGGGTTGCAGCCCAGTGTTACTGCTCTGTGTGATTCTCAGGCTAGTGCCTGGACTGGGCAATTCTGCAATAGGATGACTGTAGCAAGAAGACAGCAGGCAGGCAAGGGAGGCCTGGGCTTTCCACCCAGCTTCCACTCAAAAAAAAGTACAGAAGAGCTGCTCTGAAATGCTCTGTAGGGAGAGCCAGGCAACCAAGGCTGGTGCGAGAGGCTCAGGTACCAGCAACATGCCAGGAGGTAGATGCCTGCATGGGCTTTCCTGATGCAGACAATTCCAATGGGAGCCTAAGTTTTGGTGGGATCAAGCTACTAAATAGCTCCAGCATTACATCCTGCTTATTCTGCCTCACATAGAGATTTGTGCAACTGTTGTGCTCTTTCCTGACTGATGATGCACCTCTCCCACAACCAAAGGTTCATTGTTCTCCAGATAAAGAAGCTTATCTTCCTCAACTGGTACCACCACTCTACCACACTGGCAGTCACCTGGTGTGGCTGTAAGGAGATGGTGGATGGCACTGGCAGGCCTACAGCCTTGAACTTCAGTGTCCATGCTACCATGCACTTGTACTGCGCTGTGCGAGCTGCAGGCTTCCAGGTACCCTGCGCCATTGCCATGGCAATCACCATTTCACAGCTGCTGCAGATGGAATGGGATGGAATGGGATGGGATGGAATGGAATGGAATGGAATGGAATGGAATGGAATGGAATGGAATGGAATGGAATAGACTTCCCTGGAGAGTGGATCAGGGCTGCACACAGGAGCCCAGTGCCCTCCAGAAGCGAGGCCCCGAGGACAAGCACCTGGCGTTTCCTCTTGGCAGCAGATGTCCTGACAGGAGCTTTGCTCACTCCTAGCCTCTCTGAGCGACGGGAACTAAAGCTTGCACAGCTGCTGTGAGCTGGCCTCACTGGCTGAACGTTGGCTGTGGTGAAAACAGGCTCACAGACAGCAGCAAATCAGGGGCACCTGAGGGGCTTCAGTGGCTTTTGGGGTGCCAGGCCTGGCACACTTGGGAGGAATTTGTCTCCATTGATCTCCAGCTTCTGAGTCATTCTGTTTGGGGAGCTGGCAAGAGAGTAGGGAGTGCTTAGTGTGCTGACTGCTGCACGCCTGATGGGACTGGCTGAGGCACGGCAGGGGCTGATTCTGCTGCTCCAGCTCACTCCGGCACTCCCCAGTAGTCTGCAGCCTTCCAACTTCCTCCTTCAGCTCAGCCACTAGCCAGAGGTCACTGACCTGCCCACAGCAGGCACAGGAGCGGTCCTGCAGCCTGCCAGGAGAGGTGAGAGCCGCTGGCACTGCTCACAGCCAGGAGCTGCGCACCTGCTGCTTCCCTGGCACCTCCGGCTGGGCTGGCACAGATCTTCTGCAAACAGCTTTAGGCCGAGCTGCACCCATCCTGACTGCAGGTTTCCACAGCAACCCCATGGGGCTCAGCACCTCCCTCTGGTGACCCACGCCGCACCCACCCCCACGAGGGACAAGCTGCCTCGGGGGGGAGTGCTGCTGCCCCTGCACTGGTCCTGCCTCGACGAGCAGAGCAGGGCTGAGCGCGCAGCTGGCACTGCAGATCTGCCCTTGTCCCCATCACCCCAGCCTGTCCCCATCACCCCAGCCTGTCCCCATCACCCCTGATGGGGCTGGCAGCCTTCTAGTCTCCTCTAGTCCTCTGGCCCTCCTCACAGGTGGGCACCACATTTGCTACCTGCAGTCCACTGGTTAGCCAGGACTGCTGGCAGGGGAAGGAGTGGCTTGGTGAGTTCTGCCTGCACCTTCAGCATCCTTGGGTGGATCAAGAGGGACAGGGGTATGCTAAGGAGACTCCACAGGGGTATGCTAGGGAGACTCCACAGGGGTATGCTAGGGAGACTCCACAGGGGTATGCTAGGGAGACTCCAGTGGAGGCCATGAGGATAGTGAAGGGACTGGAACATCTGTGTTAGGAGGAAAGGCTGAGAGACCTGGGGCTGTTGAGTCTGGAGAAGAGAAGGCTGAGAGGGAATCTTTGCCATGCTTACAAATATCTGAAGGGCAGGGGGCAAGAAGGGGCCAGTGCCCTGGGACAGGACGAGGGACAGTGGACACAAACTGGGACCCAGGAAGTTCCACCTCAACGTGAGGAAAGACTTCTTTACTGTGAGGGTGCTGGTGGCCTGGAGCAGGCTGCTCAGAGAGGTTGTGGAGTCTCCTTCTCTGGAGAGCTTCCAAACCCTTCTGGGTGTCCTGTGTGCCCTGCCCTGGGTGACCCTGCTCTGGCAGGGGGGCTGGACTGGATGGTCTCCAGAAGTCTCGACTCTGCCCTTCTGTGATTCTAGGATCCCATCAGGCCCCACAGACTTGTGTGCACCTAGATGGTGTAGCAGAGGACAAGCCCTTCTCCTTGGAGCATGGGGCCCTCATTCCCCTCCCCTTCCCTGTCTTCCAGCTCAGGGCCTGGGTGCCCAGAGAACAGCTGCACTTGCTGCTGAAGGCTGAGGCCAAGAAGGGGTTGAGCACCTCAGCCTTCTGCTCAGCCTTTGTTGGCATGCTCCACGTCCACTGAGGGGTGGAGATTCTCCTGGGCTCTCTCCTGCTGCTGCTGTATTTATAGGACCAGTTTTTGTTCTCCTTCCCAGCAGGAGCCAGACCAAGCTGGGCTTTGGCCCTTCTAATTTTCTCCCTACGATGTCTCACTGCACCTTTACAGCCCCCCCCAAGTGGCTGCCTCCTCTCCCAAAGGCCAGCACCCCTCCTCTTGCTCCTGAGCTCCAGCCAAACCTCTTGTACCAATCATTTATAGACAATTAGGCTAAGAGCAAGCAGTTATAGATTTGGTCAGCCAACAACCCCCAGAAGTCCCAAATAACCCCTGAAATGCACCCAACCCCAGCCCTGAAATACAAGCAGCATCTTTCCAGGACGGAGAATCCCAAGGCCCCACCACTGTCCCCCCCCCGTGCCCTGGTTTGCAGCAAAGCTCCATATGCAAATGTATGCAAATAAAGGGGTGGGGTGGGGGTGGCTCCTGTCACACTTCAGGGGGGAACGCTGGGTCTGTAGCAACGCTGCAGGAGCTGAGCTCCCACGGGGGCTCCCAATCCACGAGCAGCCACCCCAGAAAGGGGCTCCCCAGCCAGGTCCTCAGCAGCAGCCCCACCAGGAGGCTCAGCCACCTTTAGCAGAGGGTAATTTAACGCCATCCCCAGCTTCAGTTCCACACCGACCGGGCGTGAAATTAGTTCCAGCAAGCTGCAAATTTGCCACTAATAAAAATATTTAGCAATTGGCTGCTCTTTAAATCAGCAGCAGAATATTTCCCTGCCTGCCTCGGCGCCTGCTCCCTCTGCATTCTAATCTTCCAGCCTCAGGGAGCTCCAGCTGGAAACCTGCAAGTTCTACCACAGCACCAAGAGCTTGAAATCAGCTCCTCTGGTACTTCCAGCTCCCCCACCAACAGGCCTCCACCCTGGCCAGGCTGCAGGCATGAGCCAAGGCCAAGGGCATGAGGTGCAACAAGGCCAAGGGCTGGGTCCTGCCCTCAGCTCACAGCAGCCCCAGCAAGGCTCCAGGCTGGGGCAGAGGGGCTGCAAAGTGCCCAGCAGGAAAGGAGCTGGGTGCCAGCAGCTGGGGAGGAGCCAGGGGGTGCCCAGCTGGGCAAGAAGGCCACCAGCAGCCTGGCCTGGAGCAGCAGTGGTGTGGGCAGCAGCAGCAGGGCAGGGATTGTGCCCCTGGGCTGGGCACTGCTGAGGCCACCCCTGGAGTGCTGCCTTCAGTGCTGGGCTCCTGGCTGCCATCAGCACCTTGAGAGGCTGGAGCAGGGCCAGGGAAGGGCAAGGAAGCTGGGGAAGGGTCTGGAGCAGAGGGCTGGGGAGGAGCAGCTGAGGGAGCTGGGGGGGTTGAGGCTGGGGCAGAGGAGGCTGAGGGAGACCTCCTTGCTCTCTGCAGCTCCCTGCAAGGAGGCTGGAGCCAGGGGGGGCTTGGGCTCTGCTCCCAGGTACCAAGGGACAGGAGAAGAGGCAATGGCCTCAGGGTGCCCCAGGGGAGGTTCAGGTTGGACATGAAGACTGGGATGGAGCCCCCAGGTGTGGGAGTGCAGCAGATGGAGGAAGGTGTGGAGAGCTCCCTGCTCTCAGCACAGCCGGGGTTGATGCTGGGAGAGCTGGGATGGGCATGGACAAACTAGGACTGGGACCGGGACCAGGACTGGGATAGGGACTGGGGGTGGGACTGTGACCATGATCAGGACTAGAAGTGAGGTCAGGATCAGAATTGAGACTGAGACTCAGATTGGGAGCAGGATAAGGAGTGGGATTGAGACCAGGACACAGAACATAAGTCAGGACTGGAATTAGGACCAGGATCAGGTGCAAGATCAGGACTGGGGGCAGAACCCTGATGAGGACTGGGAATGAGACTGGGATCAGGACTAGGATAGGGATTGGGACCACGATCAGGAGTGGGATTGGTTTTTAGAGTGGGAACAGAACTGGGACAAGGACCGGGATCGGGACTGGAATTAGGAGCAGGGGCTGGAACCAGAATGAGGATAGAGACCGAAACCAGGGTCAGAATCGCAGTGAGGGCAGGGACGGGATCGGGATCGGGATCGGGACTGGGACCGGGATCGGGACCGGGACAGGGACCGCGCCCGGGACCGGCTCCGGCTCAGGGCCGGCAGCAGCCGCACGACCCCCGCCGCGCGCGCGCGCCTTTCGCGGAGCGTCAAAGCCGCAGCCCCGCCCTTTCGTCCCTCCCCTCAGCCAATGGGCAGCGTCGTGCGAGGGTCCTGCGGCGCCGATTGGCTGCGGCGCCGTTGCTAGGGGAAGCGGCAGCGCGGGCAGCATGGCGGACGCGGAGCCGGGCGCGGCGCTGGGCATCGGCCCCGGCGTGCTGCTGCTGCAGCTGCTCTGGGCTCTGGCCCTGCTGCTCTGCCTGGCGCTGTCCCGCGCGGCCGGCCGGGCTCGGTGAGCAGCGGGAGAGGGGCGAGGTGCAAGGTAGGGCCGGGCCGGGCCGGGCCGGGCCGGATGGGGTGCTGAGCCGCGCCGCTTCTCCCCTGCCCGCAGGTTCGCCGTGGTGCCGGTGGCGCTGGGAGCTGCCGTCCTCAGCGCCGCGTTGCTGCGCTTTCCGCGGGAGGACGGGAGCCCGGCCTCAGCCGCCGCCGAGGAGGTGAGCCCGTGGAGTGGCCGGCTTGGGCGGGTGGGACGTTACCGAAAGGAAGGCCCCCAGCTGCCGCCCCGAGGCCCTCAGGGGTGCTCTGAGCCCCGGGGAGGTGTCTTTACCGCAGAGCGGGTCCCAGCAACGGCCCTAGGCTGTTGAGGTTGAGCTTTTATCTCAAGAGCTGCCGCCAGGAGTGCCTTGAGCTCCTGGAGATGGGTCTTGACCGGGGGATGGCCACCATGGGTGCCTGGAGGCCCCAGGGTTGAAGCTCCTCGCAGCTGGCCCTAGCAGCAGCCCTGAGGCCGCGGGGATGGCCTTTACCTCAGGCATGGGCTTAAAGGGTGCCTCGGGGGCCCAAGGTTGGGTCTGTAGCTCAGAGAGAGCCTCAGCAGCAGCCCTGAGGCCCAGGGCATGGCCTCTTAGTTCACCCCAGGGATGCTGTGAGGCCTTGGGGAGGGATCTTGCCCTCAGGGATGGCTCCAGCAGCTGCCTTGGCTGCTGGCAGTGCAGGCAGTGCTGCTCATGGAGCAGGGATCTCTTTCTTGAACAAAGTCCTTTAGTTATGTGCTGCGTTATGTCTGACCTGTGGGGTTCAGCTCCTGTTCTCCCAGTCCCAAGAGGGCTCTGTGCAGGAGTCACAGTCATCCTTTTATCCCTCCCAGCTTCTATTCTCCCTCTGCCATCCCCTTTTGCAGCTTGGTGCTTGTCTTGCTGTGCTCCAGCCTGCCTCCATCTCCCAGCGTGCTCTGGAGCAATCCCTTAGCCTCTCTCAGCTCTGTTTTGTGTTTTAAAGCCTGGTAACTGCTCTTTGGCTCTCTGGTAGGTTATAATTATCCATGACCTGGGAGAGGGCATTGGGGCTGCCTCAGTCTGCAGGTGGCACCGAGCTGGGTGGCTGAGTCCATCTGCCAGAGCCTAGGGAAGCTTTACAGCAGGACCTGGGCAGGTCAGAGCCATGGGCCAAGGCTCCCTGGGTGAAGTTCAGCAAGACCAGCGGCCAGGGCCTGCCCCTGGCTCACAGCAGCCCCACAGGGAGCTCCAGACCTGGGGAGGTGTGGTTGGAAAGCTGCAGCCTGCAGAGGGCCCTGGGGGTGCTGGGTGGCAGTCACTGCCCATGAGGCAGCAGTGCCCAGGTGCCAAGCAGGGCAGTGGGCTCCTGGCTTGGGTCAGGAGCAGGGTGGGCAGCAGGGCCAGGAGGTGACCATCCCCCTGTGCTCAGCACTGGGGAGGCCACAGCTGGAGTGCTGTGCTCAGCCCTGGGCCCTCCCTGCAGGAAGGAGCCTGAGGGGCTGGAGCCTGTCCAGAGCAGGGCAGCCAGGCTGGAGGAGGGCTGAGGGGGCTGAGGGGTGGGGGTGCTCAGGCTGGAGCAGAGGAGGCTGAGGGAGACCTCCTTGCCTCTGCAGCTCCCTGCAGGGAGGTTGGAGCGAGGAGGGGGCAGCCTCTGCTCCTGGGTGCCAAGGGACAGGAGCAGAGGCAATGGCTGCCAGCTGCAGCAGGGGAGGCTGAGGCTGGCTCTCAGGAAATCTTTCTGCCCTGGCAGGGGTCCCAAAGCTTGGAAGGGGCTGCCCAGGGCAGTGCTGGAGTCTCCCTCCCTGGGGGGGTGCAGCCCCGTGTGGAGCTGGTGCTGAGGGACAGGGTTTGGTGCTGAGCCTTGGGTGCTGGGTGGAGGCTGGGCTGGGGGAGCTGCATGGCGCTGCCAGCTGCATGGATTCTTTGATTCCCACATTCCAGCATGGAGCCCTCTGTCTCAGGCAGCCTCTTGTCTGCACTGGGGGATCCCCCCCCCAATTTTGGGTCACATCAAGCTGCTTGCAGGGCTGCTGCCTGAGCTACCAGCTGGAGCTCTCCCAGAGCTCTTTGAGCTTTGAGCACACAAAGTTTTCTGGTGCTTTAGGTGCCGTTTCCTCTGTTCTATTATTGATAGACATTAATTATTGCTCTCCAAGATCCTGAGCTGGGTAAATCCCTGCTAAAGACACTTGTCAGTTCCTCCTTGCCTCTGCTCTGCCTGGGACCTGCTGCTGTGAAGCTTGGCAGCCAGATGAAGGGCAGCCCGGCCGCGGCTTTGTGCCCGGGAGGCCAGCAGCTCTTTGGATCTTCAATTGGACTGGACCAGCCCTGGCTATCAATAATGCATGGCCTGGGCTCTCTGCGCCGACACTCTGCTAATTGGCTAATTAAAAAGTGCAGCGTGCGGGCGGCGGCGGCGCTGCGCTCCCGGGAGGCTGCTGCGGCAGCGCCGGGGCCCAGCCTCGCTGATGCCATTCACGGAGCCGCGGCTGAGCCGGGGGAGTTCCAGGAGCTGATTTTGTACCCAGCCTTCTCCCTGTGCCTCGGCTTGCCACTGGAGCAGCTGCTTTTTACAGCTTTTTGTCGTCCCCCCCCATTTCCCTTCTGAAAGGGAAGAATTTTTCACCCCCTTGCCGGGCAGGAGCTTTGTGGCCAGGGAGAGCCTCTGCAGCTTTTTGAGCTGTGCTTCTTCCCCGTGCTGCTGCTCCCTCTGCAGTGCTGTCACACGAGTGGCCTTTACAGGAGAAAGGGAACCTCTGGGTCCTTTGTCACAGCCTCCACTTCCCACAGAGAGCCCCTGGGGCAGGAAGGAAAAGGCAGAAGAGAGCTCTCCTCTGGAGACTTTCCTGGGTGTCCCTGCCCTGGCAGGGGGCTGGGCTCGGTGATCTCTCAGGGTCCCTTCCAACCCCCCATGCTGTGATTCCGTGAGATCTGGGGCACCCCAAAGGCTTTCCCCCTGGAGTCCTCTTTCCTAGGGGTGGTGTGTTCCCTGCAGGCTCCTGGGGCAGGCTGAGGCTGTACCAGGTGTTGTGATCTTGGGTTTCTAACTCTCCACAGATCGTGGACACCTTCTTCATCGGGCGCCTGGTGCTGCTGGCGGTGCTGATCCTGGTGGTGCTGGGCTGCCTCTTCCTGCTCCTCATCTACCACCTCCTGGAGCCAGTCTATGCCAAACCGCTCCGCGGCAGCTAGCGGCCGGCGCCCGGGGCAGACCCAGCGTGGTGCCTCTGACCCAGGGCTGGGCAGCAGGAGCTGCTGGTGCCAGCTGTGCCAGGCCCAGAGGGGGCCAGCAGGGTTTGGAATGGGCCAGCAAAGCAGCTGAAGGGCATCACTGCCACTCAGCACTGCAGCCCTCAGCTCTGAAAGCAACACTGCACTGAGCACCACAGCAGCTGCCTCTGCAGGGGGCTGGCCTACAGCGCTCACACAAGCTTTGGTTTTCCTCCTGGCCAGCTCCTTCCGGCCCTGCCAGTCTCAGAATGTCACTGTCAGGGCATGCAAGACAAATAAATCAGGCAGGGCCAGCAGGCAGCAGGGCCACACTTCCCTGCAGAGAACGCCCTGGCACCTCTGAGGCCCTGGCTTGGGCAGCTCTGAGCCTGCAGGTGAAGGAGGCAGAGGAGCTGCCAGCACTCAGCCCCTTCCTGTCCCACTTGCACCAGGGGCACTCAGGAGCACAGCACGAGGCTGTTGGTGCCATGGAAGTGAGGCCTGAAGCAAAATCTGATTCATCATCTTAATCACTTCAGAAGGCAGAGAGCTGCCCCCAGGGCTGCCTGCCGGGGTGTCACCCCTGTGCCAGGGCAGAGGGGTGGGCACGGAGCCTTGCTGGCTGGGTGGCAAACAGGGCCGGCTGGAGGTGGCAGCATTTAGCCAGGCTCGAGTCCAGCAAACACAGAACCCACTGCAAAACCCCTCCAAAGGCAGAAACGTGAAGCACCTTCCAGTTCTGTGCTGTCAATAAACCTCAACTTTTGCTTCTTCCATCAGTGTCACTGGGATCAGGCCCCAGGCTGACTGTGGAGGGGGTCGGGAGAGCAGGAAGCCTTTCGGGGGGGCAGGCGATGGCTCCGGCACCAGGAGGCCGTTTCAGCTCTTTCCTCACATCCCATTAACCGGGGCGAGAGCTCCAGGCGCTCTCCCTCCTGAGCAGACATTCCAAGCTCCATCCTCCTCCTCGGCGCTCAGCGGCAGGCAGTCAGCAGCTGGATGAACTCAGCGCCGGCCCTCTGGCTGTGTTTGTTTATCCTGGGCAGCTCTGCTCCCCGCCCCGGGGCCCTCCAGACGGTTCCTGTTTATTTTGGGGAAGGGACGGACGGCGTCAAGGAATCGGTATGAGCCCGAGCTGCCTTCCAGCCGCCCCCATTGGGCTCGTTTTGCTGCCTTCCCCCACCCCAGACCTTCAGCTCCTGGAGGATGACTTCTCCCTGGCACATCTGCCCCTGTCTAGCACCTTGAGCATTTTAATTTGGCAATTAATGTGCAGCAGGAGGGCAGCTTTGGCTCAGATCCCAGCGTCTCACACTGCTGAAGGTGTGGGGAGCTCAGAGGGGGCTGCTGGAGCCGAGCTCTGACCCAGCTTCCTCCCAAAACTGCCAGCAAACCATCCCAGCTTTCCTCTGGCAGGGAGAGTGCTGGGGCAGGGGGGGCAGTACTGGGGGCAAGGGGAGGGTGCTGGGGGCAGGGGGGGAGCTGGGGGCTCCAGGTCCTGAGGAGCCAGCTCCCTGCAGCCCAAAATCCACTGCTAAAGCCCAGCAAGAGGAAAAAATTCTCTCCTGCAGGAGTGGTCAGGGCCCGGCACAGGCTGCCCAGGGAGGTGGTGGAGTCCCCGTGCCTGGAGGTGTTGAAGAAAGCTGTGGCCATGGCACCTGGGGCCGTGGTTTGTGGGCCATGGTGGTGCTGGGTTGATGTTGGACTGGATGAGCTCTGAAGCTTTTCCACCTGAGCCAACTCTGACCCCGTGAGAACCCTGCTGTGGCAGGAGGGCTGCACCAGGGGGGTGGCTGAGCTGCTGTCAGGTCAGGTGGGAAAACAGCCCCTTCCCACCCTACATTCCCTGCCTGGATGGTGGGGAAGGAGCAGGGATGCCCCTGCAGTGGGATCCTGGTACCCAGGGGCAGCTGCTCTTGGGTGTCTGCAGAAGCTCTTTGCTTTCAAGTACCTGACTGATGGCAATCCCCCACGACTCTGCTGCTGCTTAATTACCCTGGCTGGTAAAACCCAGCCTCTTTGCACCCCGGCTCTGCTGACTTCAGCCTCCCTGCTGCACAATCTCACTTTGCCCTTGGCTACTAATTAAAGAGCCCTTCAGCACTGGGAGCGCCGTGACCTGCCCCAGCCACCTCCTCACCTCCACAGCAGCTGCCAGGATGGGAGCTGCCCCTTCCTGAGACACTTCCCAGCAAGGCTCAGCTGGAAGCTGTGGCTGGAGGTGCAACCTGGAGGCAAACACGAGCTGTGTTTACCATTAGGGCACCACTCACAGCATCATGGAATCGTTCTGGGTGGAAAAGACCTTGGGGATCACGGAGCTCAACCAAGGAACTCTACCAAGGCTGCTGCTGAGCTTCAGCCCTCAGCACCACATCTCTGTGGCTTTCAAACCCCTCCAGGGGTGGGGATTCAAACACCTCCCTGGGCAGCCTGGGCCAGGCCTTGAGAACCCTTTCAGTGAGGAAGTTTCAGAGAATCACAGAAGAGTTTGAGTTGGAAATTCCCTCAGAGCTCACCCAGCCCAACATCAGCCCAGCACTGCCATAGCCACTACCCATGGCCCCAGGTGCCATGGCCACAGCTTTCTGGAACACCTCCAGGGCTGGAGACTCCACCACCTCCCTGGGCAGCCTGTGCCAATCCCTGACCACTCTTGCAGTAAATAAGTTGATGGCTTGATGCTATCTGAGGTGTCTCAATCCTCTTGTCCATTGATGACATTGAAGAGACCTGGCCCAAGCACCAGGCCCTGGGGGCAGCAGCTGGGACTTGCTTTGTGACTTTTTTCCCACCCACAGCACAGCAGCAGAGGTGCTGGATGTGACCTGTGCCAAAGGGGGCTCTGGCAGGGGGGAAAGCAGCAGCTCCTTCTCCAGCAGAGCAGGAATGAGGCTTGTCCCAGAAAAGCTCAGCTTGATCTGAAGTCCCTTGGCCAGGCAAACCCTGGGGATCCCCCCCGGCCCTCCCTCCCCTCAGTCTCTGCCGTCTCAGTGAGCTCTGAAGTTTTCTTTGGCTTTTGGCTCCTTTTTTTGGGATGGTTTGGGTTGGTTTTTTTTTTTTAGGTCTAGAAGTGCCAGGGGCTGGCTGCCCTTCCTCCTCACTCCTGGCAGCTCAGCCAAGGCTGCTCAGACTTTCCAAACACGAGCAGCCCTAAATTTGTCCCAGAAAGACTCTGAGCAGCTGAAGGAACAGGCAGGGGGGGAGGGAAAAAAGGGAAGAGAACCAAAAACCCCAAAGCAACCACTTCTTGTACTAAGCCCCTGCATGTGCCAGGGCTCGTGGGTAGCTGTCACTGGAAACTCTGCCTCAGCCCCAGGTCCTTCTCCCCAGGGTGGATGATGATCAGGCCAAGCCCAGCCACAAGTGCAGCGAAATGACCATTCTCAGCCCAGCACCTGGCAGCTCTGCTGCCCCCCTTGGACCCTGTGCTGTTGGAGGCCGTTTGCCAGAAGCCCCACAGTGATGCCATGGTGTCAGCCATGGTGTCTGCCCTCAGCAGAGCCCCTCCTGAGCCTCTCCCTGTGGCTCACCGTGGGGGTGGCTGGGGGGTAGCTGTATTTCCTTGGAGCAGTTGGGGATTTGGCTGCTTCTCTGCACCCTCCCCAGCGTTCCTCCTGCTTTCTCCCCCTGGCAGCCAGGACACTTTCAAGCCCCACTGAGCATCTCAGTCAGAGTGGAGGGGTCCGAAGGCTGTCACTGTCCAGCTACCTCGTGGCGGGAAGTGGCTGCCTGTCCCTGCCATGTCTCTGTCCCCTTGCAGGGGCTCACGGGGAGCTGATCCAACTGCCCAGCAGGTCTCCTTCTTTGGCCTTTTTTTTCCCCCTTGGCTGATGAAATCAGCACTTAATAAAATCACATCAGGCCCAGATGTTTTCTCCTCGGCTTGAGATCCAAGGAGGTGAAGTCAATTAGAGCTCGGATTTACAGCTGGCACTCGCTCAGCGGCTGGCACCCGGGGCAGAGCTGGAGGCCTCCCCAGCACCGGCCCTCGGTGGAGAGCAGGGTGGGAAATGCACCCCAGCTGCTCACACATCAAAGTCAGCCCCTCCCCCCCGCGAGGGCACAGCTGGCCCTCCACCTCAGCAGCGATCTGCTGGAGCCTCCCACAGCAGCTCTGCCCGGGGGAGCTGCTGCTTTAACCTCCTGGGGACTCCCAATTAGGAGGTGTCTAATGAAGACCATCAGCTGCCCAAGCTGGACTGCGAGTGGCTCAGCGAGCAGCTGTGCCCTGCATGGCTGCAAGCTCTTCTTTGGGGCCAAACACTACAGTTTGGGGTCACAGTCGTCAGGAAAATGCTGTTTGGGGCAGCAGTTTTGCAGAGGAGCAAAACCAGCTTAGTTTAGGCTCAATGAAGAGCCTGGGGATGTCCTTTCTGGAGCTGCTTTGATGCCTTAAGTGATTTGACTTGCTCCTCCCAGTCCAATACCCACACAATACCAAGCCCGGGACGGGGCAGGCTTGCCGAGGAGAGGCTGCCCATGGAGAGAGCAAGAAGGGCACAGTCCTTGCCCCCAGGTGCACACGAGCCCTGGGGGGCTCTGCCGGGAAGGGGCTGTGTGGCACGGCAGGGGGTTGCAGGTTTTTATTGATAACAGGGCCGGCGGCGCAGGGTCGGCCCCGGGGCGCAGGCAGCTGCGGGCGCCTGCAGGGGGCTGCTCCTTGCCGCCTCCCTCCAGAGCAGCCCCACGCTGCCGGTGGGAGCCCCACGGGGCCCCTGCCTGAGGCTGTGCCTCGGCTCTGCCGAGACCAACACGCTCCCGGCGTGCCCCAAAGCCTCTGTCCTCCCTCCGGGCCCCTCGGCTCGGGGCGGCTCGCTGGGGGCAGGTCAGAACTCCTTATACCTGCGGGGAGAGAAGCGAGGCGGGGCTGAGCGTGCAGGGTGCTGAGCGTGCAGGGTGCTGAGCGTGCACGGTGCCCTTTGGGATCAACGAGTGCCACGGTGCTGCTGGAGAGACGGAAAGGCTCTGCCAGGATACCCCAGCCCCATCTGCACCACAAGCCAGGAGGAGAAGCAGGCACGAGGAGGAGGTGCAGCCACCATCTGCTGGCCAAAGCTGAAAGGACCCCAAAACCCCCCCAGAGCATTTGAGCCTCCTCTGCGAGCTCCTCCACGGCTCCCCAGAGCCCTCTGTGGCATTGGACTCTCTCCACAAACGGAGCCAGCTGCTTCCCTCGGCACAAACCAGCTGGAATTCGGTGCAAACAGGGATGGTGCCAACCCGGCCAGAACAGCCCTTGGCCCAACCAGCCCTGGCACAAGAGCGGAGCCCAGCAGCCCTCCACCGGCAGCCCGAGAAGCTTGGGCTGCACTTACCACAGCAGAGCCCAGACCATGGCTGTCACCTGCAAACAAGACACAAAGGACCAAACGTTTTCAGGGAGGGGAGTCTGGCACCCCCATGACTGGACCAACTGTAGCCCCTTGCCCCTTGTGCTCATGGTGCAGCGTTGGTGGCAGTCAGAGTGGGGCCAGGGCTGCACCCTGGATGCCATGCTGGGGGTTTGATCAGCAGCCCTGGCGCTGTGCAATCAAAGCTCATTAGTGTGGGTGGAAGCCAGCCTGTGACTGTGGCAATCAATGATTGATGCCAATCAATCTGGGCTAACGCTGCTAAGGAGGTGCTGCCCACCCGCCTGGCTGCACTCCCATCCCTGGCCACCGTGATTTGATCCTTCTGATTCCCACATCTTGATTTGAAGTGATCCTAGGCTGAGCCTGCCAAGTGAAACTCAGAATCAGGGCGAATCAGGCCTGGGTTGTGTTTAGTCCTGAGGGATACTCACACCAAGCTACTTCCCATCCAGCACTGACTCTGTTAGCTGCACGCTAGAGCTACAAGACATGAGGGCAGCCTCTCAGCACCGAGCGCCCGGGGAGGCAGCCAGGGCTAAAATGCCCTCTGGTGCTGGCCTGGCTCATGGGGACACATCTCCTTGTGCCCACCGCAGCCAGACACGGGGCAGAGGACCTCCTGGAGCCTGCTGCGGTCAGCAGGGCCAGCAGGGGATCACAAAGGTCCCTGCACAGGGGCAGCCGCACCAGGCCCTGGCACAGGCTGGCACGGGGGGCTGTACCTACCCTCTCTGCCGCGCCATGGGGCCGCACCACCCACGGAACTCTTTGACCACCACACGAGTGAGGAGCTGCAGGAGGAAAGATGGAGGATTGCCACCAGGCCAAGGGCTCTGCAGCCACCAGCCCCGGCCTGAGAGCTGCTGTCAGCGAGAGAGAGATTTTCAGGCTCTTCCTCGGGAAGGTCACACAAAGTCCTCCATGCGAGGGAGGCCGTTGGGAAGAGCCAAGTGGATGGAGGCAATGGTTTGGTGGAGTCAGCACAGGGCTTGGCACCCACCCTGAGCCCTCTGCCGGCCAGCAGGAAGCTAAAAAAGAGCCCTTGGATATCCAGGGTGGCAAAATGAGTCCCACCTGGGAGGGACCTACCAGGCAGGCCAAGACATCAGCTGCTATCAGCATGTAGAAGACATTGTTCCAGCCCGTGGGGGAGATGAGCCCTGCCAGCAGCGGCCCCAGCGCGGCACCTGCGGGGCACAGGAGCCACAGTAGCACAGAAGGCCAGGGGAGAGGGCACCAGGACCCACCCAACACCATGGCAGCAAGGGGAAATCGATGCTTGGCATCCCCAGCTGTACCTACCTATGGACCCTGTGCCATCAATGATGGCTGTGACAGTGGAGAGGGCTTTGGCATTTCCTTTGAGAGACTCATGGGTTCCCTGGGGAGAGGAGGAGCAGGACGTAAGGAGGACAACCAGCACTGGGCCTGAGCTGGCAAGCCCTGGGGCAGGCTGTTCACACCCCGGGCAGCAATTCCATCTGTTGGACCCAGGTGTGGATGGGAAAACCGAAGCTGGACACTGCCTGCAGCCCAAGCCCAGCAGAACAGCAGGCAGCAACCCCAGGTGATTGCCCAGTGGGTTTTTCCACCCTGTGCTTCGAGGGAGATGCAGTGGGGCCAGGGCAGAGTGTGCAGCCAAGGTGGTAGAGCAGGAGGAGAAAGCAGCAGGTGTGAGGCAGGTGATGATCACAGCAGGAGGTGTGACAGCCCTGCCCTTCTCCGCTGGGCTTCCAGGGGCTGGGGTGCCTGGGGGAGCTGTAAGGTCCCTTCCAACCCAAACCACTCTATGAATCTAGGAGCTCCACCAGGCCTCAGGGACCAGGCAGCTCCCACTGTTGGCATCAGTGGGACCATGGGCCTGATCCAGCCACTCTGGGTGCTGGGTGTCAGAGCTCAGCAGCCACGAGCTGGGCAGGTTGGTTTTCATCAAGACAAAACCTTATCTGAAATCTTTCTGATGCAAGGAGGAGGACAGGGAGAGCAAATCCCAGGTCAATCCCTGTTCTTCAGCATTCCCCCCTCCTCAGCACCATCCTGGCTAGCATGGGGTGGTGTTCCCACGTTTCCTTGGGCTCCAGCGCAGGGCAGGGTGGGCAGGCTTGGGAAGAGGGATGCAATAAGGAGGGATTCTCTGGAAATATGGAGATTGGAAATATGAAGCCTGGCACAGGCTGCCCGGGGTGGTGACTGAGTCCCGATCCCTGGAGGGGCTTCAGAAGGGCAGAGCTGTGGTGCTGAGGGCCATGGTTTAGCCCCGGCCTTGGCAGAGTTAGAGAAGGGTTGGACTGGATGAGCTTCAAGGTCTTTTCCAAGGGAAAGGATTCCAGGATTCCAAAACCCCTCTGGGAAAGACAGAGCAGCCCATGGGCACGGCAGGGCTGCCAGGTGTCTTACCAGGTCTGCCGACACGGCGGTGGTGATGAGAGCGTAGGGGCCGTTCACCAGCGCGCCGCAGACCACCAGCATCGCTGCCAGAGCGGGGCAGAGGAAGCTCTCAGTGCCGGCAGCAGCAGGACACCGATGCCATCGTCCCCAGCCAGCAGGGGACAGAGCTGTGCCCCTGCCTGCCCAGCTCTGTCCGCTCCACATCCACCCAGCACCACCCTCCCACCCGGCCCCAACTGGGAGCACAGCCTGAGAACCCAAAGCAGCTGAGGGCACAGCGCCCCCCACTGCCCCTGCAGCTGCCCGAGCCGAGGGGCTCCTCACCTATGGAGGTGCCGATGCCGTTCTGGCCGATGTGGTTGTACAGGAACAGCTGCAAAAGAGACACAGAACAGCCCAGCTGTGGCTAGCCCAGCTGTGGCCAGCCCAGCTCCTCCCCACGTGTGCGCCCCGCAGCGGCACAGACAGGACCGAGGAGGTGAGGACCTGAGTTATGGCTGGCTCCAAGCAGCGATTAGAGGAGAAGAGCAGCCAAGGTGGGGAGCTGAGCACACCCTTGGCTCCGTGTCCCGCCAGCTGAGATCCCTGGTAGCTGGCACAGAGGTGCTGGCACACAGAGGTGCTGCCACGACTCACAGCCCCATGGGGCTTGCCCACCTCCTGCCAGCCAAGGCCAGCTGGTGATTTGCCTTCTCAGTTCTGGGGGGGGGGGGACCTGGACATGGCCTCCCTGTGCCTCAGTGCATGCTGGCTTCATCAGAGGGAAGAGGCTCACGACTCAGAGCTGGATCACAGCTAATTAGCCACACTGGGAGCCAGACGAGCTCCAGGCAGGTGCTGGGAAGTGCCAGCAGAGCACAACATCTTTGAGGGTGCAAAGCAAGGAGACCAAAGTTGGACCTGCTCAGTGGGACCCTCAAGGCTTTAAGACAGAGCAGATTATGGCAGGATGGAGGAAAACAAAACTCCCCAGAGGAGGTTTTGATCTGTCAGAGACTCTCGGATGCTCTCCCAGCCCCCACATCTGGATGCCCTCCCCGGGCAGGCCTGGGCACGCGGCCGGCTGCCGGCGCTCAGCGCGTGACCGTCCCAGGGCCCGGGGAGGGGAAGGAGGCAGTGACGCAGAGGAGCAGGAGCAGAGCACAGCCTTGTGAGCAGCCCTCCCCCCCCCGCGTGACAACTCACCATGGGCGCAGCGACCACCAGCATCACGCAGCACGTGGTGGCCCTGCCGCCGCTGTAGTCGGAGATGAGGCCGGCGAAGATGCCTCCTGCAGGAGGCAGCCACAGGTATGGGTCACAGCGCCCCAAAGCCTGGCCCTGGCTTCACCCCAGCCCCCCGGGATGCTTTCCATGCCCCAGCCCCCTCACCAGCTAAGTCACAAACCTAAAATGCCCCCAGCGTCAAAGAGGGTGGACAGGTCCCCAGCTTCCTTGGCCCCAAAGTGAGCTGCAGGGGAGAGAAGAGTGGTGAGGAGATGCTCCCCGGGCCCAGCCCCCTCCTGGCTCCCGGCCCCAAAACCTCACCAACGTTGACGATGTAGAGGGGCAGCCAGTAGAGGAAGGTGTAGCTCACCAGCTTGGCAAAGAGCAGGCACAGGGAGAACTCCACCACGCCCTGGGAGCAGAGAACACATCAGAGGAGCCTCCTTCTCCTACCCGGGTGGAGGCATTCCCCCAGTTTTCAGCCCTGGGGAGTGAGCTCTGCCCCTGGGCTTTGCTCCCCACCATGGTGGAAGGGACTCACAGGTATCCGGAGTGCCCCCAGGAAGCTGATGGCCTCAGGCTCCTCAGCTGGCTCCTTGGGGCTGTTGAGGTGATCTCTGCTGCTCTGGCCGGAGATGCTCAGCGGCCCCTCACTGGAGGTGATCCCTTCGGGATCCTTCTCGCTGCAGGTCACCCCTCCGGGATCCTCATCAGAGGCCATCTAAGAGCAAGCCGAAGGCTGGAGGTGAGGCTCTTGTTGCTGAAAGGGCTGAGACAGAGCTGGTGCTGCAGCATGACCTGGTGCTGCAGCATGACCTGGTGCAGGCTGACAGCAGAACAGCAGCCAGCGGCCCCCACCATGACTGAGCAGTGACTTACATGATGCAGAGGTGGACTGCAGCCAACGTCCTCAGGATCTGCCAGGAGAAAAGGGATTCCATGAGCCTGGAGCAGCCCTGACCCAGCATCTCACACCACAGGGGAGAAACATGGGACTGGGAAGCCCTGGTGGGGCTGGGCTTCATCACCAGGCTGAGAGGATGGAGTGGCACATCCTGCTGGATGATCCCAAAGGATGCTGACCAGTGGTGGTCAGGTCCCCATCCCTGCTTGCCACAAGCTGGGAACGGGTATTTGGGGTTGCCAGAAATGCTTAGGGATGGGTAAGGAGGATAAATGTGGCCCAGCTGGTTTCAGTGTGGTGCCAGACACCTGCTGTGCTCCAGATGACAGCACTCACACTCCACGAGGAAGAAGAAGCAGATGATGCCCACAGCAGGCGATGATGATGCCAGGCACGATGAAGGACAGGCCCCAGGCAGAGGACACCCAGACCCCAGCGATCAGAGACCCCAGGATGTTGCCCACGGAGGTGTGTGAGTTCCAGATGCCCATGATCAACCCTCTCCTGTGGGGACAGAGGGAGGGCAGGCATCGCTGGGGGGCTGCTGGGGCCAACAGGCAGCAGGACTGGGCTGGGACGTGCCAGAGGATCACTCACTTGCCCTTCCCGAACCAGTTCCCGACGCAGGTCACGACTGAGGGCCAGCCAGTCGTCTGCACCAGTCCATTGCACACCTGGCAGGAGGTAAGCAGCACCACTGGCACCCAGCAAGCACCAACTCAATCCAGAGAGCACCATTCCACCAAATCCCAGAACCCCAGCATGGTGGGGCTGGAAGCTCTCCACACCAGGACACTCCACAGCCTCTCTGGGCAGCCTGCTCCAGGCCTCCAGCAGCCTCCCAACAAACAACTTGCTCCTCCTCTTCACCTCCAACCTCCTGGCCTCCACTCTCTGCCCACTGCCCCTTGGCCTGCCCCTGGCCACCACTCAGCAGAGCCTGGCCCCAGCCTCTTGCCCCCCAGGGGCCCTTCAGCTCTTGCTGAGCATTGCTCAGCTGCCCTCTGGGGCTGCTCTGCTGCAGCCTCTCAGCCCCAGGCCTCTCAGCCTTGGCTGCTGCCAGAGCTGCTCCAGGCCCCTCAGCAGCTTCCCAGCCTGCCCTGGACTCTCTCCAGCACTTCTCTGGCCCTCTGCAGCTGGGCAGCACACAGCTGCCCCCAGGGCTCCAGAGGTGGCCTCAGCAGGGCACAGCAGAGGGGCAGCACAGCCTCCCTTGCCCTGCTGCTGCCCACACTCTGCTCCATGCCCCCAGGCCCCCCTTGGCCTTCTTGCCCACCAGGCCACCTTGCTGCTGCTGGGCAGCTTCTTGTCCCCCAGCACTGCCAGCTGCTTCTGCTTGGAGCTGCTTGCCAGCAGCTTGCCCCTGCCCTGTGCTGCTGCAGGAGGTTGTTCCTGCCCAGGGCCAGGACCCTGCCCTTGCCCTGCTTCACCTTCAGCAGGTTGCTCTGCAGCTGCACTCCGAAATAGCCTCTCCCACCCCAAAGCTGTTGACAAAACTCTCGGTTTGGGTTTATTTTTTTCCTGCTGGGGCAGCCCTGGAGCCCTTTGCATCATTCCCGTGGCTCAACTGGGAGCAGCCGGAGCTGCCAAACCTGCCTCTCGCCCTGCCGCCTGCGCCAGGCCTGCCCTGGGGTTTCGGTGCCCACGCGCGGCCGAGTCCTGCGGGGAGTGGCTGTGACCTCCTGCCCAGCCCCTGAGCCACCCCTGGGCCCTGGAAAGCACTGAGCTCAGGTGGGAGCAGGACGGCGCGGAGCTGGGCCGCACCTGCACGACGATGAAGTACCAGAGGACGTGGATGTGCCAGAAGTAGCCGAGGCCGAAGAGCAGCGTGAAGAGGCCGCTCAGCACCATGCCCCCCGACAGGTAGTAGCGCAGGGGCAGGCGCTCCCCGAAGATGCCACTGTGGAGAGAGGGAAGAGCGGGCACAGAGCTGGCACCCATGGCTGCTCTCACCCAGCTGCTGCCTGAGTGCCAGGCAGTTCCCAGCACCCAGCTGCCCTCCCTTAGCACGACCCCAGCCTGCGGGGAGCCAGCCTCCTGGCAGCCCGGTGCCACCGGTGTGCAGCGGCCCTGGGTACCTGATGAACATGCCGATGGCGTAGGCCACCAGGAAGGCATTGTCCAGCGCCCCGAAAAGCTCCTTGTAGTTGTCCCCATCTGGAAAAAGAAAGGTTAGGGCCATGTCAGCCTGGCCCCATCTTGTCTGCCCTCCCTGTGGCCACCCTTGTCCCTTTGTCCCATCTCTGAATCCCTCCTCCTCATCTCAGAGACTCTTGGAGTGTGGCCAGTGCCATTGGCTGGGCCCTGCTCCCATCCTGGCCCCCGCTCTGCCACTTGGGTGCCCTTCGGTCTGGGGCCACTGGGCAGGCTCAAGCTGCTTAATTACCTCCGGCTGCGCCCTGCTCCCATCCTGGCCCCAGCTCTGCCACTTGGGTGCCCTTCGGTCTGAGGGCACTGGGCAGGCTCAAGCTGCTTAATTACCTCCGGCTGCCTAACGAATCACAACCTGGCTCAGGGCAGGGGGGAGCCCGGCTCGGCTGCCATGGGGCAGCTGTGGGGTGACTCGAGGCAGGGCTGAGGCTTACCAAAGGGTGCCCAGCTGCACCACGTGCTGCTGTTGGAGTCATTGTGGGGGTTCGGGCCCAAGGCTGAGCAATTGGGGTGCAGTTGGCTCTGTGGGGTGAGAGAAGGGGTGAGATTTGGGTGCTCCAGGACATAGGGCTCCCCATGTCCCCTCTGGTCATGGTTGGAGCTTACCTTGACAATGCTGATTGGCTTTCTGGAGAGGTGGTAGCTGGTGTAGGAGAGGAAGGTCAGCACCAGCGTCAGCCCTCGGTACCTGTGGGATCAAGCCAGGACAGGGCTGGTGGGACAAGGATGGAGACAGGGATAGGTGGTTTGTCACCATCCCAGCTGGCACACCCCAGCCCAGTGGGGATCACAATATCCTAGAATGGGTTGGGTTGGAAGGGATCATCCAGTTCCAACCCCCTGCCATGGGCAGGGACACCTCCCACCAGCCCGGACTGCTCAAAGTCTCATCCAGCCTGGCCTTGAACACCTCCAGGGATAAGGTCCACAGCTTCCCTGGGCAACCTGTGCCAGTGTCTCAGCACCCTCACAGCAAAGAGCTTCTTCCTAATGTGCCACCTAAACCTCCCCCGATGTCCTGGGCATCTCCAGCCTTGCTGTTAGCTGTGCTCTTCCCCACCCCCCAAAATTCCTGCTTTTTGGAGGAAAATATCCAGAATGGGAGGATAAAAGCCAGCACCCAGCCAGGCTGAAACCACCTGGGATGCACACAGGCAGCTCTGGTGCTGTTTGACCTGCAGGGTCTTAGAGGGGAAAGAGTCAAACCAGGGCTCACTGCTCCCACCGAACAGGACTCTCCTGCCGCGGGGCTGAGCTGAACCTGCTCAGCCCCCCCCCCAGGCACTGCTGTGGCTCAGAAAGGGCAGCTGAGGTCGGGGGGGTGGGCAGACAAATCAGTTTTTCCCCTCCTTGAAGCACCATCCCAGCAAACCGCAGTGTGAGCAAGAGCCCTCCCGGCTCACGGGTGCAAAGGGGGCAGGAGGCGGCGGCTGAGTCACCATTCCCGGGGTTAATTGGGACAAGCTGGAAGAAAAGGGGGAGGGGGATGCCCTGAGCAGGACCTGCCCCGAGTGCGCCAGCAAACCCTGGTTTCATCCCTTCTGCTTGATCCAAATGAGGGGGAAAAAGCGGTCTGGGCTCTGGGATGGGGATGCTGCTCCCAGCACAGCCGGTGGATGAAGCCTGGGGGTCCAGCACCCTGTGGAGCAGGGTGAGCACCAGCAAGGGGCCCCGTCCTGCCTTCGGGGAGGGGATTAGGGCAGCAGCAGAAGCTGCGAGCAGTGAGGGGCGGCCGCGGCAGGGAGGTGTCACAGGGCCGCTCCGAGCGCAGCAAGCCCCAAAGCAAAGCCTTTTCTTGGCAGTCTCAGTCCTCTTCCCAGTTTCACTTCCTCATGGAACAGCAGCAATTAGACACCCTGCAAATCCAGGGCAGCTCCCAGCCGCAGGCTCTGAGACACACAGCAGCTGAGAAATTCTTGGTTCTCACCCCCAAAACATAACAACCCCAAAAAAATCACTGCGGGGCTGAGCCGAGAGGAGAGACTGCAGCAGGAAGGGGAAGAGAAACTTCCCGTGCAGTTATTTGGGTTTGGTGTTACCCAACAGGATCCGGCAGCACGAGGGTCGGTCTGGCAACAGGCTGCCGAAAAAACAACTCCATCAGACCAGCTGGAGCCGGGGGCGAGCTCAGCACCGTGCCAGCAGGGAGGACAACCGACAGCATCCCTGTGCTGGCCACATCCCACCACATTCTGAGGGTGAGGTTGGCCACATCCCATCAAATTTCGCGGGTGAGGGCTGTGCATATCTCGGGGTCTCCCTGCACCCACCCTGTCCGACCCTACGGTGCCAAGCGTGTCTTGGTGCCCTCTGGCCCCCGGATGGGTCGTGGCCAATCCCCCTGGCCGCGGGACCCGTGCTGTGCTGGAGCCATGCTCACTGTGGACCCAGTGCCCCAGGAGCGACGCTGGTCCCCAGTCCAGTGACCCTGGGCGGGTGCTGGTCCCCAGGCAAGTGATCCCCAGTTTGAGGCTGATCCCTGTCCTGATGCCAGTCACTATCCTGGTGCTGCTCCTCTGGCCAGTGACCACCATTCCACGGCCAGTCCCCAGCACAGGGTCGGTTCCCGAGCAAGTGACCCCCGGCCCAGGCCCATTCCGCCGTTGTCGGTCCCTGTGCGGGTGTCGCCTGATCCCGAGCCTGTCCCAGTCCCAGGGCCGGTCCCGATCCCGGTGCCTGTCCTCCGCTCCAGGGCCGGTTCCTATCCCAGCGCCAGTCGCCAGGCAAGTGACGCCCGGTGCAGGGTCGGTCCCTGTCCCGCTGCCGGTCCCTGGGCAAGTGACCTCCGGTCCGGGGCCGTTCCCTCTCCCCTCTGCCGATCCCCCCAGCCCGTCTCCCCGGGGTGCCCCGTTCCGCGCTCACCGGCTGTCCCGGGGCAGGGCACGAAGCAGGCGGACACCGGGGGCGAGCGGTGCCCTCATGGCGGGCGGCGGCGGAGCTGCCGGGGCCCCCCCGCGGCCCCTTATCACCGCCCCGCGGGGCCGCCGCTCCCCGCCCCGCCCGGGCCCGGCCCCGCCCCGGAGCCCCGCCGAGCCCCGCGTCCCGCTCCCGGCTCCGCTCGCAGCCAAAAGCCACCGCGACCCATCGCCAAAGGGAGAAGCGGGGAGAAGCCCCGGGGTGGGCGCCTACGCCCCTGCCCCCTCCGCGGCTCCGGGAGCTGCTCCGCGATTTTCCCCAGCTGCTGCTTTCTTTGCCGGCGCCCGGTTCCGCTTCGCCATCAGCAGCCACCCCTCCCGAAGGGAAAAAAGTGTTGGGGCCCTGATTTTGGCTGACCTGACCCAGCCACGCTCCGGGGGCAATTTGTAGGGATTTGGGCTTATTTGCAGGGATTTGTGGTTATGTGTCAGGATTTGGGGCTATTTATAGGGATTTGGAATTACTCACAAGGATTTGGGGTTATTTGCAGGGATTTAGGGTTATTTGTAGGGATCTGGGGTTATTCACAGGGAGCTGGGGAGTGAGGGGGTGAGGGAGCAGCCATGGCTCCACTTAAGCATCATCATTTCTTTGGAATGCTCCTTCCTTAAAGGTTCCTTGATCAGCATTCCCCAACCAGCCCCCGGGAGCTGCCGTGGCCCGTCTGGAGAGCTGGAAACGGGGAGCCCGGGGCCTGAGCACGGCCTTGGGGACCTGCCAAGGAATCACTTGTCCCCAGCTGCCCCAGCCCAGAAACCAGTTAGGAAACACATTTGGCCCTTTGCTTCCCTGTAAAACCTCGCGGGTCGGATCCTGCCCTTTGCAGACCCATCCCCGCAGCAAGGGGATGCACGGCTGGGTGCGGGGCACCCGTCCCTGACGCAAGCGGCGGTTAATGAACAGCGGCCGGCAGCGGCTGGCGACCAGCGGCGGCAGCGCGCCGGTGCCGGTGAATGATTGCCCAGCGGCAGCCGGGGAGCACCCCCCGGCCTCGGGGTCGCGGCTTTGCCCGGTGCCCAGCGGGATGGGAAGGGAGGGAGCAGGGATCATCGGGCACGCTCGGCCGCCCGCCCTTCCTGCCGCGGTTAATATTGGTGGTGGGAGGGTGGGAGAGGGGAGCAGGGGGCAGCCACCGCCCAGGCGCAGGGACCTGGGCGAGATCAGGATAGGGAACTGGGCTGCTGGAGCTCCTGGGCCAGGCAGCCCTGCGAAGGGGTGGAGGGAACTCGCCCCGAGATTACATCCAGGGCTTTCCTAATAAAACAAGCTCCCTCCCGGAGCAGATGGAGGCTGCGGGAGCAGGGGCAGAGCTGGGTGGATGCTACTGGAGGAGAAGTCCTCACCCAGGAGAAAGTGAAGGAGCAATAAATACCTGGCTCCGGGTCGTGACTCGAAAGAAGGGAGGGGGAAGGAGGAGGTTCAAAACCTCAAACTTTATTGACCCTGAGCACCTCATCCCTCCTCCTCTCACACTCCAGATGACACAAACAGCCCTGGAAAAGTTTATTCCTCAGCTCAGCACCCAGAGCCCAGCTGCCTGCCTGCCACCAGCCCCGCAGTGCAAAGGGCTCCTCCCCCCCGAGCACAGGCTCGGAGCAGGAGCAGGAGCAGGAGCGGTGCAGCTCGGAGCTGAGCAGCAAAGGGATGATCCTGCAGGATGGAGGGAGGCCAGGAGGAGCAGACCACGGCCGGCCCTGCTCCCCCTTACACCAACGGCTGAGGTAGAGGAGGGGACGAGGGCAGGCGGCCGGCCCCTCCCGGACGCTTCCCGCAGGCAGCAGCCAGGTCCCGCAGCGGCAGCTGGGCACAGGAGCTCCTCCCCCGAGGCTCGCAGGACCAGAGGAGGGAGTGCAGGGCACGGCTGTAGGCTGGGCAGGAGGGGACACGGATGGAGCATTAGGGGCATGAGTATCACTGGGGGCCCCGAACTGGGGTGGGCTCAATGGTTTAGTGTAAAGCAGGGAGAGAGGAGGGAGGCTTCAGGGCAGAGAGGTGCTGGTGGACTCCCATCTGCTTGGCCAAAGGTCTGCTATAAACCCCCCCACGAGCTGTTGTCTTCCCCTAAAAGTTGACTCCCAGGTGTTCAGCCAAGCTGTGCTCAAGACAGAGCACTCCACCACCCAGCAGGGACCATTCCCTCCCCCCTCATGGGGCCTGCCAGCAGCAGGATGGAATCACTCAGGCTGGAAAAGACCAGACCCCAGAGAAGAGTTAACATTTCTGTGCCCCTAAGGAGCTGGTTTCCGACTCCTGGGGTAATTTGGGCTGGGAAAGACCTTTAAGATGCATCAAGCCCAACCCTCTCCTCAGGGCTCTCCATCACTGCATTAAGACACTCTCTAGGCTGATGCTTTGCCAGGAAGCCACCAGAAGGGCCAGAGGGAGAGGCTGGGCTAGGAACAAGCAGAGGAGCTCCTGACTTGTTGCTGGAATGTCTCAACACAGTGGTCCAGGGCCATGGGAACATCTCCTCAGGTTTGCTGTCCAAGCAGGGTCCCAGCCCCAGGTGCCTTGCTGGAGCTCCTACCTTTGTGGTTCTTGTAGAAGATGCAGTTGTTGGCACAGGAGTCTGGGTGGGAGTCCCAGAAACTGGAGCCGCAGGAGCACAGGGGGGGCAGGTCAATGTGACAGAGTTTGATCTTCTCCCTCAGCTGGGCTCTCAGAGCTTCAAGGTACCTGGGAGGGAGAAGCTGTCCAGCTCTGCCACCAAGGGCTGGCCCTGCACAGGGGGAGGGGACGAGGCTGTACCTCAGGCGCTCCTTGTGCCGCTGCCCTTTCTCCTCAGCCTTCTCCACTCTTCTCTCCTCCAGTTCAAGCTGGGCCAAGCTTTCAGAGACCTCACCTGGGGAGGGCTCTCTCTGCTCAGCCATCTCCATCAGCCTCTGCTCCTCCACCCAGCGCTGCTTCTCCTTCTTGCTCTTAATCCTGTGGGCACAGAGATGCTTGGAGGAGCTTCCCCACCCAGGTGGGAGGCTGAGGCCAAGGGGACCCAGATGCTGCTGCTTCACCCAAAGGCTGCCAGCAGCTGCTCACCACAGCATCAACCTTCCTGCAGACTGAAACATGAAATGGGCAAAAATGCTTCCCAAACCTCCTTCCTTTCCCTGTATGCAGCCACCAGCCTGTGAAGGTTCTCCTGCCCCCAGCCTCCACTTTCCTCACCCTGTGCCCCTCGCCAGCCACTTCCCTCCCTCGTCACAGTCAGACACGCTCCTGGTAGGAAGTGCACCCAGGGGAGCTGCTCTTCTGCCCTTCCAAGACCAAGGGTGGTGCCTCAGCTCTCTTAGATCCAACAGCAAGGCTCAGCAGCTCAGCTTCCCCACTCCTGACTTCTGCTCATGGGCAGCTGCAGGAGGGGGAGTGGAACCTGGCTGCAGCACAGCAGAAAAGCTCCAAGGATCCCACAGCTACTCCACAATAAACTTCGAGAGGCATCTGGAACCGAATCTCCCCTGACTGCATCGAAGTGTGAAGGTCTTCTCCAGCTGACATTGGTCTGAGATCAAGTCCAACCCTTCTCTAACCCTCCCAAGGCTGGGGCTGAGCCATGGCCCCCAGCACCACAGCTCTGCCTCTGGGAAACACCTCCAGGGATGGGGACTCCAACACTGCCCTGGGCAGCCTGGGCCAGGCCAAGACAACTCTCAAGGGCAAAAAAATTGTTCCTTATTTCCAACCTGAACCTCCCCTTGGGCACCCTGAGGCCATTGCCTCTTCTCCTGTCCTTTACCTGGGAGCAGAGCCCAAGCCCCCCTGGCTGCAGCCTCCTTGCAGGGAGCTGCAGAGAGCAAGGAGGTCTCCCTCAGCCTCCTCTGCTCCAGCCTCAACCCCCCCAGCTCCCTCAGCTGCTCCTCCCCAGCCCTCTGCTCCAGACCCTTCCCCAGCTCCTTGCCCTTCCTGGCCCTGCTCCAGCCTCTCAAGGTGCTGCTGGCAGCCAGGAGCCCAGCACTGAAGGCAGCACTCCAGGGGTGGCCTCAGCAGTGCCCAGCCCAGGGGCACAATCCCTGCCCTGCTCCTGCTGCCCACAGCACTGCTGCTCCAGGCCAGGCTGCTGGTGGCCTTCTTGCCCAGCTGGGCACCCCCTGGCTCCTCCGCAGCTGCTGGCACCCAGCACCCCCAGGGCCTTTCCTGCTGGGCACTTTGCAGCCCCTCTGCCCCAGCCTGGAGCCTTGCTGGGGCTGCTGTGAGCCAAGGGCAGGACCCAGCCCTTGGCCTTGTTGCACCTCATGCCCTTGGCCTTGGCTCATGCCTGCAGCCTGGCCAGGTCCCTCTGCAGAGCCTCCAACCCTCCAGCAGCTCAGCACAGCCACCCAGCTTGGTGCCACCTTTCCTCAAGGTCCCAGATGTCCCTCTCAGTGGTATCTGAGCTGTGTCACACCCCAGGCTCCTTGTGTCCCCTTGGCCAACAGCTGCTGACTCGCTGTGGGCTGATGGTTGCCAAGAGGCACTTGGAAACCACAACACCAAAGCAAGGCTGGGTGGAAGCCAGGAGGAGAAAGCATCCTCTAAGAGGACATTTTGGCTGTGGCTCCTTTGAGGAGAGCAAACCCCAGAGGGAGCCAAGCTGCTCCCCTCCGGTTCTGCACTCCAGAGTTATTTTCAGTGGAGTGGCAAAGGAGCCTTTAACAACCCCACCATAAACTCTGGGCTATAGAAACCAGGACAAGGCCTTTACACCAAGTAATTACCAACCAGCCCTTCTCCTGCCTCTGCTCCCAGGCACCAGCAGCTCCAGCAGCACCCTGGCACCCGGGGATAACATAAACATGCAATAAAGGGATGTTGCAGCAGCTCAGCACTCCCTGGGGCCTCGCCAGCGCTTGCAGGGCAGGAAAAGGTCTCCAGGGCTCCTGAGTGCCAAGTTAAATGTCAGGAATGTGGCTTGGAGCAGCTTTCCTTCAGACTGGGCAACTTCTCTCCCAAAAGCAGCCATGAAAATCCTGCCTGAGCTGTTCCCACCAAGATGCTGCTGGAGCTCCATCATTGGATGTCCAAGCAGGGCAGAGAGGAAAATGATCCAAAGCCTCTTTCCCACATTGGTGAGCAGTGGCAGAGCTCCTCCTCCTGAACCCCCTGACAGGCAGGAGGTGAGAACAACAAGAACTCATTTTATTACACTGCACACATTTACAGCTTCCAGGGTGAAGGGTTTGATATCAAAAGCCCAGAGATAAGATCAGTTTAGTGACAATGACAATGTGACCTCTCACCCAAGTTTCCAAACAAGTAGCACAGGAGCTTGGATGGCTTCCAAGAGCCACTTTGCTCCCAGGGCTCCGGCTCCCAACTCCTACCCAGGCTGCACAGCTCTGAAGGCTGTGATGTGTCCCAAGGGTTTCTCCTGGGGGGCTGGTTGAACAAATCCCACCCCAGGGTGAGCCCCACAGATACTCACTGAGTGATTCTCTGCCTCTCCTGCTGCCTCTGCTGCTCCCTCACCTGCTGGCGCTCGATGCTCATCAGGAGGCTGCGGTGCCGCAGCTGCTGGCGCCGGCACTGAGGGCAAGAGGAGGCAGCCCTGAGAGGGCATCTGGGACTGGCACCCTGGCTGATCTCCACAGACATCCCTCCTTCCCCAGGAGATGCTCAAACAGCTCCTACTCACATCCCCCAGGGCTGGGAAGCTGGAGATGGTTTGCCAGGAGAGGAGGACCAAGGCACCTCAAAGCTGAACAGCAGCACTCCTCAGCTGGACTGAGTCACAGCTTGGGCTGGGCTGGAAGGGACCCCCAGAGCTCACCCAGTGCAGCCCCTGCAGGCAGCAGGGACATCCCCACTGGAGCAGCCTGCCCACAGCCCTCTCCAGCCTCACCTGGAAGAGCTCCAGGGCTGGAGCCTCAACCACCTCCCTGGGCAGCCTGCTGCAGCCTTCCAGCAGCCTCCTGCTGCAGAGCTTGTTCCTCACCTCCAGTCTCAATCTGCTCTGCTCTCATCCCAAACCATTGCCCCTGGTGCTGTCCCTGCAGGCCTTTGGCAACAGTCTTCCCCATGGATGGAAGCTCTGCCACCTGGCAAACTCCTGACTCCTGCTTTCCTGCTGGTAAAAATCCTGCTTCCTACCTCAGCCCACAGTGCCCCACAAGTTCCCACCTAGGGTCTGGTGCTTCACTGGACCCTGGATCTCTCCAAACAAATGGAGCTACAAGAGCAAGCTGGCCCCAGCAAGATGCAGGACAACCACAGAGGTGGGAAAACCATGGCTGGGGCAAACCCCAGAGCCCTGCAGGGAGCAAGTGCCACATGTGAAGAGGTTGAGTGTCTGGGCTTGGGCTCAACTCCACCACTGCAGCAAGAGTGAGGCAACCTCCTGAGCCAAGCTGCCCCCAGAGCTGCCACCTGTGTGGCACCAGTCTGCACACAGCCAGGCAGAGGGCTGAAGGTAGCTCTGTCCTCACCAGCACCAAGAGCTTTGGGGCTGAGTTTGGCCATCTTGGCCAGAGCAGGTAAAGGAGCAGGAGAGATCATCTGGGCTGAAAGCAGGATGGAAAAAACCCATGAGGAAGAAAGCTGTGAAGCGTTATCTGGGGTGGATCAGAGCCAAGGAGATAAAACCTGAGGGACACAGGGAAGTGCCAAGGGAAAGAGCAGCCTGAGGAGCCCCAGCTGCCTGTCACACTGTCCAGGAGCTGCTCTGGGTCAGCCTGATGGGAACTGCACAACAGCAAGGCAGCAATTCCCTCCAAACCCCGAGGCTCAGCACGGGGAGCTGCAGGAACGCTGGGCACAAGGGAGGTGCTCACCTGCACAGCAGGAGCAGGCAGGAGAGTGAAAGTCACTTCCCTCAGGCATCCCAGAGGAACATCCTCCTGGATCAGCCTGGGCCTGGGGAGTCAGGCACTCAGCACCAGGCCTGGAAGGCACCATCCTGCCAGGGTGGGACCTTTACATTCCCAGCCTCACATGCAGTAGGTTTTGCTCCTCTGCCTGAAGCACTCCTGGCAGCCTCTCCCTCTCCCTGCAGTGCAGCACTCAGGGCCTCGCTCTGCCAGGCTAAGGGCAGCCTGCTTCTGCCCCAGCCCTCACTCACACCCCGGGCTTTGAGGAAGGAGCCCAGGATGGTTGCACTTACAGTCATGATGGACTTCCAAAGAGCCTGAGACACCACAGACACCTCACTTCACAGCTGCTTTGTGCATGAAAGCTGCTAGTGAGGCTCCTTATCAGCAGCATCCCCTCCTGCAGGAGGTGGAACAGTGAGGGCTTGGCTCCAGTGGACAAACCTGCTTCTTGGTTTCCTCTTGGTCCACACCAGCCCAGAGCACAAGAGGAGTGTGGCAATGGGTGTGGGGCTTCTGGGGGGGTTCAGGTGAGCTGGAGGCCCTCACTGAGCCATCACACAACTGGAAGAGAATGTCAGAGGGTGGCATCAGCATCGTCATGGGCAGGGGTCTAACCTTCCCTCATCAAAAGACTCCTTGCTGGAGGAGAGTCCTCTGCACAGCATCCCTCTGGTCCTCCACATGGGACCCCCATAGTCCTCCACATTTTGGCTGTAGACAGCACAGACACAAGTGACATCTCCACTCGTGAGCCTGGGCACCAGAGCTTTGCCAAACCACTTCTGAAGACACCCCTGGAGGAGCTTTGGGGCTGCTTTAAGCATGGATTCCTACCTCCCCTCCCCAGAGCCCCCACCAGGAAGGTCCTGAAGCAGGAGAACACCAAACAAGGATGCAAAGAGCAATGCAAACACCAAGAGCATCCAGGGAGCTCCCAGCCAAAACCTCAGCGCAGACCTCTCCACCTCCCTCCCCCAGCTCCGTGGCTGCCCAGCAGGTTTGCTGCTCCCGGCTGGGCTCAGCTGAGGCTGGGCAGAGGCTGCCACCGCGGCCAAGTATTTGCTAACTGCCGGCAATCAGGGACGCTCCCACCCCCCGAGCCCGCCTGGAAACAAAGGAGGGATCGATAAGCTCATCAGCGGGGCGCTGCCAGGCACTGGGACCCATGAGCCATCAGTGGGTGCTGCCAGGCAGAAGGATCCCCCTGCCTCCAGGGGAGGTGTTCCACCAGCCTGAGCCATGGGAGCGGCAGGGGGGAAGCAGAGCTTTATTTTGCCTCTTTTCTAGGAGCTCTGCAGCTGATTTGATCAAAGAATCAAACAGCTGTTTGGGGTGGAAGCCCTTTCAGATCACCCAGTCCAACCCTTCTCCAGCTCTGCCAAGACTGCCCCACAGCACCACAGCTCCAGGGCTGTGAAACCCCTCCAGGGTTGGAGACTCCACCACTGCCCTGGGCAGCCTGGGCCAGGCCAAGACAACTCTTTTAAGAGAAGAAATTGTTCCTCATGGCCAACCTAAACCTCCCCTGGGGCAACCTGGGGGCATTTCCTCTTGTCATAGAATCATAGAATCAACAAGGTTGGAAAAGACCTCAGAGATCACCAAGCCCAAGCTGTCACCCAACACCTCCTGACCATGGCTCCCAGTGCCACATCCAGTCCCCTCTTGAACGCCTCCAGGGATGGGGACTCCACCACCTCCCTGGGCAGCACATCCCAGTGGCTGTCCCTTGCTCCTTGGGAGCAGAGCCCAAGCCCCCCCTGGCTGCAGCCTCCTTGCAGGGAGCTGCAGAAAGCAAGGAGGTCTCCCTCAGCCTCCTCTGCTCCAGCCTCAACCCCCCCAGCTCCCTCAGCTGCTCCTCCCCAGCCCTCTGCTCCAGACCCTTCCCCAGCTTCCTTGCCCTTCCCTGGCCCTGCTCCAGCCTCTCAAGGTGCTGCTGGCAGCCAGGAGCCCAGCACTGAAGGCAGCACTCCAGGGGTGGCCTCAGCAGTGCCCAGCCCAGGGATCAATCACCTCCCTGGAAGCTGTACCCACAGCTCTTCCCCCTGGCAGCAGGCAGGGCAGTGGGCAGAGGCTGTGCTGCTGCCCAGGCTGGGTTTCAGGTTGCAGCCATGGGGTCAGGGCAGGCACAAACAAATCCTCTGCTGCAGCCCCAGCTGCGAGGGGAGGGCAGCAGAGGGGCAGCTGCCAATCTCCTCTGGGAGGCTGCTCTCCAGCCTCTCCTGACCACAGCAGTGACCAAGGCTGGGGGCAGCTGCCCTGCACCACCAGCAGCCTTGCTGGTGCTGCCAGCAGCCCAGAGCCCAACCTCCTGCAGCCCTGGGCAGCAGCTGCCCAGCCCTGTGCAGAGCTCACCTGCAGAAACTCGACTTTGATGTAGAAGTCATCTTCTGGCTTGGCCCCAGGCAGGGCTGGGCCCTGCTCCTGCAGCTCAGCTGGGGGACCCTGGTGGCCTGCCAGAAGCAGCTCCTTGCCCTCATCTTCTGCAGGGGTCTCACAAGGCTCTGGGGTCTGCAGAAGGGTGGAAATGTGGAACTCAGACAGGGCTGCTCTGGTGCCAAGGGCAAATCCAGGCCCCTTGGATCCCAAGGGGCTTCTTCCATCAAGCCAGCTGAGATCTGCTGAGCAGCACCACGGTGACAGGGGTTGGAAGAGACCTCTGGAGATCATCCAGGGGGGTTCTGAATGACAGCACAGAAGGACACTCCACAACCTCTCTGGGCAGCCTGCTCCAGGCCTCCAGCAGCCTCCCAACAAACAACTTGCTCCTCATGTTTAGGAGGAACCTTCTGAGGTCCACTTTATGCCCAATGCCCCTTGGCCTGGCACTGGGCACCACGGAACACAGCTTGGTCCCATACTCCTGACTGCCACCCTTGAAGTATTGATCAGCATTGCTCAGCTGCCTCTGGGGCTGCTCTGCTGCAGCCTCTCAGCCCAGGCCTCTCAGCCTTGGCTGCTGCCAGAGCTGCTCCAGGCCCCTCAGCAGCTTCCCAGCCTGCCCTGGACTCTCTCCAGCACTTCTCTGGCCCTCTGCAGCTGGGCAGCACACAGCTGCCCCCAGGGCTCCAGAGGTGGCCTCAGCAGGGCACAGCAGAGGGGCAGCACAGCCTCCCTTGCCCTGCTGCTGCCCACACTCTGCTCCATGCCCCCAGGCCCCCCTTGGCCTTCTTGCCCACCAGGCCACCTTGCTGCTGCTGGGCAGCTTCTTGTCCCCAGCACTGCCAGCTGCTTCTGCTTGGAGCTGCTTGCCAGCAGCTTCCCCCTGCCCTGTGCTGCTGCATGTGGCACAGGAATCAGAACTCCAAATCCAGATCACTCCTGAGCACATCCTGGCAGGGGGAGGTGGTGGAGGGGGGGAAGGGAAGGGAAGGAGAAGACCTCTCCTGGAGCTGTTTTGCAGGGCAGGGGAGCAGGGGGTGGTGGCTCCCTGGCAGGCTCCCCAGAGGCAATGAGCAATGCTGTGAGAGGCAGCAGATTGTTTCCTGCAAACTGGAAGCTCCAGGTGCCAGAAGCAAGCCCAGAGCCAGGATTTTTTCCCTCCCCTGCCCTCCCTGAGCAGGCTGGGAAGGGAAAAGGAGCACTGCTGGCAGAGGATGGATCAGCAGGAGGACAGAGGGGTAGGCCAGGGATCCCTCCAGGGGGTGGGAGGATGGAGGGTAGCAGAGCTGGTCTGAACATGGACTTGTCTGAGAGGCACTGGAATGATTCCCTCTGCCCTGCTGTGGCAGCAACCCAGCATGGGAGAGCTGCTGTGGTGCCCCAAGGGATGCTGGGCAGAGCTGCTGCTGCTCTCCAGGGCTGCTCTGAAGCCCTGGAGGGAGAAGGAAAAGAAGCTGCAGAATAAACCCCAGCAGCTCTGGGGTGCTGCCCTCCTGGGGCCATGGTGCTGTGTGCCAAGAGCAGCTGAGGACTGGGTGAGGAAGGTCACTGGCACAGCAGGGAGGTGAAGGAGAGGCAGCACTGTTTGGCTGGAAAAGGTCTTGGAGACATGGAGTCCAACCATGAGCCCAGCACCAGCATGACATAGCCCTCAGCACCAGCTTTGAAACCCCTCCAGGGCTGGGGCTGCACCTCTGCCCTGGGCAGCCTGGGCCAGGCCTGGACAACCCTCAAGAGGAAAGAAATTGTTCCTCATGGCCAACCTGACCCTCCCCTGGGGCACCCTGAGGCCATTGCCTCTTGTCCTGTCCCTTGGCAGGGACGCTCCTGGTAGGAAGTGCACCCAGGGGAGCTGCTCTTCTGCCCTGCCAAGACCAAGGGTGGTGCCTCAGCTCTCTTAGATCCAACAGCAAGGCTCAGCAGCTCAGCTTCCCCACTCCTGACTTCTGCTCATGGGCAGCTGCAGGAGGGGGAGTGGAACCTGGCTGCAGCACAGCAGAAAAGCTCCAAGGATCCCACAGCTACTCCACAATAAACTTCGAGAGGCATCTGGAACCGAATCTCCCCTGACTGCATCGAAGTGTGAAGGTCTTCTCCAGCTGACATTGGTCTGAGATCAAGTCCAACCCTTCTCTAACCCTCCCAAGGCTGGGGCTGAGCCATGGCCCCCAGCACCACAGCTCCAGGGATGGGGACTCCAACACTGCCCTGGGCAGCCTGGGCCAGGCCAAAACAACTCTCAAGGGCAAAAAAATTGTTCCTTATTTCCAACCTGAACCTCCCCTGGGGCACCCTGGGGCCATTGCCTCTTCTCCTGTCCCTTGGTACCTGGGAGCAGAGCCCAACCCCCCCTGGCTGCAGCCTCCTTGCAGGGAGCTGCAGAGTGCAAGGAGGTCTCCCTCAGCCTCCTCTGCTCCAGCCTCAACCCCCCCAGCTCCCTCAGCTGCTCCTCCCCAGCCCTCTGCTCCAGACCCTTCCCCAGCTCCCTTGCCCTTCCCTGGCCCTGCTCCAGCCTCTCAAGGTGCTGCTGGCAGCCAGGAGCCCAGCACTGAAGGCAGCACTCCAGGGGTGGCCTCAGCAGTGCCCAGCCCAGGGGCACAATCCCTGCCCTGCTGCTGCTGCCCACAGCACTCAGGCCAGGCTGCTGGTGGCCTTCTTGCCCAGCTGGGCACCCCCTGGCTCCTCTGCAGCCACCTATCAACTCTCCTTCCCATGTGATGCCATCTCAGTATCTGCTTGGGAAAGCAGGAGAGAAACTCTTTGGCTGGTTTTGTGCCTGGGAGAGGGGAAGGGCCCAGGGGGCTCTGCTCCCAGGGAATGCAGCTTTAGAGAAGGAGGGGAAAAAGGAGCAAAATGCAGACAAGAGGCCTGAGGAAGCAGCAGCTCCTGTGAGTCAGCAAACTGCCAGAGCAGGAGGAGAAGCAGCTGGGAGTGGGGCAGCCCTAGCTAGGCCCCACGCTCTCCCTGTGCCCACATCCCTGCTTGGGGGGAGGTGGAGCAGGGTCAGATTGCAAGGGAGCTCTGCAGGAGACAAGAGGAGCACAAGGGACAGAGACAAGCCAGCACCCAAGGGCCAGAGAACAGCAGGAGATCAAGGTCAGGCTTTAGCACCAGGGGCAGACCCCAAGAAGGGCTCTTTGCTTCTGGGCATCAATGCTCTGAGCCAGCAGAAGCAGAACCTTGGGAAGGAGCAGGATTAGTGCCAGGAGCTGAAGGCTTTCAGCAGGCAGGACCTGCCTTAGGCTCCTGCCAGGAGCTGGAGCTGCTAGCAGCCACCTCCAGGAACCTGGGGGGTTCAGACTGCCAGGAAAGGGCCCAAGAGAGGGAGAAAGGAGATCCTGAAGAACTCAGCCCCAAGAGCTGGTTAACTGTCTGACTTGGGGCAAACAAGAGGAAATCACTTGCAAACTGCCCTGCAGCTGCAAGAGGAGGAGATAAACAGCAACCAGCATCAACCTGTCCAAAGCAAGTCCTGTTTGGCTGGGCTGAGTGCCTCCTGCAGCAGAAGAAAGAGGCCTCAGGCCAAGTGCAGCAGCAGACACCTTGGTTCCACAGGGCCTCATTCAGGCCTGGGTAAGCAAACAGCTGCTAGAGGACAGCTGTGACATGGGAGGAGGTGAAAAGCCACCCCAGGCTGAGGAGCTCCCCACACAAAAGCAGGAGCAGGAGGGCTCTGCTTGCCAGCTCCACTACCAACCTGCTGGGGGAAGGAAGGGTCTGGATTACCTTTGCCCACCCAGCAGGCTGTGGAGACCAGGGACCAGGCTTGAGGCAAGAGAGAGAGCAGAGCAGCCCAGCAAGATATTCCTCCTGGAATCAAGTGCCAGGGGAAGCTGTGAAAGCCTTCATCCCACAGAGCTGCTGCAAAGCTCAGGTGGGAGCATGGCCCTGATCCTTCCCAGCTCCCTGCCAGCCTTGTTTCTCACTGCTCCCACGCAGCCCTGGCTGCTTCCTGTGGCCCCCTGGCTCGCAGGGGCAGTGGCTGCATCAATCATGCCCAGGCCTTTGTGCTGCTAGGAGCCATGGGGTGAACCACTCCACCTTGCTCTGAGCACTGGAGGACTCCCACGAAGGTGCTGGAGCACAGGAGAGAGACAAAGAGGAGGCTGAGGCTGTAACTGCAGCCTCCTGCAAGCCCTGCTGGCTGAGCAGACTTCCTTGAGCATAAATCACGCAGCAGAGGAGGAGGAAGCGCAGGAGCAGCCCCTCTGAGAGAGGTATGCCCCAGAGGGCAGCCAGCCAGAGCTGCTTCACCTTCCATGACCCCAGGAGAGAGATGGGAATGAAGAATTGCAAGACAGGCAGGAACCTGGCTCTGGGAGGGGAGAATCAAACCACCAGGCTGGGCTGCTGCTGGTGCTCTCCAGCCCGGCCCCAGCCCCTCAGCTGAAGAAAGGTGCTGGCAGGGAAAGCAGCAGGAGGCTGCCACACACAGCTGGTCCTGAAGCCAGGCTGACAAACCAGCACAAAAGGCAGCAGCACAAGAGGAGGCACTGGGGCTGACCTCCTGAGGGGGCTCCTGCAAGACAAACAGGGTGCCAACAATGCTCCTCCAGAAGCCAGCCTTGGGTGAGGGAAACTCCCCAGATCCTTGCCACCCCCCCACAGCCAGGGCTGCTGGAAGGGAAGGAGCTGCTGCAGGCACCTGAGGGGGGGCTGCTCATTGTGCTCCTCCCCAGCACCCAGATGCCAGCCTCAGCCTTGAAGTCTTCTGTCAATCCTTGTCCCCTGGCCCAGGTCTGAGCACAGAGCTCTCTGCACCCACTGAATCCTGCTGCCTGCTCCAAAAGGCAGCAAGGACAGAGGGGCAGAGCCCTTGGGCCACCAAAATCATTGTGCAGATCATCAAGCACTGCCAGGTCACCACTGAACCATGGCCCTCAGCTCCCCTGGCACACTGCCAGCCTCCCTCCTGGCACCATGGAATCATCAGGCTGGATAAGACCTTGATGGCTGGACCCAGTGACCCTCATCTACCTCTGCCAGTCTGGTGCTAAACCATGGCCCTCAGCACCACAGCCCCAGGGCAACCCTCAAGGGGAAGAAATTGTTCCTCCTGGCCAAGCTGAACCTCCCCTGGGGTAGCCTGGGGCCATCTCTTGTCCTATCACTGTCCAACCATTCTGGGTCATGACAGCCCAAGTTTGTCTCTCTTTGGGTTTGCTAACTGCAGCCAGAAGTTCAAGAGTGTCCAGGTCACTCCTACTACCCTCCCCCAGGCACCCCCAGCTCACCTCTTGCCTCCAGACACCACCAGGCAGCTTGGGGGGACCCAGTCCTGGGGGTATGGTTCTGCAGGAGGCCAGCCTGAGCCGGGCTTGCTTCATGGTTCTGCTGAGCTGCCACAGAGGGAGAACAAAGCCAAGGCAGGAGGTCACTGGCTGCTCTCCTGAGGGCTATGCAAAGAGGGTGAGCTGCCCAGATGCCATCTCCTAATGCAGCCAGCTCCTACAAGTGGCTTCCTCTCAGGAGTGTGACTCACCACCAAGAACTATAAAGCCACCTGCACCCAGGGAGTCTTTCCAAACTGCCCCAAGGCACTCAAATCCCAACCCAGGCAGGTGAAGGGCTTGGCTGCAGCTCATCTGCTCCCAAACCACCTTGCTGAGATGCCCCAAGTCCCACATCCTGCCTGCCCTGCCCTGTCTCCAGCCAGAAAGGATTCTCCAACCCAAGGCAGACTCCAGCTGGGGTAACTCTGGCTCCCAGGTGGAGATCCCTGCTTTAGAGAGGGCCAAACGGAGGAGCAGCACCGCCCTGGAGAGCAGCTTCAGGCAGTCCCTAAGGCTGCGGGGCTCCGGCGCCCCTGCTCCGCAGGACACCAGCTGCGAGGAGCCGGCGCCACCTAGCGGCCCCCGGCCGGCGCCACCCAGCGGCCCCCGGCCGGCGCCACCCAGCGGCCCCCGGCCGGCGCCACCCAGCGGCCCCCGGCCGGCGCCACCCAGCGGCCCCCGCCGGCGCCACCTAGCGGCCCCCGGCCGGCGCCACCCAGCGGCCCCTGCCCTGTAATTCCAAGCGTGGGGCAAGCACCACCGCGGGGGCACAGAATTGTCGGGGTTGGAATAGACGTGAAAGATCATCCAGGGCCAACCCCCTGCATGGGCAGGGTCAGCTCACACCAGATCCTCCACAGCATCCTCCAAGAAGGTATTTCCTGCTCCCTGTGAGGGTCTGATGAGAGCTGGGGAGGGGTGGGAACGTAGGGAATGATAGAGACTGGTTTGAGTGGGAAGGGAACCCCCAAAGCTCCTCCAGTGCAGCCCACTGCAGCCCCCAGGGACATCCCCAAGCACAGCAGGTTGCTCCCAGCCCCAGACAACCTGAGCTGCCCTGGTGCCAGCCATGGGGCAGCTCCACCTCTCTGGGCAGCCTGGGCCAGGCTCTCCCCAGCCTCAGCCTCAACCCTTTCTCCTTCTCTCCACTCTCAAGCTCCCTCTTGGCCTTCCAAACCATCCCCCCTTGGCCTGGCCCAACAGGCCCTGCTCCACCTCTGTGCCCAGCTTGCTGCAGGGCCTGGGAGGCCAGCAGAAGGTGTCCCTGGAGCCTTCTCCTCTGCAGGCTGCCCAAGGCCAAGTCTCTCAGCCTGGCTCCCAGCAGAGGGCTTCCAGCCCTGCCAGCACTGCTGTGGCCTCCTCTGGCCCTGCTGCCCCAGCTCCCTGGCTGTGCTGTGCTGAGGGCTCCAGAGCTGCCCCAGGCCTGCAGGGGGGGTGAGCAGAGCACAGCAGAGGGGCAGAATGCCCTCCCTGCCCCTGCTGCCCACCCTGCTGGGGCTCAGCCCAGGCCAGGCTGGGGCTGGGCTGGCAGCACTGGGTGCCGGCTCCTGGCCAGCTCTGCACCCCCAGCACCCCCAAGGCCTTCTGCTCAGCCCCAGCCTGGCCTGGCCCTGGGGCTGTCCTGAGCCAGCTGCAGGACCTTGCCCTTGGCCTTGTTGAAGCTCAGGAGGGTCACACAGCTCCACCTCTCCAGGTGAATGGATGGATCCTGTCCTTCAGGTACCTCAACCATGCTACACAATTTGGTGTCACCTGCACACTGAGGGTCACTCAATCCCAGTGGCCATGTTAATGAAGACATTAACCAGCACTGGTCTCAGTATGGGCCCCTGAGGGACACCTTTTGGGTTGTGTTTCACTCAGCATTGAAGAAATCATTAGGGATGTGTGGTGTCCACTGCAAACCATGACTGAAGAAGCAGGGATGGAAACTTCTCACCTCAGCAGCTTGCTTTTGGAGTGGCTCACTCTGCATCTTCCCCTGATGCTGGGCCTGGGTGGAGCAGGCACCAGGACCACAGATGAGGGGTGCAGGATGGCTCTGGCACAGGCAGGGTCCCCTCCTGGCAGTCAGGCGCAGCGCGGAGCCTGGGTACTGCATGGCCACAGTGCTCTCCCTCTCTGCCTGCCAGACACAGGGTGAAAAAGCCATGGATCCCTGAACCCCAGCATGGAGGGCTGGGAAGGGACCCCTGGAGCTCACCCAGCCCAAGCCCTGCTCCAGCAGGGCCCCCCCAGCAGCTTGCCCAGGGGCACAGTGCCCAGGGGGGGTTGGAAGCTCTCCACACCAGCACACTCCACAACCTCTCTGGGCAGCCTGCTCCAGGCCTCCAGCAGCCTCCCAACAAACAACTTGCTCCTCCTCTTCACCTCCAACCTCCTGGCCTCCACTCTCTGCCCACTGCCCCTTGGCCTGCCCCTGGCCACCACTCAGCACAGCCTGGCCCCAGCCTCCTGCCCCGCAGGGGCCCTTCAGCTCTTGCTCAGCATTGCTCAGCTGCCCTCTGGGGCTGCTCTGCTGCAGCCTCTCAGCCCCAGGCCTCTCAGCCTTGGCTGCTGCCAGAGCTGCTCCAGGCCCCTCAGCAGCTTCCCAGCCTGCCCTGCACTCTCTCCAGCACTTCTCTGGCCCTCTGCAGCTGGGCAGCACACAGCTGCCCCCAGGGCTCCAGAGGTGGCCTCAGCAGGGCACAGCAGAGGGGCAGCACAGCCTCCCTTGCCCTGCTGCTGCCCACACTCTGCTCCATGCCCCCAGGCCCCCCTTGGCCTTCTTGCCCACCAGGCCACCTTGCTGCTGCTGGGCAGCTTCTTGTCCCCAGCACTGCCAGCTGCTTCCCCTTGCACTGCTCCCTACCCATCACTCAGTGCTGCCCTGGCTCAGCTTGGTGGCAATTCCTTGGGCTGAGAGGGGTACGAGGAGCTGATGGCATCCAAGGAGTGATGTTGTCAGAGTTCTGTGAGGGCATCCCCAGTTCCCACTCTTCCAAGCTCTGGAACCAGCCCAGCACCTTCCCTTCTGGCCTCCCCAAGCCTCCCCAGCTGCTGTTTGATCCATTCAGTGTTTGCAGGATGAAGGGAATGAGCACACAGGGCAAGGTGAGTGTGGAGGCAACCTGGCCTGGGACTGTGGTGGAAAGGGGACAGCAGTCCCCACCATGGGGACACCAACATCACTCTCAGCTGCTCTTTAACTCCAGGCAGCTCTCCTGCAGCCACCAGGACTCTGCTCTGCTGCTGTCCAGTGACCTTCCCATAAAGAGGCTAAGGGTTGGAAACACCTTCAGCAGCACAGCGAGCCAGGGGCACCCAGGGGACACACTTGCAGCCAGGGCTCTGCTGTGACCAGGAGCTTCCCCCTTTTCCCTTCTCACACCTTCACCTGAGCTCAGCTGGCTTTGGAGGAGCTCCTCCCACAGGGCTCCTGATGCAGCAAGGACTTACTGCTTCACAGAACTCCTGCAGCTGCTGCTTCCTTCTCAGCCGGAGCTGCTGCCTCACCCTCTGCTTCACCCGGCCCTGGAAGCGTCTCAGCCTGGCTGCCGCCTGCTGCTGCTGCTCCTTCAGCTCCTGCTCCACACGGGAGGCTGAAGCCTGCAGAGAGGGGGAGCACATTTCACAGGGCTTTGATCCTTGTTCCATCTTCCCTTCCCACACCTGCACCTAAGAGCCAGGCAAGCAGCACCCACAGCAGACAGTTGGGAGTGAGTATTGATCTGCAGAGGGACCTGGCCAGGCTGCAGGCATGAGCCAAGGCCAAGGGCATGAGGTGCAACAAGGCCAAGGGCTGGGTCCTGCCCTTGGCTCACAGCAGCCCCAGCAAGGCTCCAGGCTGGGGCAGAGGGGCTGCAAACTGCCCAGCAGGAAAGGCCCTGGGGGTGCTGGGTGCCAGCAGCTGGGGAGGAGCCAGGGGGTGCCCAGCTGGGCAAGAAGGCCACCAGCAGCCTGGCCTGGAGCAGCAGTGCTGTGGGCAGCAGCAGCAGGGCAGGGATTGTGCCCCTGGGCTGGGCACTGCTGAGGCCACCCCTGGAGTGCTGCCTTCAGTGCTGGGCTCCTGGCTCCCAGCAGCACCTTGAGAGGCTGGAGCAGGGCCAGGGAAGGGCAAGGAAGCTGGGGAAGGGTCTGGAGCAGAGGGCTGGGGAGGAGCAGCTGAGGGAGCTGGGGGGTTGAGGCTGGAGCAGAGGAGGCTGAGGGAGACCTCCTTGCTCTCTGCAGCTCCCTGCAAGGAGGCTGCAGCCAGGGGGGGTTGGGCTCTGCTCCCAGGGACCAAGGGACAGGAGAAGAGGAGATGGCCTCAGGTTGCCCCAGGGGAGGTTCAGGTTGGACATGAAGAATTTCTTCCCCTTGAGGGTTCTTAAGGCCTGGTCCTGGCCCTCCCATCTCTGGAGGGATTTCAAAGCTGTGAAGATGTGGTGCTGAGGGACCTGGCTGAGCACCAGCCAGAGGTAGATGATGATTGACTCAGTGATCCTCCAGGTCTTTTCCAAACAAACATCTCCATGGCTCCAGGCTGGCTGCCTGTCAGGGAGCAGCCTGCAGAGCAGGGCTCCAGCCCTGGGCCTGTTTTTACCATCTGAGGTAAAAGATTCAGAGCAGTGACCTAAAAATAACCAGAGGGTGTTTGGCTCTCAAGGCCAGCAGCAGAGCACAAAGATGAGGGGAAACCTGCATGGGGGAGGATGAAACCGAGCCAGAGCCACAGGGAACAGCAGCAGCCAGAGCCTGGCACACTCCCCTTGAGCTCCTCATCAGCAATTCTGATGCAGGATGCACTCAGATGTTGATTTAGTGCCAGCCCCTGGCATGGCCAAGCAGCTTCAAGAAGCTCTGCTGGCTTCACTCCAGCCACACCTGAGAGCTCCTCTGCCAGTGAAGGAGGACCAAGAGCACCCAGGCTGCCCCCAAAGAGCTCAGCTCCCACAGGCTCAGAGGATGTCAGGGGTTGGAAGGGAGCTCTGGAGATCTTTGAGTCCCCCCTGCTGCCAGAGCAGGAGCACAGAGTCCAGCCCAGGCACACAGAACACATCCAGACAGGGCTGGGAAGGCTCCAGAGCAGGAGACTCCACAACCTCTCTGGGCAGCCTGCTCCAGGCCTCTGGGAGCCTCCCAGGGCAGAAGTTCCTCCTCCTGCTGAGCTGCAACCTCCTGGGCTGCAGTTTCCATCCCTTGCTCCTTGGCCTGTGCCAGGGTGCAGCTGAGCAGAGCCTGGCCCTGTCCCCTCCCTGCTGCCCCCCAGCCCTCAGACATTGATAGACATTGATCAGATCCCTCTCAGCCTTCTCCTCTGCAGACTGAGCAGCCCCAGGAGCTCCTGCTGCCCTCAAGGAGTTCACTGGGGCCTGAACTCATCACCCAGTATCTGAAGTGCTTTTGGTCCTCTCAGCACACCCCTCAAAGCAGAGATCCCTGAGATAAAGCAGCAGCAAAGATCTGCTTCAGGGCTCCTAACACAGTGCAGCAGAGTCAGGCCCTGGAGCAGGCCTGGAGCCCCAACCTGCTGTCGATAAAACCAAGGAGAGACCTGGAACAGGAAGAAAAGCTCAGGTGGGGGCACAAAGCTGCTAAGCTCCCCTGACTGCTGGCTTCCTCCCAAACAGCCTGAGGGGAATCAACTCAGGGCTTGTGCCAAGGGGACATCAGGGTCTGAGGCCACCATGGTGGCTTCTGACCATACTAAACCCCATCAGAATCCTTAAGAGCCTGTGGGTGGGAAGGGACCTCTTAAGCAGTGCAGCCCCCTGCAGCCCCCAGGGACATCCCCAAGCACAGCAGGTTGCTCCCAGCCCCAAGCAACCTGAGCTGCCCTGGTGCCAGCCATGGGGCAGCTCCAACTCTCTGGGCAGCCTGGGCCAGGCTCTCCCCAGCCTCAGCCTCAACCATTTCTCCTTCTCTCCACTCTCAAGCTCCCTCTTGGCCTTCCAAACTATCCCCCCTTGGCCTGGCCCAACAGGCCCTGCTCCAGCCTCTGTGCCCAGCTTGCTGATCAGTCCTTCAAGTGGGGTCCCCACTCCCAGGAACTGAGAGGCTGGAGCAGGGCCAGGGAAGGGCAAGGAAGCTGGGGAAGGGTCTGGAGCAGAGGGCTGGGGAGGAGCAGCTGAGGGAGCTGGGGGGGTGAGGCTGGAGCAGAGGAGGCTGAGGGAGACCTCCTTGCTCTCTGCAGCTCCCTGCAAGGAGGCTGCAGCCAGGGGGGGCTTGGGCTCTGCTCCCAGGGAACAAGGGACAGGACAAGAGGAAACAGCTTCAAGTTGCACCAAGCTGGATATGAGAAGAAACTTCTTCCTGAAAGGTCTCAAAGCCTGGCCCAGGCTGCCCTGGGAGGTGGCTGAATCCACAGCCCTGGAGGTGATTAGAAGAGGCAGAAACGTAGTGCTGAGACATGGTTTAGCTTCCAGCCCTGCCAGCACTGCTGTGGCCTCCTCTGGCCCTGCTGCCCCAGCTCCCTGGCTGTGCTGTGCTGAGGGCTCCAGAGCTGCCCCAGGCCTGCAGGGGGGGTGAGCAGAGCACAGCAGAGGGGCAGAATGCCCTCCCTGCCCCTGCTGCCCACCCTGCTGGGGCTCAGCCCAGGCCAGGGCTGGCAGTTTGCAGGTGCATGGCCCCACAGGCTCTACCAAAGCTGCCATCCTCACCACCCCAACCCCACTGCCGTGCTGGAGGATGCTGTGCAACGCCCCACGCCCCCTCCTGCGTCCCCCAGCAGCTGAGCTGTGCTGGCTTGGGCTGGGAGTGTGGAACCAGTACAGATCAATTATTCTTCCCAGGAGCAGTGCTCCTGGCTGCCTTTGGCCCAGAGCTCATTCCCAGATCCCGTGGGGCTTGCTGGCACAGCCTGGGGCTAAGGCCATCCCTGGCATGACCCACGAGCCCAGCAGGCCCCCAGGCCCCCCCAGCAGCACTCACAAAGGCCAAGCTCTGCTCCAGCTCCCCTGGGCCACTCTCCACCCAGACACCCACTGGGACCACGCTCAGGTTCCTCTCAGCCAGCACCTGGCAGCTCTGCCGCGGGGGTCTGCCCCGATGGCCCCCGGGGTGCTCCCCAGGCCCCCAGGGATGCTCCTTGGGAGGGGGCAGCATCCAGTGCACCATGGCAGAGCCCTAGGGATGGGGCAGAGGTGAGTGTCACCCACCCCCCCCTGCAGCCTGACCAGCACCCCGACCAGCACCCACACCCCTGCTGTCCCAGGCCCAGCTCTCCTCCCAGTGCTCTCTCCACACCACTGCAGTTAGCCCAACCCAAGGGGTCCCCAGGGGAGGCCTGCAGGCCCCACTCTGATGGGCTCCCCATATCCACGGCAGACTACGCCCTAGACCCCCTCTGCACCCCCATTTCACCTTCCCTATCAGCAGCCCCCCGCTCCCTCCCCTGCTCAGAGCCCCCCTGGTCACTGCTCACACTCTCCTCACCCACCATGGCTTCCAGGACGCCTCTGACCCCAAACCCCTCCAACTCCTCCCCCCTTGGTGCATCCCAGAAGGCCCCCTGCACCCCTGTCCCCCGGCACCCGCGTCCCCCTGCACCCCCATCCCCCCAGGATGCCTCTGACCCCAAACCCCTCCAACTCCTCCCCCCTTGGTGCATCCCAAAAGGCCCCCTGCACCCCCGTCCCCTGCACCTCCATACCCTCCTGCACCCCCGTCCCCGTCCCCCGTCCCCCCCATCCCCCCAGGATGCCTCTGACCCCAGACCCCTCCAACTCCCCACCCCTTGGTGCATCCCAAAGGGTCCCCGTCCCCCCGCACCCCTTCCCCTCACCCCTGGGCGCCCCCCGCCCCGGGCCCCACCAACCGCCGCTCCCGCCCGCAGCCGCCGCCTTCACTCCCGGCGCCACTTCCGGCGCAGGCCCCGCCCCCGTCCACCGCCCGCCCCCACGTGGCTCTGAGACCGCGGGTTCGAGTCCCAACCTGGGCAGGTAAGGGGAGGGGGGGGGGGGTGTGTGTGACTGCCCTATGTTCCCACCAAAACATCCCAAATATAGCCCCCTTAGCATCCCTGAGTCACCCCCGAGCACTCCTGAATCAACCCCCTGAGAATCCCTAGAATTCCCTTGCGTATCCCCAAAACAGAGAACCCGAATTATCCTGACATCCCCCAAATACCTCTGTAGCATCCCCCAAAACAGCCCTGACCCCCCTAAAGTATCTTCTTTAACATCTCCCCACAGCGTTCCCCCATAACACCTCGTCTATAGCACCCCCCAAACCCCTCCCTCAACATCCCCCCTTATATCATCTCCCTACAACATCCTCCCAAAACACCCTCCAGTAGCACCCCCCGGTAACAGCCCACCCCAAAAGCCACCCCCAAACCATCTCCACCATGCTGGGTTCAGATATTTGGGGTCCTCAATCCCCTTTTGGGGGCTTTGGAGCCTCCCTGGTGGGGGGCTTGGGGGTGGCTCACTGGGGTGATGAGTTTGGAGGGGCTCAGAGCGGGGTTGGAAGCCGCTCCGGGCATCCTGCCCCGCACCCTGCTGCCCTATTCAGCGCTGCCCGGGGAACCGGCACTAATTGGCACCGGAGCTGGAATGAAGCGTGGATGCGATCACAGCATCGCATTAAAGCCTGGGAAGCAAACGGAAAAAGGGGGAAAGCTCCATTTGGGGGGGTGGGAGGGGGTGCCCAGCTTCCCGGATACCCCCTCCGCAAGATACCCTCAACTGTGTGTGATGCTCAAAGCCCTAAATCCCATGGGATTGTGCACGGAGAGGGTGGAAAACCTCACCCAGGCTTGATGGGGTGATGCCCCCGACCTTTAGCATCACCCTAGGACGGGGAAAACATGGGAAAGGTGGATGCGAAGAGGGGAGGGAAATAGCAAATTTAGTGTTTTTGCCCCAAATAAATGTCAGCTCGAGGCCGCTGGGAAGGCGAAAGCCGCCGGGACACAGAGTTCTATTGAGAGAGGACAAAAAAAAGAGGGAATAAACTCAATGGGCCGGGCGGAACGCCAAGCTGGGAGCGCCGAGGGACGTGCCCGGAGTAGGGAAGCGAAGGGATTCGGGGGGCGAGCCTGCCCGAAATGTGGGGAGCGCTGGGCGCCCCGCGGGGCCACCCCGTTCCCCCCTGCTTGCTGCCGGTGACCTGGCTCCTGGCGCTGCACGCAGGTAGGGCGAGTTCCCAGCTTTCCACCGGCTTTCCCTTTTCCCCGTGGGCTTTCCCATTTCCCTGTGGGGTTTTCCCATTTTCTCGTGGGGTTTCAAGGCGGGGGGGATCCGGATGGAGGATGGTGGTGGGAGGGGGCTGAGCAGGGTGGTGGGAGCCGGTGATGGGAGGGTTTGGGAGGGGGGTTGCTGCGCCGTCGAGCATCCCCCTCTGCCTGGGAGAGGGGGAAAAAGGGGGAAATTGGGAATTAATCCAGGCAAAAGCAGTTGTTGAGCCGAGCGGCTGCTGCTCGAGGGTGGATCCATCACTCCCCTCTCCAGCTTTCTGTCTTGCCCCAAACCCCCTTTTTGCTCATTTTCCAGCTCCCCCGAAACTCCTTACTCATCCTTCAGCTTTCCAAAGCCCTGGGTTTCATCCCATTTCTCGGTCGCTTCTGCTTGTCGCACCCTGCTGCACCCCCTCAGCGTTCCCCTCCTGCACACCCACACTCCGGGGGTTCAGCAGGCTCCAAAGTGCCCCAGCCCAGACCCAGCGACGCCGGACAACCACCTGCAGCCCTTTGGCACCGGTTTCTCCACGTTTGCACCCCAAAACCAGCCCCACAGAGGCCCTGATTGCCTCAGGATGCAGACCAAAAGCTGATGGATTTGCACAATGCCCCAAAACCACACCTGGGGCACCCCAAAACCTCTGCTCTGCTTTTTCCTAAAGAAAAGAGCACTTCCCCCCCCTCCCCAAGAGCTGAAAAATGAGGATTTTGGTAGGGGTTTTTTAACCAAAAGCAAGCAGGAAGGGTGGGAGACCTCCACCCCTACACCTGGAATGCTGTAAAAAATGGGATTTTTGCCCCAGGCGTTTAACTGACCTCAGCTTTACCCTGGAGTGGAGGGAAAAATGCACAGTTGGGTTAAAAAAAGCAAAGAAACGGTTAAGCAGCGATTTGGGGGCACACAGGTGGCCCTTAAAGCTGCACCAGGGCTACCTCCCCCATGGGGATCACCTCCGTTTTGGGGTGGGGGGGCTCTGGGGGCTGAGCCGGGAGGACAGACGGCCTGAGCCCGCACGGCCGCTGCATACCAATAGGTCTCATGACTCTGCTGGGCTTGTTTGGAGCCTTTCTTGTGCCCTCCCCAGCTGCTTTTCCCACTCTCCTCCCCCCGTCAATATGTGGTTTGTTCACCACCCGGTGACGGCACCCAGCGGGGGGGCACGGCTGGGACCCCCAGGGCAGTGAGGAGGGGGTGTAAGATGATGGCATTTGGGTGGTTTGGGCTGGACCCCCCAAAAAATATCTCCCCCCCCATTTTAAAGTTCTTCTTTGGGCTCAAAAGCAGCAGTGGTCGTGTGCCCACCCTCCAGATGCAGCTTTGCATCAGGGCGGGGGGCATCTGGCTGCATCAGGGCAACCAATGGGGTTGGGGAGGGGGTGCAATAATCCCCCTCCCCCACAATTTTTGGGGTGTTTCATGCACCTTTGCAAACGGTTGCATGGAGCTGGCTGCAGGAGGGCTCCCAAGCACAGACTGAGCCGTGGAACAGCTTGGGTAGGAAGGGACCTCAAAGACCACTGCCGGGAGTGCAGGGGGCTGCAGCAACCTGGCTGCAGGAGCCCACACCCCCCCTGCAGGATTTGGGGGGAATGTAGGTGTCCTTGCACAGGGCTGGTGGCATCAACCCAGCAACAGGAGGTCTCCCATGTTCCATGCAGCTTTTGGGGGTGATGCAAAGGGCTGCACTGACCCCCCCCTTCCTCCTAGGCCTGATGCACTTGTTGACCCCAGGAGGGGTCTCCCATGCACATCTAGGGGCATGGTTCATGCATTTTTGCAGAGCATTGCATCAACCCATTGCTCCTCCGTTGGTGCAAGTCTTGGGGTGACACATGCACCTTGCATCGACATGGCTGCAGGAGTGCTCCTATGCCCCACCCCCCTGCAGGTTTGGGGTGATGCAGGCATCTCTGCAGGGGGTTGGTTGCATCAGACCAGGAACAGGTCTCATGATTTTGGGGGTCATGCATCTTTGCAAAGGGTGGCATTGACACCCCCTCCCCCCAGGCTCCATGTGCTTTTTGGGCTGATGCAGGCATTTTGCTTTTGTTGCATCAACCTGGCTGCAGGACAGCTGCCAACCCCATGCAGGTTTGGGGGTGATGGATGCATCATGGCAGAGGGTCACATCAGCTCAGCTGCAAGACACTTCCTGCCCCCCTTCCCCACAATTTTTAGGGCTTGGTTGCATCAGCCTGGACACAGGAGTGCTCCCACCCCGATGCAGCTGTGGGGGTGATTCCTGCTTCTTTGCAAAGGGCTCCATTGAGCTGGCTGCCAGCAGCCAGGGCTCCCACAGCCCAGTGCAGTTTTGGGGGTGATGCAGAGGGTGAGTCAGAGAATGTCTTGGGGTGGGAGGAACCTTAAAGATCATTAGATTCCAGCCCCCTCTGCCATGGGCAGGGACCCCTCCCACCAGCCCAGGCTGCTCAAGGCCTCATCCAGCCTGGCCTTAACACCTCAAGGGAGGGGACATCCACAGCCTCCCCGGGCAACCTGTTCCAGTGTCTCCCCAGCCTCACTCTCAACAATTTCTTCCTGATCTCCAGTCTCAACCTCCCCTGCTCCAGTTTCAAACCATTGCCCCTCATCCTGTCACCCCAGGCCCTTCTAAACAGCCCCTTCCCAGCTCTCCTGCAGCCCCATTCAGGTCCTGGAAGGCCACAAAGAGTGGCACTGATCCCCTCCGTGCGCGGTGCCCTTTCTGGGGTGATGTGGACATCTTCACAAGGAGCTGGCACAGCAGTCAGTACCCCACTGCCAGGATGCATTTTGGGAGTGCTCAGCACTTCCCATTGCTGCTTTCCCTCTGGGCCTGTGGGAGGGGGCAGCCCAGCTGGCATCCACACCCCACTGTCTGTCCCTCTCTCCCACGCCCAGGTCTGCTGGCAGGGGTGAACATCACCAGCCCCACGCCGCTGGTGCGGGGCACGGCGGGCAAGGCGGCGCTGCTCTCGGTGCGCTACGCCAGCGCCAGCGCCGACAAGCCGGTGGTGAAGTGGCAGCTGAAGAGGGACAAGCCTGTGACCGTCGTGCAGTCCATCGGCACCGAGATCATCGGCAACCTGCGGCCCGACTACCGCGACCGCATCCGGGTGCTGGAGAACGGCTCCCTGCTGATCAGCCCCCTGCAGCTGGCCGACGAGGGCGCCTACGAGGTGGAGGTGTCCATCACCGATGACACCTTCACGGGCGAGAAGACCATCAACCTCACCGTGGACAGTAAGGGCCAGAGGCTGGCTGGTGGAGGTTGTGTCCTCCATGGGATGCCTTCCCTCACCACTCTTCGGGAGGGGTTTCTCCAGATGGGAGATGGTTTTGGGGATTCAACCACCCCACGTGGCCAAATTCCACCCCCGGCGCCGTGTCCCTTCTCACCCCTGCTGGGTTCACCTACCCCCTGGCACTAAACATCACCGAGACTCTCCTGCTTGCCCACAGTCCCCATCTCGAAGCCACAGGTGCTGGTGGCCTCCTCAACAGTGCTGGAGCTCAGCGAGTTCTTCACACTCAACTGCTCGCACGAGAACGGCACCAAGCCCACCTACACCTGGCTGAAGGACGGGCGGCCGCTGAGCAACGACTCGCGCCTGCTCCTCTCCCCTGACCAGAAGATCCTCACCATCACCCGCGTCCTCATGGCCGACGACGACGTCTACAGCTGCCTGGTGGAGAACCCCATCAGCCACGGCCGCAGCGTCCCCGTCAAGCTCACCGTCTACCGTAAGCCACTCGCCGTCCCCTCCGCACCTGCAGGGCTTGGCCATCCCTTGCAGATGCTCCCAGATACAATTCGGGGCGGGTTGTCCCTCCTTGTTCTTCTCCTCCAGGTCGGAGCTCCCTCTACATCATCCTCTCCACTGGGGGCATCTTCCTCCTTGTCACCCTGGTGACTGTTTGTGCCTGCTGGAAACCCTCCAAGAAGTATGTCTGGGGAGGATGCTGGAGCTAGACAGAGTTCCTCATGTCCCATCTAGTCCTATCCTGTCCCATCCCGTCTCTTCCCATTCTATCTTGTCCTGTCACATCACATCGCACCTCATCCATCCAACCTCAACAATTCTGTCTTAGTGGTGGACTTGGCAGTGTCAGGTTTATGGTTGGACTTGATGACCTTAAAGGTCTTTTCCAACCTATATGATTCTGTGATTCTACAAATTCCATTCCATCCCATCTTGCCCTTTCTTGTCTCATCTCCTTTATTTCCATCCCATCTCATCATGACCTAATCCATTCTACCCCCATCTCATTCATTTCAGCCCATCCCATCTTGACCCACCATGATCCAGCCCATCCCATCTCATCCATCCCACCTCTCCCTCACCGCATCCCTGCACCCTTAGCTGAGCCATGGGCAGTCCCCCTGCCACTCCACTGCGTTGCCTCCCCATGTCCCCTCCCTTCCCCAGGGACAAGCGGCAGGCAGAGACCCAACCAGCCTCGGAGTACACGGAGCAGGACGAGGAGCGCCTGAAGCATGAGCGTGAGTCCCAGCCCCATGGCGGCGGCAGGTTGGCCAATGCCAAGGATACCAACATGGTGACCATGCCCTTGCCTCCTCCCCACAGCTGAGGGCATCCCGCGGAGCGGCGAGCACGAGCGCAAGAACCCAGTAGCCTTGTACATCCTGAAGGACAAGGTGAGAGGCCAGCAGCAGGCAGCAGTGGCAGCCAGCAGGTAGCAGCAGCAGGCAGTAGCAGCAGCAGGCAGTAGAAGGCCAGCAGGCAGCAGCAGCGGCAGGCAGCAGCGTGCCCCTCATGCTTCCCACGCTCTGCTCTCTTGCAGGACTCGCCGGAGGCAGAGGAGGACTCCCCGCCGGAGCCCCGTGGCACTGTGGAACCGGCTTACAGCAGCACGCCGGTACCGGCGGCCGGTCGCTCGCCGGGGCCGGTCGGGCGGTCGACTCGGCGCTACCATCGCTCCCCCGCTCGCTCCCCGGCCTCGGCGCGGCCGCACAGGTCCCCGCCAGGCTCCCCGGCGCGGGCGCGTGGGGCCCCGCGGCTGCTGCGGACTGCCGGCGTCCACATCATCCGGGAGCAGGAGGAGGCCAATGCCGTGGAGATCAGCGCCTGAGCAGGGCGGACGTGTGCGCTCCGGCGGCGAGCGGGAGCGGGCGGGAGGGAGGGACACCGGCGCGGCTCCGCTCCTGCCCCCGGGCATCGCGCGGCTCGGCGTAAAGTCACTAATTTGCTATTGATCCCAGCCGGAGCTCCCCTCTTCCGTCCCTGTTTTCCCGGGGTGCCACTTCCACGGTTTGCTCGCCGGGACGAGAGTGCGGGGAGCGCGCGTGGGCTGCGAGCGAGCGAGTGTGCCATGCACAGGGAGCCTGCAGAGGGCACCGAGCATGCAGAGTGTGCGCAGGGCATGCGGAGAGGGCACAGGGCATGCGGAGTGTGCATGGAGCATGCAGAGGGCACATACAGTGTGAAGGAGGGAACACAGGGCATGCAGAGTCTGCTTGCAGCAGAGAGTGGGCACATGCACTGTGCAGAGCGAGCAGGCACTGAGAGTGCAGAAAGAGTATGCGAGCAGCATGAGGAGAAAGCATGCATGGAGTGTGCAAGACAGCATGCAGAGAGAAAGTGTGTAGAGGAAGCATGCAGAGAGAACATGCACACCCTGAGCAGAGAGAGCAGTCACAGAGCATGCAGCAAGCGTGTATGCACTGCACAAGAGAGAGTGTGCGTGGAGTGTGCAGGAGGGGATGCACAGAGTGAGTGGAGAGAGCGTGCAGGCACTGAGCAGAGAGCAAACAGAGCATGCAAGAGGGAATGCATGAAGTGTGCAGAGGGAGCGTGCATGGAGCATGAAAGAAGGTGTGCAGAGTGTTAAGAGAGTGTGCATGGAGTGTGCAAAAGGGCATGTGGAGAAAATGTCCACACAGCAGGCAGAGAGCATGCACAGAGCATACAGAAGGATGTGTAGAGCATGCAGAAAGACTGCATGGAGCATGCAAGAGGCATGCAGAGAGCATGCTCACACAGAGAGCAATCTCAGAGCGTGTGGAAGGACATGCATGGAGTGTGCAGAGAAAGCACACAGAGCATGCAAAGGGACATGTATGAAGTGTGCAGAATGCAGGCAGAGAGAGCAGACGTGCACAGGGATCAGTCAGAGCATGCAGCAAGAGCATGCAGAGAAAGCAGGCACAGTGCACAGAGACCAATCATGGAGCATGCAGAGAGTGCATGTGGAGAACATGGAGAGAGTGTGCAGCTGAGGCTGCATGGATTGTGTGGAGACTGTGGACATGGAGAACGTGGAGAAAGCATGCACAGAGTGTGCAGAACGTGTATAGAGACTGCAGGAGTGAAAGCATGCAGGAAGTCTGCAGAGCACAGAGGAAGCTTGCAGCAGGACATTCAGAGTGTGCAGCATTGGCATAGGGCATGCATGGGTGGTGCAGTGAGCATGTGTGGAGCACACAGTGAGCGTGCAGGGCGCGGGCACGGAGCTTGCGTGCAGCACACAGAAGGGAAGCACACAGCAAGCATGCAGCTGCGACTGCACACAGCATGCAGAGGTGTGCAGGGAGCACACACAGCAGACCGAGTGCCTCACACATATGTGCCAGGACACCAAGCCCCCCAGCACAGCACCCAGTGCAGGGGGAGCACTCCGCCTGCCAGCTCACCCCAGCACACAAGCAACCTGCTCAGGGGGACTCCCTCCTCCCCACAGCCCTGCCCCGGCTGCACCGGCTGCTGCACAGAGGCCTAAAGCCCAGGTGAACCAGAGAGCACCGGCCAAGTGAGCTGAGCTCCGCAGCTTGTTCACTCTGGTCCCCACTGATGGCATCCCCAGCCCAGAGCTTGTTCACTCTGGTCCCCACTGATGGCATCCCCAGCCCAGAGCTCGTTCACTCTGGTCCCTGCTGGTGGTGTCCCCAGCCCAGAGCTCATTCACTCTGGTCCCTGCTGGTGCTGTCCCCAGCCCAGAGCTCGTTCACTCTGGTCCCTGCTGTTGGGGGGGAATTAACCTGTTTGGATTAATTAAAGTCATTAACCACTGGTGTCCCCAACCCCACCTCCTCTGGGTGCCGCTCACCGCCGTGGCTGGCCCCAGCTCTTTGTGCGTCCATCGCGGTCCATCCCCCCCATCACTTCCCGGCCCCCGTGTCCGGCTATTGTCCCCCCCCATCCGGAGCTGGATCCGGCTCCGGTGCTGGTGCAGGGCAGCAGCCGGAAGGCTCCCAGGGCCAGCATGGCAGGCGGCTGGGCCGCGGCGCTGGCCTTGGGGCTCTGCCTCACTGCAACACACCGGGGAGGTGAGTACGGCCCCCGAGGCTGAGGGGAAACCCCCAAACCCAAAACTTCCTCCACCCACCCCAAAACCCCACCAGGGTTGTGCCTGCTGGGTGCACCCACCACTGCCATGTCACCACCCCACAGGCTGCCACCCCCCTGGCACAGCCATGGCCCCCCAGAGCACAGCTGGTAAGGACACCTCAGGGGGTGGGGGGACCCCAAAAATCCTGTGTTGTCCCCACTCCATGTCCCTTCCCATCCTGTGGTGTGTGCATGTCCCCCATGGCGTCCCCTCCTCACCCATACCCTGTGGTCGTCTACTGTGGTGTCCCCTCTCCACTCATGGTGTCACTCCCTCCACCCATGGCCTTCCCCCACCCATGATGTTCCCCTCCACATCCATGGTGTCTCCATACTCATGGTGTCCTCCCATCCAGGGCATCCTCTCCCCACTTACGCTGTCCCCATGGCGTATTCGCCTTACCAGTTATGTCCCCCTCCCCACCCATGGTCTGTATCCCCCACCATGGTGTCCCCTCCTTATCCATGGTTTCCCTACCCCTGCTGTCCCTACCTCTTCATGGTGTCCCCTTCCTAACCGCGGTGTGCCTCCCCACACCCATTACCTTCCCCTCACCATGTACGGTGTCCCCTTGCCCACTGTGTCCCCTCCTCACCCATTGTGTCCCCACCCATTCTCTTTGTGCCTTCTTCCAAGATGTCTCCTCCCCACCCATGGTGTCGCCCTACAATCCATGGTGTTTCCCAAGCCATGGTGTCCCCTCTCCACCCCTGATGTCCCCAGTCATGATGTGCCCTCCCCACGCCAGTGCTGCGGGACAACTTCCGCCTGCAGCCGGGTGATTTGGTGGCCACGGCTGGCCAAGTGCTGGAGCTGGACTGTGTGCCCCCCTCGGGTCACCCCGAGCCCCGGGTCACCTGGAAGAAGGATGGGGTGACCTTGGACCTGGCGAGTGGCCGCTATGTGGTCACCAAGGGGAAGCTGAAGGTGGCCCCGGCACGACGCAGCGACTCTGGGCTCTACGTCTGCGTGGCAGCCAACGCAGCGGGCGAGAGGCAGAGCCGTGGTGCCCATGTCTCTGTCCTGGGTAAGCCAAGGGTCCTCTGTGGGTGGTGGATGTCAGGCCCGACCTTGGTGCCATGTTCTTGATGTCACCCAACAGAGAAGCCGACCATTGTACGGCGCCCGAGTGACACCGTGGTGGCGGCTGGCAGCACCGTGGAGCTGGGCTGTGGTGCCCAAGGTGATCCGATGCCACGGGTACAGTGGCACAAGGAGCGTGGGGACCTCCCCTGGGGCAGGTAGGTGGTGGTAGGGTGGAGGTGGCCCATCCCCAGGGGTGAAGATGGTGCTGATGGACAGCTGGTGACCCACAGGCACGAGGTGGACCAGGAGAACACGCTGCGCCTGCACGCCGTGGCGCCTGCCGACGCCGGCACCTACGTGTGCACAGCCCAGAGCCAGCTGGGCACCGCCGCTGCCACCGCTCGCCTCCGTGTCGAGGGTCAGTCCTGGCACCTCCAGGGCCTTCACCGCCACAGGCACCCCGGGCCTTCTGGGAGTCCATGCAAGGGGAGCTGTGTGACAGCGTCCATCTCATGGGGGTCATCCAAGCGTAGGCTATCCAAAGAGGGCTCCAGCCAAGAAGGTCATCCAAGGGGTATCCCAGAGGGGACCATCCAAGGAGGTCTAACTAAGGGCAGTCCATCCAGAGGCATCCATCCAAAGGGGTCCATCAAGAAGGAGTCCACCCAGCTGAGTCATCTAAGGGGGTCCATTCCAGAAAGGTCCATTGCAGGGAGCACTTCTGAAAGGGGATTGGAATCCATCTCAGGAGGTTCATCTGAAAGCATCCATCCAACCAGATTCATCTAAGGGGTCCATCCAAACATGGAAGAGGATCCATCCAAGGGAGTCCAGTCAGTTGGGGGGTACATCCAAGAGAATCTGTTCAGGACGGTCCTTCTAAAGGGGATTCATCCAAGTGGGTTCCTCCAAGAGGATGCATTTAGGGCATCTGTCTGAGGTGAGGGATCTGTTAAAGGGGAATCCAACAAAAGGTACCTGTCCAAGGGGTCCATCAGTGGAATTCTATCATGGGGTCCATCAAAGGAGGCCCATCCAAGAGGGGTCCATCAAGGTTGTCTATCCAAGGGTGTCCATCCAAGAGGAGACCATCCAAAGGGTCCATTTGAGCGGGTCCAGCTGGGCAGACATCAGGGTCTGCATGCATGGCTCTCAGGAGTGGGCGCATGGGCAGGCACTGCAGGACCTTGCTCTGGCCCGGTGCTGCTGGTAGCCTCCCTCTGCCTCACAGGCCGGCGGGAGGCAGCACCAAGAGACCTTCTGGCCATGAGGCCTCACCTGGACAACGTCACCATGCTGCCCACTGCTGCCGTCCAGCTGCGCTGGCAGGTTGGTGTGGGGCTGGCATAGCCCCTCCAGAGCGCTGGAGTGGGGCACAGGGATGAGGCTGGGGCTCCATCCCCAGGTCCCGCCTGGTCCCACCATGCCTCGTAACCCCTCCCGTCTTCTCCAGATGTTGCCACCAGTGCCAGCACTGGTGAGCTTCATGGTGCTGTACCGCTCCCTGCTCCCCACCAGCACCTCCTGGGTCCAACATGATGCTGGCAAGTTGCTCAGCACCATCATCCCCCAGCTCCGCAGGGGCCACCAGTACGAGTTCAAGGTCCGACCCTACGCCGGTGGGACCCAAGGCTTGGACAGCAACAGCAGGCACCTCTGGATACCTGAGGAAGGTGGGTTGGGGGCCTCAGGGATGCCCAGGTGGAGGATGGGAGTTCACCTGGAGGGTCCCAGAGGTCTCAGCACCCTGTCCCGGCAGTGCCGAGCGCTGCACCCCAGCGTGTCACCGTGGGCCGGGCTGAGGCGGGGAACGGCACCGTGGTCGTCAGCTGGGAGCCTCCTCCTCCTGAGGCCCACAATGGCATCATCCAGGGCTACAAGGTTTGGGGTGACGTGGGGGGGAGGTGGGGCTGTGGGACCTCTAGCCTAGGAAGGTCCATCCAAGGGGTCTGTTGAAGGGGGGCCATGAAAGGAGGGAGCCCATCAAAGGTGGGGATCTATCCAGGGGGGGCTCTCCAGGGAATGCCTGTCCAAGGGGGATGCATCCAAGAGGGATCTTGACAAAAAGGTTCACCCAAAGGAGCTACCCAAGGGGAAGGTCCATCCCAGGAGATCCATCTAGGGGGTCAGTGTAAAGAAGGGGTTCATCCAAGGGGATCTAACCCAAGGAGGTCCTTTCACATGGGTTCAGCCAAGGGAATCCATCTGGAGAGGTCATCCAAGGCATTTGTCCATCTGTGGACGGAGGTCCATCAGGGGACTCATCTAAGGGACCCATCCAAGAGACATTCATCCTAGGGGGTCCATCTCAGGGGCTTCATCCAAGAGGGCCATGCAAGGGGGTCAGTCCTATTGGGATCCATCAATGGGGGCCCATCAAGGGGATTCATCTAAGGGGGTCCATCCAGGGGGGTCTATGCCAGGGATGTTGACCTGAGGGGGTCTATGCAAAGGGATCTATCTACGGGGATACATCGATGGGGGTCCACCAAGAGGATTCATCTAAGGGGCACCATGCAGAGGGGTCAACCCTGTTGGGGCCCATCAATGGGGATCCATCCGAGGGCACTCATCCTCTCGGTGCCTGCCAGGTGTGGTCCATGGGCGAGGGCTGGCAGCGCCCCACCAACAGGACGGTGGACGGAGGCACACGCCGGGTGGAGGCTCTGCTCCCCAGCCCTGCCGCCGAGTTCTGCGTCCAGGTGGCAGCCTTCAACAGCGCGGGGCTGGGGGTGCCCAGCAATGCCACCTGCAGCGTCCTGGGTAGGGGTCGGGGAGGGATCAGGGTGGAGGGGGGCAAAGCGGTGGCACTGTGTGACTCTGGTGGGACCGTGGCAGGGCTGCCGGCTGGGAGCGGCGGCGTGGGGGGGCTGCTGCGGCAGCCTGCAGTCATCGCGGCCGCCGGCTCGCTGCTCTGGTTGGCCCTGCTCGCCCTCCTCCTCCTCCTCTGCCAGCGCCGAGCCAGCCAGGACGCCGCAGCTAGTCACAGGTGAGCAGTGATGGGCCGGGGGGGACATGGCAGGAGGTTCCCCGACGTGGTGGGGATGGGACAACCTGATGGCACCTCTTGGCCGGCAGGCTGGTGGCTGGTGACTCACCGTGGCTTGGTGGCCCCTGGAAACCTGGTTGTGCCCCCGGGAACCTCAGCAGCAGCAGCAGCCTCAGCAGCCGGCTGCTGGGCAGCGATGGACGGGACCCCCACCCCTCCAGTGAGCTCCGGGGCTCGGACCCCCTCCCACTGCCATGGGACCCTCTTCCCTTCAACGAGCCTCATGGGAGGCTGGGACCCACACTCATCCCAGTGACCACCCCCAGGACTCCCACTCACTACCTAGGGTCCTCACAAGGTGCTATGGGGCCAGTGCAGGTTGCCCAGTAGCCCTCACCCTATGCCTGGGACTCTCCCACCATGGGACCCCCACCTGGGTGTTGCATCTCTGCAGTTGACAGGGATGTGGGGACAGACAGAGCCGAGGGCAAAAGGGACAAGGGACAGCACCCATGGGTGCCCTGACCTTTCTTGTCCCTCCAGCCCTGTCCTTGGAACCAAGCCTGGGTCCTCCAACACCCTCCACCCGCAGCAGCCTCCGCGGGGGCCACCCCGGGCCCCTCGGGGACACAGGGCACCCCGGGGTGCGTGCCTCACCCAGCACCCCCGGCCCAGCACCCTGGGAGCGCCTCCGCAAGCGAGGTGGGTATGGGACAGGGGGCCGTGAGGGAACAGGGGGCCGTGAGGAAACAGGGGGCCGCGGGGAGGTGGCTCAAGCCTCGTGTCCCCCACCCCGCAGAGCTGCAGCAGGTGCACAGCACCCCCCTGCCCACGGGTGGCCCCGGCCGTGGCCCCGGCACAGGGAGCGGAGCAGGTGAGTGGGGGCCGGATCTGGGGCTGGCAGCTGGGTGGCCCCCGCGAAGGGGCCCCGACGGTGACAGCGGCACCGCCGTGGCGGCTGGAGAGGACCCGTGGCGGCTGCCGGTCTTCAGCTCCCCCAAGCCGCGGCGAGGCAGCGTGTCCCTGGCCACCAGTGCCACCGCGTCACCAGTGGCACCCCCGAGACCACCCCATGCGCGGCACCCGCCGGTGACACGGTGAGTCTGAGTGTCCCCACCCTGGGGGTGCAGAGGGGCACCCCATGCTGCAAAAGCCACCCTGTCCCCTGTACCTGCAGGTCCCCGGCCACCGTGTGCCCCAGGGACACATCCCCAGTCACCAGGTGCCCCAAGGACAGGTCCCCAGCCACCAGGGTCGCCAGGGACAGGTCTCCAGCCACCCAGCACCCCAAGGACGCATCCCTGGTCACTGAGAGCCCCGGGGATGTGTCCCTGGTCACCAGGCACCCTAGGGAGGTGTCCCTGGCCAGCAGGCACCCCAAGGATGCGTCACCAGTAACCAGGCACCCCAAGGACACACCACCAGGGACCAAGCACCGGAGGGACACGTCACCAGCCAGCAGGCACCCCAAAAACAAGTCCTCAGACAGTGGCCACCCAAGGGACACATCCCCAGTCACCAGGCTCCCCAAGGAGAAGTCCCCAGCCACTGGGCACTGCAGGGACAAGTTGTTGGCCACCAGGTACTGCAAGGACAAGTCTCTGGCCACCAGGCTTGCCAGGGACCCATCACCAGTGGCCAGGCACCCGAGAGACACCTTCCTGTCCAGCAGGTGCCCTGAGGACGTGTCACCAGCCACTGGCCATGCCAAGGACACATCTCCAGCCATGGGACACCCAAGGGACATGTCCTCAGTCACCAAGAGCCCTGAGGAGATGTCCCCAGTCCCTGGGCACCACAGGGACAAGTTCTTGGGCATGAGGTACCCCAAGGACTTGTCCCCCGCCACCAGCCACCACAGGAGCCCAGCCCCAGCCAGCAGTCACCAAAGAGAGACACCACCAGCGACCAGGCAGCCTAAGGAGATGTCTCCAGTGCCTGCTCACCTCAAGGACACTTCCTCGGGCAGGTACCCCAGGGACTCGTCCTTAGCTAGCAGGTGCCTCAGGAGCCCGTGACCAGGCACCCAAGGGACACCTTCCTGTCCAGCAGGTACCCTGAGAACATGTCACCGCTCATGAGGCACCCCAAGGACACATCCCCAGGCTCCAGGCACCCCGAAGAGACATCTCCAGTTGCTGGTCACCGGAGGGACATGCTCTTGGGCACCAGCTACCCCGAGGACGTGTCCCTGGCCGGCAGGCTCCCAAGGGACAGGGCCCTGGTCACTGGGCGCATCTCACCGGCTTCCAGCGATGGAGTCCTCACCCCACAGCAGGTGGCTGAGGACCTAGAGATGGAGCAGGACACCACCTACCCCAGGTACACCTCGTGCCTCTGGGCCACCAGCATGGTGGCAGTGTCTCCTGGTGCCAGCTGTGTCCCCACCGTGTCCCTCACAGCCCTCCAGCACCCCCCACCCCACGCTCCTTCTCGCCGCTGCACACCTACGGCTACATCTACGGCCCCCCAGCCTCCGAGCTGGGCGAGGAGGAGGAGGAGGAGGAGGAAGAGGAGGAGGAAGAGCAGCCAGCAACAAGAGGCTCTCCGGAGGGGTCGCTGCTGAACGGCTGGGGGTCTGTCTCAGAGGACAACTGGGCCAGTGCCCGCTGCAGCCTGGTGAGCTCCTGCGACGGCTCCTTCCTGCTGGACGCCAGCTTCGCGCGGGCCCTGGCCGTGGCTGTCGACAGCCTCTGCCTCGGCCTCGACGACGCCGACGGCGGCTGCGGGGGTGAGCGAAGGGACCCTGCACGCCTCTGCGCCCAAGCACTACCATCTCCCCGGGGGCAGGTGGCCCCGTCGTGACACCGTGGTGGTGACAGCATCTCCTGCCTTGCCCCTGACAGGCCTCTCGCTGCCACCATCACCCCTGGAGAGGATCTTCTCGCCAGGGGTCCCCACCTGGGACTGGGGGGCAGCACTGGGGGCCCCCCAAAGAGCTGGGACAGAGGCAGCCATGGGCAGCCCACAGCATGGTGAGCGGTGCCCTGCCAGCAGGGAGATGGGCACCAGAGGCTGGGGGGTGTCACCTGTTGGGGGTTGCTGGAAGATGTCCCCTTTGCTTTGCAGGTGGCCAGGGGGACAGGGAGTGGCAGCCCCTGGCCCAGGGCAGGTGGCGAGCTGGGGGCAGCAGGGACAGGAGCATGGCGGTCCCCGGGGTGTCGGACACGGCGAGGCCAGGATCCCCTTGGCTCAGCTAAATTCCAGCTTTATTAAGGGGTTTCCCCAAAAGGGGCTCTGCTAGCAAAAGTCACCCACAAAGGGTAGGTGGCACCAACGTGGGTGGCTGTCCTCCCAGTGCCCCCGACCTCCCAGGTGTCCTCATCCTTCCCATGCCCTCCTTCCCAAGTATCCTCATGCCCCCAGTCACCCTCATCCAGCCCAAGTGCCATTGCCCACCCCAAGGGTCCTCATCCTTCCCCAGTGTCCCCGTCCTTGTCCTCCCCAAGTGTCACCATCCCTCCCCATGGGCCTCATCCCTCCCCAACATCCTCACTCTCCCCTGGTGTCCTCCTCCTCCAGGATCCTCATCCCCAACCATCCTCATCCAGCCCAGGTACCACTGACCATCACAGCTGTCCCCATCCTCATCCTCCCCAGTGTCCTCCACCTTCCCCAGTAGCCTCATCCCCCCAACCATCCTCATCCAATGTCCCAAGTGTCCTTGTCCTTCCCCAGGGTCACTTCCTCCTGACCATCCTCCACTGACTATTCTGTCCTTGTCCTTCCTGACTGTCCTCATCCTTCCTCAGCAACCTTGTCCCATCTTGATCATCCTTGGCCCTTTCAACTGTGCTCATCCCTCCCAAGCCACCTTGTCCTTCATGAGTGTCCTGAATGCTCCTCCAAGTGCCCTCATCCCTCCCTTGTCACTCCCCAGGGTCCTCAACCCCTCATGACTGCTCTTGGCTTCCTCAGGCATCTTCAAATGCTCTCAGGGTCCTTGCCCGTCCTGAGCATCCTCATCCCTCCCTGGTGTCCTTATCACCAGTGACAGTCCTTGGCCCCCCAAGCATCCTCAGCCATCCTTGTCCCTCCTGTCCTTGTCTCCAGCATCCTCATCCCTCACAACTTTCCTTATCCCCAGGGTCCTCATCCCACCAAGGATCCTTGTCCCTCCCCAGTGTCTTTCTCTCTCTCCAGTGCCCTTGTCCCAGGGTCTTCATCCTTTCTGAGCATCCTCATCCCTCCCCATTGGCCTCATCCCTAGTGACTGTCCTTGGCCTTCCCAACATCCTCAGTCATCCTTGTCCATCCTAATGGTCCTTGTGCCCAGGGTCCTCATCCTTCCTGCGCATCCTCACCACTCCCCAACATTCTCTTCCCTCTCAACTTTCCTTGTCCCCAGAGTCATCATCCTTCTCAAGCACCCCTGTCTGTCCCACTGTGCTCATCCCTCCCAACTGCCCTTGTCCCCAGGGTCACCCTTCCCAAGCATCCTTGTCCCTCCCCAGCATCTTTGTCCCTCCCAACTGTCTTTGTCTCCAGAGCCCTCATCCCTCCCTGCGCATCCTGGTCCCTCCCAGCTGTCCCTGTCCCACCCTGAGCCTGTCCCTCCTCGTTCTGCCGCTGGCTCTGTGCAGCCCTAATTCCGTTGTGCCACTCCAAAATTAAAGACCATCGCACTCGTCCCCTCCATGTCCCCATTCCCGTGTCCCAGACCCTGCCACCACGTCGCCCTCCTCCTCATCGCTTCTCCTGCGTCGGACAGGGAAACGAGGGCCCCGGGCGGCGGCGATGTCCGGTCCCTTGGCCGCGGTCCGCCGGCGTCCGACTGCGCCCCGAGCCGTGCCCGCGGGAGCTGCCGGAGCCGCGGGAGGAGACGCTGCCCGTGGTGGAGCAGCTGCCGGACACCTGCCCTCGGGGCAGGCCGGAGGGTTTGACGTAGGGGATGACGTCATCTGCGAGGGAAGGGACAAGGATGGGGTCCGGAGGTCACACCCCAGAAAGGTGCCCGGCGGTCGGTAGCTTCGGCCTTACCGCCGCGGGGGGGCTGCTGCGGGGGCACCTTGCGCTCGGCCCCGCTCGGCTCCGGCTCCGGCACCAGGGTCTGGCCCGGCGGTGGCAGCGGTGGCGGCGGCAGGTCTGCGATTGGAGGGGGGAGGAAAAGGTTGAGCCCCACCATGCGCCACCCCTTGGCCCCCCATGGTGACTCCACCTCACCTCCTTGCGGCTTATCCCGGCGGTAGCGGCTTCGGGGCTTCGGGCGGCTCCGGGGCGGCTCCCGACGGCTTTTCCCTGCGGGGTGGCGGCGTCAGGACCTCCCCGGGGCCGGTGTCCCCACCGAAAAAACCTGACCCCACCGGGGCTCACCTGTGCCAGGGGCGCGGCGGGATCGGGGCGGGTGGCCCTCGCTGGCATCAGGACTCGACGGGGGGCTGGGTGCTCGCGGGGGGGTGGCGGTGCCCGGGGGGAGTCTCCTGGCAAAGAGGGGCAGGGGGTGAAGCTGGGGCGGGGTGCCAGGAGCAGGGGTTGGTGAGCACCAAACCGGTGCCAGGGAAAGCCAGAGCGACACAGCTGGAGGGGATGGTACAGATGGGCTGAAGAGTCACAGCTGGATGGCAGCTGCATGGCAGGGCTTGGGGCAGCTGGGTGAGGGCGGTGGCACAGCGGCAAGACCACAACTGGATCACAACTGCAGGGAGCAGGGTTGTGATGGTGCAGCTGGATCGCAATTGCACATCTGGAGGCCAGCTGGATTGCAGCAGCACAGCTGGATTGCACATAACTGGATTACAGGTGTTGAGCTGGCTCGCAGCACAGCTGGACTACAGTCACACAGCTGGATTGCATGGCTGAGTCCCAGCAGAGTTGGACTGCAACTGCACAGCCTGATTGCAAACACACATCTGGATCACAGCACAGCTGCACTGTAATAGAGTTGGATCAAAATGCAGCTGGATTTCAGTGCACATCTGGGTTGTAACCACACAGCTGGTTCTCGGTGGCATGCCAGCACTGTGATGGCACAGCTGGATCATGGCAGAGCCAGGTGGTGACTGCACAGCTGGATGACAATGTCCCAGCCAGCTTGTGACAATGCATCTGCATCGTGGTGGCACAGCTGGATTGTCACAACGTGACCATGACAGCACAGCTGGAGCACAGCCAGCCAGCAGGGCTGGATGGTGACAGTGAGGACAGATCACAAAGGGCCATCTGGACAGTGGTGGCACATCCAGATCCCACTGGCACCATCTAGACTCCAATGGCACCCTGATGGCACAGCTGGGCCAGGACAGCACAGCAGGCCTGGATCATGACCACACAGCTGGGCTGTGATGGGACATGCAGACCCCAGTGGGACAGTGAAACCCTGGGCTCCAGTGACAGCCAGACCATGGTGGCAGGGCAAGACTGGGTGCTGACAACATGGATGGATCACGATAGGACACCCAGGGTGTGGTGGGACATCTGGACCCCACTGGGGCATCTGGAGCTCAGTGACATAGCCAGGGATGGGTGGTGACAACACGGCTGCATTGCAATGGGACAGCAGGGCCCCAGGGGGACATTTGGACTCCAATGGCACAGCTGGACCATGATGGTCCTGTAGGGCCCAATCATGACAACATGACTGGATCATGATGGGACACCCAGACTCCAGGGGGACATTTGGACCCTAATGGGGCACCTGGACCCCAGTGGCACAGCTGGACCAAGAAGCTATGGCAGGGCTGGTGGTGACAACATGGATGGATCACGGTGGGACACCTGGATCCTGGTGGGACATCTGGATGCCAATAGCACATCCAGACCCCGGTGGGACATCAGCCCCTCGACATGGCCAGCCCCAGCAAGGCACATCTCCTACCAGGGCAGGCGGGGGCTCTCGGGGCCGCGCAGGCGGGGGGCGTCCTCGGGGGCGCGGGGCGACGGCGTCAGCGTGGCCGTGGACCGGCAGCCGGAGGAGGCAGTGGGAGACGACGCAGCGGTGGCACAGGGAACATCCTCACCAGGGGACCACTGCCCTGTGCCCAGCCTGTGAGGTGGGGGTCGCAGGGTGGATGCTGGGGCCAGCATGTCCTGGGCACCCCAGGCTGCCACACTTACCCTCGAGCTGCCTCTTCCTCTTCCTCCTCCTCCTCCTCCTGAGTGCACTGGCTGAGCTCGCTGGCTGAGGGCGGTGGGGGCAGCAGCTCTGTCCAGCTCACCACTGGGGGTTTCACTGCCTGCCCCAACCTCTTCCCTTTGGCCCCTGTGGAAGGATTATGGAATCATGGAATTGTCTGGGTTGGAAAAGACCTTTCAGATCATGGAGTCCAATCCTTAACTGCCCCTGCCCACGGCCAGGGCACCACCAAACCAGGTCCCTCAGCACCACATCTCCAGGGCTCTGAAAAACCTCCAGGGATGGGGAATCTACCACTGCCCTGGGCAGCCTGGGCCAGGCCTTGAGAGCCCTCCAGGGGATGAAATTGTTCCTCATGTCCAACCTGAACCTCCCCTGGGGCAACCTGAGGCTATTGTCTCTTCTCCTGTCCCTTGTTCCTTGGGAGCAGAGCCCAACGCCACCCTGGCTCCAGCCTCCTTGCAGGGAGCTGCAGAGAGCAAGGAGGTCTCCCTCAGCCTCCTCTGCTCCAGCCTCAACCCCCCCAGCCCTCTTCTCCAGACCCTTCCCCAGCTTCCTTGCCCTTTCCTGGCCCTGCTCCAGCCTCTCAAGGTGCTGCTGGGAGCCAGGAGCCCAGCACTGAAGGCAGCACTCCAGGGGTGGCCTCAGCAGTGCCCAGCCCAGGGGCACAATCCCTGCCCTGCTGCTGCTGCCCACAGCACTGCTGCTCCAGGCCAGGCTGCTGGTGGCCTTCTTGCCCAGCTGGGCACCCCCTGGTTCAGTGAATCCCAGGGCAAGAGGCTGCATGGAAGAGACAGTGCCGAGACAGTGCCACCAGCACCTGTGCGTCCCTCCCACCTGCCCTACCTTGCTCAGTCCAGCCTCGGGGTGCCTGTGGGGTTGGGACATCCATCGGCTGGGGACCCCCCCCGGGTAGGGTGTCCCATGGTGTGAGAAGGGCCGGGGGAAGGTGTGGAGCTCCTCAGCACCCACCTCGATGGTGCTGTACACCGGCCCCTCGCCGGCACCCGCCCCAAACTGCTCGGTCTGGGCGATGTATCTGCTGATGCCAGCATCTGCACCGGGCAACCGCAACAGTCAGGGCTGGCCACCTTCCCCCCCAAGCCACCCACCCCCGGGATGACCTCTCACCATTGTAGTATCTTTCAGTGGCGCCCAAGCAAGCGGTGGCTGCAACACCACTGCCACCACCACTGCCACCACCACGCCAGGTGTCTGCCAGCCATGGGTAACCAGCACCGGCAGCCGCCCTGCAAGGAGACAGGGTGAAGGGGTGCTGGTGGTCGGCACTGGGGGTCTTGGGGAAGTTGAGGGATACTGGGAGGGGGTACCTGGGGCTGCCGCGCGCTGGAGCTGGGAAGGCAACTGTGGAAAGAGGTGAGGGTGAGGGTGAGGAAGGGCCACGCCGCGTCCCCGCGGCACCTAGGGGCTTACCGGTGGGCGTATAGGCGAAAGACGCTGCAAAGAGAGGGGCGGTGGGCAGACGGAGGGGTGAAGGGTGCCAGGGGTATGGGGGAGGTCCCACGGGTAGAACCCCCCAGTACCGGTGAAGTGGCTGAGCTCCTTCTTCCTCCGGCGGCGGCCGTAGAGCCAGGCGGCGAAGGCGGCGAGCAGCAGCCAGCAGGCGCCGCCGACGCCGGCGATGAAGGCCGGGCGCGTGGCCAGCTCCGCCCAGCGCTCCGCCAACCGGCGGCCGCGCCCCGCGCCCGCGTCCCGCTCCGACGGCGCCGCTGCGGGGACAGTGCGCAGGGGCACGCGCCGGTGGGGGTGCCCGGGAGCCGACCCCCAGCACCGGGGCGGCCTCTCTCGGCCCCAGCCCATGGCAGGGGTTGTGCCGAGGGACTCACCGATGCGGATGGGGACAGGAGCGCTGCGGATGCCCACGCCGGCACCGGTGGCGGCAGCGACTTCGGCACGGTAAAGGACACCGGGGACCAGGCCCCGCAACACTGTCGCCAGCACCGTCCCCTCCACGCTCTGGTTGATGTGGAAGCGACTCTCGTTGCCCAGGCACCAAATCTGAGGAGCGGGGAGCGTGATGTGGGACACCGCTGCAGGCACCATGGGATGGTGTCACAGGGGGCACTCACGGGGACATGGCATCACAGAACGGCTCAGGTTGGAAGGGACCTCAGAGCTCATCTCCTACAACCTCCTGCCATGCCCAGGGACGCTTCTCAGCCAGACTCAGCTGCTCAAGGCCTCATCCAGCCTGGCCTTGAACTCCAGGCTGGCACAGGGGAGACATGATAGAGGTGGGACCCACAGAGACACCATAACATGGCATCATGGAGGGGGCATCCCTGAGGACATCATCACAGGGTGCCATGGGCACAACTTGACATGGGGTCATGGAGGGGCATCCACGAGACATCACCACAAGGTGTCACAGGGAGCACCCCACGAAGACACCATGACCCGGCGTCCTGGGGAGGACAATGTCACACGTGGCAGTACTGAGGCACAGACTGATGGAGGGCAGAGGAGCCCTGCCCGTGCTCACCGCCGCTGCCTTACCCGGTAGTCGCGGATGACGCCGTTCTGCTCGGCCGGCGGCGGCGGCTGCCAGGAGATGCGGACGCTGGTGCCGTTCCCGGCCACGCTGACAGCCCTGGGCGGGGCGCTGGGAGCTGCCCGGGGACACAGGGGCGATGTCCCCATGGGGTGTCGCCACAGGACCCCGACACTCCTCATCCCCCCACCGCCCCCGCCACAGGGGTGCACAGGGCATGCACGGCATGGTCAGGGCGGCGCACACAGCTCCATGAACACACACACCACACACAGCCCCACGCGTGCACACACACCACACACACAGCCCCACGTGTGCACACACACCACACACACAGCTCCATGAACACACACAACACACAGAGCCCCACGTGTGCACACACAACACACACACAGCTCCACGTGTGCACACACACCACACACACAGCCCCACGTGTGCACACACACCACACACACAGCCCATGTGCACACGCAACACACACAGCCCCACGTGTGCACACACACCACACACAGCCCCACGTGTGCACACACACCACACACACAGCCCATGTGCACACGCAACACACACACAGCTCCATGTGTGCACACACACAACACACATAGCACGTGTGCAAACACAACACACACAGAGCTCCACTTGTGCACACACATCACACACAGAGCTCCATGTGTGAACACACAACACACCCAGCTCCATGTGTGTACACACAATACACACAGCTCCATGTGTGCACACACACCACACACACAGCCCATGTGTGTGCACACATGCATACGTGCACACCCTTGCACACCTATGACATTCATGCACACACATGCACTCCCATGCACACACAGCCCCACGTGTGCACACACACCACACACACAGCCCCACGTGTGCACACACACCACACACAGCCCCACGTGTGCACACACAATACACACAGAGCTCCACTTGTGCACACACAACACACAGCTCCATGTGTGAACACACAACACACACAGCTCCATGTGTGTACACACAATACACACAGCTTCATGTATGTGCACACATGCGTACGTGCACACCCTTGCACACCTATGACAGTCATGCACACACACGCACACCGAAGCACACCCAGCTCCATGTGTGTGCACACATGCATACGTGCACACCCTTGCACACCTATGACAGTCATGCACACACATGCACTCCCATGCACACACAGCTCCATGTGTGCACACACATGCACACAGCTCTACGCACACATGCACACCCAGCTCTGTGCACGCCTCCCCTCCCCACACTCACCCGCCTCGGGGGTGCGCAGGGCGCGCACGGCGCTGTCGGGGCCCTGGAGGTGCCTGAAGTAGGCTCTGACCTTCACCTCGTAGTCCTGGCCGCGGCGCAGCTCGGTGAGCAGCGCCCCGCGCTCCGCCGGCTCCCGCCCCGCCCGCGCCTCCTCCCAGCGCCCGCCGCGCCGCCGGCACAGCACCCGGAAGCCCTGGAGGAAGGCTGCTTGGTGCTCCACCTGAGGACCCGAGAGGAGCGTGGGTGGGGTGGGAGGAGATGGGCACTGGGGGACCTGCGCCGGTGGGGTGTGGAGCACTCACGGTCCAAGAGAGGCGGACGGTGCCCAGTGGCAGCACCACGGGCTCCTGGAGGTGCACGGTCACTTGTGCCAGCTCCTGTTGGACCTGATCGAGGTCCAGTTCTTGCTGTGTGGGGCTTGCTTCTGCCCAAAATATGAGAGGGTGGTGGGTCCGTGGGCACCTCCACTGATGTCAGCAAGTGGGAATGCCACGGGGACGCCATATTCCTGTGGTGGATCCGTGGACGTCTGCATTGGCATCATTGGGTGGCGATGCCCCCAGGGGTGCTGTGTGCACTGGCACCTCCATCAGCATCAGCAGGAGACAGACCCAAAGGCGGCTGGTGCTGGACACCTCCACTCGTGTCACCAGCTGAGGATGCACCCAAAGTGATGGATGCAAAAGCATCTCTGCCTCGGTGTCAGCAAGGGGAGATGGACCCGAGGGTGGTGGGTGCATAGGCACCTCCATCAGCACCACCAGTCAGGGCTGCACACAAGCATGGTGGTCCATGGCACCTCCACTGCTGTCACCAAGCAGGGCTGCACTCAGGGGCAGTGGGTCCATGGCACCTCCACTGCTGTCACCAAGCAGGGCTGCACTCAGGGGCAGTGGGTCCATGGCACCTCCACTGCTGTCACCAGGCAGGGCTGCACTCAGGGCAGTGGGTCCATGGGCACTCACCAGTGCCACCTGGGGTCTCACCTCGGGTCTGCACAGGCTCCGAGGCACCGCTGGGGTCGCTGAGCCCATAGGCATTGGCTGCCCTCACCATGAAGAGGTAGACAGTGCCGGGGGCCAGGCCGCTCACCGTGTAGGTCTCACCCTCTATGCCAGCTGCCACCGTCTGCCATGGGCCACCCACTGCCTGGCTGTTGGAGCACGGAGGTGACCCATGGTGGGGTGGCACCAGGCCACCACATCACACGCCTGGAGCCAGGCTTGTGTGGTACCTGAAAGCCTCCACTACGTAGGAGGTGACAGCAGCGGCGCCGCTGTCCTCATTCCCTTTCCAGCTCAGGGTGATGCTGCTTTGGGTGACGTTGGTGACCACAGGGGGTGAGGGTGGCCCCGGGAGGACACTGGGCTTAGGGGAAGGCGGGAAGAGCTCGGGTCTGTCACCTGTGGGGTGATACATGGAGACCTGGGGTGACTTTGTCCCCAGTGCCATGGGGTCCCTGGTGCTGTGATGTCCCTGTCACCTGCCACCCACCTTGCACCTCCAGGGTGCTGCCCCAGCGTGTCTCACCCACAGAGCTGGCAGCCACGCACTCGTAGTGCCCGGAGTCTGTCACCTGCAAGGGGAACAGCTCCTGCCCCATCACCCTGGCACCTTGGCACCCACCACACTTTGGCCCCACCACCCCTTGCACCCCCTGTTAGAGCACACACCACCCTGAGTATCCCCACCCTTAGTCCCCAACTTCCTTTGTGCCCACTACCCTTTGCACCCACCTCCCTTGCACCCACCATCCCTTGCACCTACCACTCTTTGCACCCACCACCCCTTGCACCTACCACCCTTTGCACCCACCACCCCTTGCACCCACCACCCCTTGCACCCACCACCCTTTGCACCCACCATCCCTTGCACCCACCACCCTTTGCAACCCACCACCCTTTGCACCCACCATCCCTTGCACCCACCACCCCTTGCACCCACCCCCCCTTGCACCCACCACCCTTTGCACCCACCACCCCTTGCACCCACCACCCCTTGCACCCACCACCCTTTGCACCCACCACCCCTTGCACCCACCACCCCTTGCACCCACCACCCTGTGAACCTACTCCCTTGAGCACCCAGCCCACTTTGCACCCACATCCCTGAACCCCGCACTCCTGCCCCCCAGGTGCCCGCGGTGGGTGGGTGCCCTGAGCCCCTGCTCCGGGCCGGCTCACCCGGAGCTCGCTGATCTCCAGAGTGCCATTCTCCAGCAGGTTGATGCGGGGTTCCGCACCCACCAGGACGCTTCCATCCTTCAGCCACCCCACGCTGCCCGGGGGGTCCCCGTCACCCACCCGACACGGCAGCCACGCTGTAGTCCCCACAGGCAGCACCGTCCGGTTGGCGAGATCACGGTGGTCCGGCGGCGGGAAGTGCTCGGCCGAAGCTGCGGTGAAGAGGAGCTGCGTGGGACGCAGCGTTCGGTGCCGAGCTGTGCCCGTTCGCTGCCGGCACCGGCACTCACCAGCTGCCACCCGCAGCCGAGCCTTGGCCAGGACGCTGCCGGCCACGCTGATGCCTGGCACTGGTACGAGCCGGCGTCGGAGGGCTGTACTCGGTGATGGTGATGGCACCCCCGGGCTGACCGAAACCCGGCTCGGGGCGGGCGAGGGCTGGCCCGGGAAGAGCAGCGTCTGGGGAGGGACCGGGATGAGTGGGGAAGGTCGTCTGGGAACAGGAATGGGATGAGGATGGGCACTGAAATGAGGATATGGATGGGGATAGAAAGGGGAATGGAGATGTGAACAGGGGCAAAAATAGGGATGTGGACAAACGTAGGGACAGGAAGAGGGATGAAGACACAGGGATGGGGATAGAGAGAGGAATGGGGACAAGGATGGGGACAAGAATGGGATGAGAGTGGGATTGGACAGGGACAGGAATAGGAATGAAGATACAGACAGGGATGGGGATGGAGATGGGAACTGGACTGGACACAGAGATAGGAACAAGGATGGGGATAGGGATGGGACAGAGATGGGATGGGGATGAGGATGGGATGGGGATGGGGATGGAGTTTGAGATGGGGACAGTGATGGGGACAGGGATCAGGGAGAGGATGGAAATGGGGATGGGATGAAGATGAGAAAGGCATGGAGACAGAGTTGGGGTGGGGATGGGGACAAGAATAGGGTTGGAGATAAGGATGTGAACAGGGAAAGTGACAGAAATGAACAGGGAAAGTGACAGAAATGAGGATGATGATGATGCAGGCAGGGGTGGGGACAGTGGCAGGGACAGACCTGGCTGCCCTCCTTCTGCCAGAAGACGGCGGGTGGTGGGTTGCCCTTGCTCTGGCACTGGAAGGTGACGTTCTGGCCAGGGCTGACTGTCTGGTCGCGGGGCCCTGTGATGAGCTGGGGGGCACTGGGGCAGCGTTTGGGGAGAGAAGCTCACTGGCTGTCACCAGCACCCATGGGTTGCTCCCCATAGGGATCACCCCTTACCGTGCACGGTGAGGGTGCCCCGACGCCTCCGACCTGCCCACGCTGTTGTCGGCCACGCAGGTGTAGGTGCCCTCATCCTCCGGGCGCAGGCGGCGCAGCCGCAGAGTGTTGTCCGGCAGCACCTCCCACCTGCAACGCCGGGGGGGCGGGGGGCGGATGTGGGACGGGTGTGTGGCGGGGATGCGGGATGGGATGGGCCTGTGGAATGGGATGGGGAATTGGGATGTGAGCGGGATATGGGGTGAGGGCATGGGGTGTGCTGGAGGATGGGGATGTGGTGGGGGATTGGGTTGTGGTGGGGATGGGAAACGAGAATGTGGGATGGGGATGTGGGATGTGGTTGGGATGTGGGGTGTGATGGGGGGGTGATGGGGGGGTGGGGTGTGAGGAGGGGCACAAGATGTGATGGAGTTGTGGGATGAAGATGGGACGTGGGACACGATAGAGACGTGGGATGTGATGACGACGTGGGATGTGATGACGATGTGGGATGTGATGAGGTTGGAGAATCCCACAGGGATGTGGGATGCAGTGCAGATACCTGATGGCACGGGGATGCAATGGGGCTGCAAGACACTCTGAGCACTCCAGCCTGGCTCTGGCACCCACCACACCAGCCCCAGCACCCACCACTCACCTTCCTGGTGGCATCTCGCCCTCCTCCTTGCGCCAGCGAGCCGCCGGCCGGGGGTCCCCCAGCACCTCGCAGGGAAACTCTACCGTCCCCTCCACCAGCACTGCCTGGTTGAGTGGCCTCTTGCCAAATGCTGGGCGCTCTGCGGGGCAGCCATCAGTCCTACTGGGGTGGCACCCAGCTCCCTGTGACACCCCCGAAGTGACATCCCCCACTCACCAAAGACCACCAGCTCAGCCGGCTCGCTGTCCCTCTCGCCCACCACGTTGGTGGCTACGCAGACGTAGACCCCAGCGTCGCTCTTGCGGGTGCTGGCCAGCATCAGCTTCCCACCACGGATCTACCGAGCAGCTCGGGTCAGGCAGGGCAGGGGGGAGAGTGACCTTCCCAGCCCCTACCTGTGGGGACACCCCCGTGCCCCTCACCGTCAGGCGCTCGTCCCTGTCGCTGAGGCGGGCACCATCCTTCTTCCAGGAGACACTGGGCTCGGGGTGGCCCCGCGGAGGGACGCACTCCAGCACTGCGGGTTCCCCTGCGGCCACCACCACGTCCCCTGGGGGCTGTCGGAAGTCGTCCCGGAGCACTGGGGACAGGGTGTGGGGGGTGACATCATCAGCCCCGCTGCAGGCTCCCCACCCCTGGTGCAGGGCAGCTCCCAGCTCCCAGCATGGAGGGGCTCAGGGATGGTGGCCCAGGGCTGTGCCCCCCCCCCCCCCCCCAAATCCAGCCCCACTCCCCCTGAGAACACCCAACGGTGACACCAGGGGAGGCCGGAGGGGGACACCTGGCACACAAATTTCAGGGAATGTGACTTGGGTTAGGTAATTTTAACTGATTTTCAACGATTTTTCACTTATTTTCCTGTGTTTTCAGCTGGTTTTCGCTCATCTCTTTCTCACCATCTCAATTGCTCTCTGGACATTTCCCTTTCCCCCTGGTTTTCACCGGTTTTCATTCTTTCCGTTTATTTCCATTTCACTTCATTTATTCTCTTTAGCTTTCACTTATTTCCAGTTATTCTCCAATTCTTTTCACTGATTTCTATTTCTCTTCAATTTATCTCAATTTCCTTTCACTTCTTTCCAATTCTTTTGACTCATTTTCCTTTCCTTTCTTTTCAAGGATTCTCTCTCTCTCTCTTTTTTTTTTACTTTATTTTCACTTATTTTTACTACTTCCCTTTGATTTTCAATTATTTTCCCATCATTTACGTTCAAATATTTTAATTTATTTCCACTTATTTTCGTTTCTTTCCATTTCTTTTCCCTTCTATTTATTTTCTCACTTCTTTTGTCTGATTTCCCGTCATTTTCACTACTTTCCTTTGTCCTTCATTTCTAAGCTTTTATCTTCGTTTATTTTCACTTCTTTTCATTTCCTTGTTTCACTTATTTCCAGTTGTTTTCACTAATTTTTTATGTATTTTCCCTTATTTTCATGTCTTTTGCAGTATTTTCTCTTATTTTCAGTCACTTTTACTTTTCTTTCCACTTCTTTCCATTTCCTTTCCTGTATTGTCCAGCGGGTATACTTTTTTCATTTATTTTCATTTATTTTCATTTATTTTCATTTATTTTCATTTATCTTCATTTATCTTCCCACATTTTCACTTATTTTCAATTCTATTGACTGTTTTCATTTTATTTTCACTTCTTTTCGCTTTCCTTTTCTTTCTTTCCACTCTATTTTACCCATCTCCACCCCACGGAGCCGCTGTCAGCCCCTGCACCGCCCCCAGCCCCTCACCGGCCACCTCCAGCGACGCGTTCCTGCTGGTGGCCTCCCCCAGGTAGTTTCTGGCCACGCAGACGTAGACCCCCTCGTCGGGTTTGCCTCGCCGCCCGTGGAGGATGCGGAGGAAGAAGAGCGACCCCCCCGGCAGGAGGGTGCGGTGGGAGCGGGGGTCCTCCCGGTCCGTCTCCACCCGCTCCCCGTCCTTGTACCACTCCACGGCGGGTGAGGGGCGACCTTCAGCCTTGCAGCTCAGCGTGGCCGGTTCCCCCTTGGAGACCAGGAGATCCGTGGGGTGCTCCACGATGCGGGGCGCTGTGTCCTCCAGCGGCGGGTAGGACTCTGCCGAGAAGAGAGGGGGAGGTGGTCCTGAAAACCCTCCTAGGGAGGTGCTTGTGGGGGGAGTCTGAGCATCCTCCACCAGCTCCTCCTGGATCCAGAAGCTGCTTTGCTTGGTGAGGAGGAGGTGAGATGAGGTGAGGCCAGGTCCCAGACCACTTCATTCTCCTCCAGGAGATGAGAAGACCACTGGGTGAGAAGTGCAGCCAGATCTCAGCCCAGTGGATTCCCCACACCCAGGAAATGAGTGAAGTGGGGCCAGGTCTTGGCCCGGTGGTTTCCCCCACCATGGTGAGTCCTGGTGTGGTGGGAGCAGGACCGGCAGGAGCCTGTTAGACCTCAGACATACCGGAACAAGGACGGGGGACAGAGCAGCTCCCTCCCAGAGACATCCCTTTTTCTCCCAGATTCCAGATGGGTGCCCTTGGGAAAAAGTGAGGCTCAGGGGGTTGAGGCTCAGGGGGTTGAGGCTCAGGGGGTTCAGGCCCAGGGGGTTGAGACTGAAGGGATTGAGGCTAAAGGGATTGAGGCTCAGGGGGTTGAGGCTCAGGGGGTTGAGGCTAAAGGGGGTTCAGGCCCAGGGGTTGAGACTAAAGGGATTGAGGCTCAGGGGGTTCAGGTTCAGGGGGTTCAGGCTCGGGGGTTCAGGCTCAGGGGTCCAGGCTCAGGGGGTTCAGGCTCGGGGGTTCAGGTTCGGGGGTTCAAGCTCAGGGTGTTCAGGCTTGGGGGGTTCAGGCTTGGGGGTTTCAGGCTCAGGGATTGAGGCTCAGGGGTTCAGGCTCGGGGATTGAGGCTCAAGGGTTCAGGCTCAGGGGATTGAGGCTCAGGGGGTTCAGGCTCAAGGGTTGAGGCTCAGGGGGTTCAGGCTAAGGGGATTGAGGCTCAAGAGGATGAGGTTCAGGGGGTTGAGGCTCAGGGACTTGAGGCTAAAGGGGGTTCAGGCCCAGGGGGTTGAGACTGAAGGGATTGAGGCTAAAGGGATTGAGGCTCAGGGGGTTCAGGTTCAGGGGGTTCAGGCTCAGGAGTTCAGGTTCAGGGGGTCAGGCTCAGGGGGTTCAGGTTCAAGGGTTCAGGTTCAGGGGGTTCAGGCTCAAGGGTTCAGGCTCAAGGGGCTCAGGCTCAGGGGGTTCAGGCTCAGGAGTTCAGGCTCAGGGATTGAGACTCAGGGGGCTCAGGCTCAGGGGGTTCAGGCTCGGGGATTCAGGCTCGGGGATTGAGGCTCAGGGGGTTCAAGCTCAGGGGCTTCAGGCTCAGGGATTCAGGCTCAGGGGGTTCAAGCTCAGGGGCTTCAGGCTCAGGGATTCAGGCTCAGGGGGTTCAAGCTCAGGGGCTTCAGGCTCAGGGATTGAGGCTCAGGGGGTTCAGACTCAGGGGGTCAGGCTCAGGAGGTCAGGCTCGGGGGTTGAGGCTCAGGGGTTCAGGCTCAGGGAGTTCAGGCTACGGGGGGCTCAGGCTCGGGATTCAGGCTCGGGGTTCAGGCTCAGGGGTTCAGGCTCAGGGGTTGAGGCTTGGGGATTGAGGCTCAGGGGGTTCAGGCTCAGGTGGCTCAGGGGGTTCAGGCTCAGGGCTTCAGGCTCACGGGGTTCAGGGGGTTCAGGCTCAAGGGGTTCAGGGGGTTCAGGCTCAGGGGGTTCAGGCTCAGGGGGTTCAGGCTCAGGGGTGTTGGGGCTAAATTCCTGCAGATTTTTCCTCTCTGCTCAGCTGCTGATTTTCTGTAGCTGTGACACCAGGTTGCAGAAAAGTCTTAATTTGGGGTTAAAGTGCCCCAGACTGGGGCTGTGTGGCTGTCACACCCAAGTGGGAATTAACAAACGCTCATTAATTAACGCTGGGGTAATTAATTAGTGCTCGTTACTGCTGGGGTCTGGCTGGCTGGGCCCAGCTGTGCCCCCAGTGCCACTGCGGCTGGCCCTGCAGCTCGGGCTGCGCTCCCTGCGTGTCACTGTCGGCACAGGGCACACGTGTGCACGGGCACGGGGTGTGCACAGCAGCACGCTGGCACGCACAGGGACGTGTACACACGCACAGGGACGTGTACACACACACAGGGACGTGTACACACACACAGGCGTGCATCTGCACACACACCTGCACGCACCTGCACGCACACATCCTGGTGGGGCGCAGCAGCCAGCGCCTAGCCCCGTCCCTGAGCGGCCGCACACACAGCTTCGCACACGTGCACGCTGCTCCATGCACACGCGTGCACACGGCTCTGTGCACACACACACGCACACACACACACGCACACACACACGTGCACACCGCTGCAAGCGTGCCCGTGCAGGTCTGCTGATACACAGCCACGCACGCAGCTGCATGCACACAGCTCCATGCACGCTTCTACATCCCCCACTCCCATGTTTCCACACCTGCCCACAGCTCCCCACACAAGTGTGTCCCACTCCTTGCCCCCCTTTTGCTCCAGGGGGGGTTCAGGCCGTGTTTGCCCCCCCCCCGGGCACGGGGCTTGTTTGCCATGGGGATGGGATGCGGCTGCCATGGGGACCGGGCAGGATACTGCGGGGGACCGGGCACCCCGTGGCGTGACAGCAGGGTGGGGGGGCACAGCGGGGGCCGAGGGGGCCGCAGCTGGCCCGGTGGCTAATTGGGCTGAGGAGGGGGGTGAGGCCAGGTCCCCTCCTGCGCCCTGCCAGCTGTGCCAGGACAATGGGGGTCCCGCAGGCATTTGGGGACACCTCTCCCACTGCCATCGGCCACTCAGAGCCAGCTGGAGGGGGACATGGGCTCAAAACCACGGAGGAAGCTCCAAAAGGGCTTAAAATTCAGGTGGACACCTCCCCCACCACCCAACCCCCATCATCCATTCCACACACAGCCCCCGCCGCAGTATCCACAGCTGGCTCGGGGACACGGCATCGATTTGGGGACATGGAGATGGTTTGGGGACACAGTGTCTCAGTCAGCTCAGGGGCTCAGGCTTGGTTTGGGACACAGGGACACTTCGGGTGCACTCAAGTTCCTCCTGCCCCAGGGACATGAAGTTGCTTTGGAGATACGGGATTGGTCCCAGCTCAGGGTCTGGGGGTGGTGTGGGGACAGGAGGGCAGTCTGGGGATGTTGGAGTCCCTGCTGGCTCAGGGACACAGGGATCTTTTGGAGTCACAGGACTGGGCTGGGGACACAGGGACAGTCTGGGGACATGTGGCTGGTTTGGAAACCTGGGGTCTCTCCTGGCTCGGGGTCTCTCCTGGCTCGGGGTCTGGGAGTTGGTTTGTAGACAGTTCGACAATTTAAGGACACCTGGGTCCTGCTGGCTCAGGGACACAGGGCTGCTCTGGGGACAGAATGATCCCCAGCTCGGGGGCTGAGGGGTGGGCACATGGGGCTGTTGTGGGGACACTGAGTTACTCCTGTCTCGGTGTCTAGGAATTGGTTTGGGCACTGAGGGTTGGTTCCATTCCAGGGTGTGGGAATCAGTTTAGGGACACAGAAGTGGTGAGGAGACACGGGGGATGGTCTGGCGACACAGAGCTTCTCCCAGCTCCAAGTCAGGGCAAGGGTGTGAGGACACGACAGTTTGGGTACGTGGGGCTGGCCTTAGTTCGGGGTCTGTGGGCAGATCCACGGACTTGAGGTCAGTCCCACTGCACAGTCTGGGGGTCGGTGTGCGAGCACGGGGCTAGTTTGGGAAGAGGGAGCAGCTCCTGCTTGGTGATTTGGGGACACGAGGCTGGGTTGGGGACATTGGGTCTGTCCCATTTTGAGGTCTAGAGGTCGATTTGGGGACATAGAGTTGTTCCCGATCTGGGGACCCGGGGCTGGTCCTGCCTTGAGTCGCAGGGACTGCCCGGGGACGCAGGAGCACTCCCGGTTCTCAGCCCAGGGACGCCAAGCCGGTGACACTGATTTGGGGCTGGTTTGGGGACACTGGGTCCGTTTCAGTTTGGGGACGTAGAGCTGGTCCTGGTGTGGGGACACGGGGCCGGTGTGGGGACACTGGCTCACTCACTGACTGAGAGCAGGGGACAGCCTGTGTGGGAACATGGGGCTGATTTGGGGACCCCGAGTCGATCCCGATTTGGGACACGGAGCAGCTCTCAGGGTGGGGCCAGGGGGCAGTTTGGCGACCAGGGACCGGTTCCAGTGTGGTGCCGGCCGGGGCCGGGGGTGCTACAGGCTAGTTCCAGCATCACCAGCGGGACCGGGGACCCTGGGACAGCGGGACAGGGGGACATGGGGACAAGGGGATGGCAGAACAGAGGGATACGGAGGCACAGGGATAGCGGGACAGAGGGAGCGGGAGACAGCAGGGCAGGGGCACAGGGGGCTGCGGGGACAGGTCACGTACCGTTGCCGGAGGGCAGCCCGAGCGCGGCGATGGAGCGGTTGATGCCGAGCAGGAGCTGGGAGGAGTTGGAGCCCTCGGTCCCCAGCGAGTCGGCGAAAAGGTTCATCTGCAGCAACGTCTTCAGCAGGTACCGCAGCATCCCGGCTCGGCTCAGTCCGCTCCCGGCACAGCTCAGCTGAGCTCGGCTCTGCACGATCCGGCTCGGCTCCGTCCGACCCAGCCCGACTGAACTCGGCTGAATTTGGCTCTGCTGAGCTCGTTCCGATCCAGCAAAGCTCAGCTCAGCTCGGCTTGGTTCGGCTCGGCTCGGTTGAGCTCAGCACGGCTCGAATTGGCTCGGCTTGGTTCAGCTCGTCTGAGCTCAGCTCGGCTCGGCTTGGCTGTGTCCGGCTCGGGTCGACTGAGCTCGTTTAGCCTCGTCTCGGTCCGGCTCAGGTCGGCGAACTTGTTTAGTCTCGGATCGGCCGAACTCGGTTAGACTGAGCTTGTTTAGCCGCGGCTCATCCGAGCTTGCTTAGGCTTGGCTCGGTTTGGGTCGGCTCTGCACGACCCTGCTCGGCACGGTCCTACCCGGCTCGGCTGAGCTCGGCTCGGCTGAGCTCAGCTCGGCTCCGCACGACTGGGCTCGGCCCAGCCCCAGCACCGCCCCCGGGTCCGGCGGGGGAGCGGGGGCGCGGCCAGCGCGCTGGGGGGTGGTGGGGCGGAGATGGGGGTGTCCCTGTGCCCCCGTTTTGGGGAGGGGGGCACAGAAGGGACCCATATGGGGGGGAAGCTCCATGAGGGAGGGCAGAGGGGAACTGGGGTGACCTTCGGGGGGGGGGGCAGGGAGGGGAGCTCGAACTGGGGGGGTTGGCAAACGTTGTCGGCTGGTGCCTTTGAATTGCTAATCAGCAATTAGGCGCTTAATTAATGAGTGTGTGAAGCAATGTGCGGCCCCCCAGCCAGGCGCCCAGTGTGGGGGAGAGAGGGGGGGGGGTTCGTTGTTGGGGGGTTGTTGAGGGAGGTTTATTGAGGTGCCGCTAACGACTGCTAAGGAACAGGGCAGGTGGGCGCCAAAAGGGGGTTCCGGGGTGGGGGCAGGCTCTGGCGGGGGGTGGATGGATAAGGGCAATGGGGCAGGGTTTTTTTGGGGGGAACATGCTCGTGAACAGCTGGATTGGGTGAGCTTGAGGGGGGGCTTGAGAGGGGGGGATTCTTTCCACATCTGGATTGCATCCCAAGGGGGGGGGGGATGACACATCTGGAGGGCTTTTGTGGCACAGCTGGGCAGAGGGAGAAGGGTTTCATGCACATCTGGGGTGCCGAGATCCTCACATCCCAGGGAGGGTGGCTGACTGGCTTGGTGGGTGACTTGGGGTAAACATCTGGAGGGCTTGGGTCACTGCCTACTGACACAGCTGGGTGCACATCTGTAGGCAGGTGAGTGCACATCTGCTTCCAAATCTGGGGGGAGAAAGTGGTTGAGTGCACATCTGGGGGTAGGCAAGCACACATCTGGGCACATGCTTGAAGGTGCAAGCTAGGTGAGATCACATCTGAGTGCACATCTGGAGGCAGGAGTTGGGGCATTGTGCACATCGAGATAGCTGAGCACACATCTGCCGGCAGGAAGTGGATGAGTGTACACCCGGGTACACATCTGGAGGTAGAAGGCAGGCACACATCTGGATGTAGGAGACAGATGAGTACACATCTGGCAAGCTTAAAAGGGCATGGTCCCCCACTCTGAGCTGCCCTGAGGTCACAGCCAGGTGCACATCTGGCCCTGTGGAGCACATCTGGCCTCGCTCAGTCTCTCCAGCACCCCCCCGGGCTCCCCGAATCCTGTCAGAGGTGCCGGCTCCCGGTGCGGGGAGGGGGGGGGTGTCTCGGGGGCGATGCATTATTCATCACACCCCCCCCCTTCCAGCGCCCGCAGCCTGGAAATGAATATTCATCTCATCGTCCCACAAAAGCTTTCCCGGGAATGCGCCAGCCCGGCGGAACTCCCGGTAGGATCCACACAAACCCAAGGAGAAATGAATTATCTGTTGAGTAGGAGACTGAGCCAACTCTTACCCAAATCATTCCCCGGGATGGGAATTTAGGCTGATGTTGGAATACGAAATGCTGCGGGATTTCCCCCTTTTTGCGTGTCCCTGGAATGCCAAACCAGCGGCGTGAGGCATCTCCATCCGGGGAATATGGGAAGTCGATCCCTGGGTTGCTCTGGGACTTGTTTTGGGAGTTGCTTTGGGAGCACCAAGGATTCAGGGTCTCTGTTAATCCCAGTGCCCGGCCTGAGGCCGCGGCGTTGGGCTCGGGACGGGGAAAGGAGACAAAGGATCCGCATCCTGACGGATAATCCATCTCGCCCCCACCCCTTCCAAGCTTCATCCCAGTTAATCAGCTGGGCAAACAGGGAGCGCGGGGGCATCGCCTGCTCGTTAGCGGCTTTATTCCCGCTGCCGGCGCCGTTAATTGCGGTTTGATTCGGCGATTAGCAGCTGTTTGCGCAGGATTTGCCCAAATCTTGCTTCGCTGCCGCCTCAAATCGCTCCCTCCCCCCCCCGAAAGTTTAGGGGTGGGGTGAGCCTCCCCTCCCAAAAATCCTGCTCTATTCTCCCGCTTATTCCTCCTTGTTTTCATTAAATCCTCTTTTTCCCCATCGGCTTGGGGAAACTGAGGCAGGAGGGGTGCGGAGCGACAGGATATTTGTACAGGCAAATGAGCGGCGCTGACGGGGGGGGGATTATTAACATCCCCCCTGGGACCCCCAACTCCGAGGGGCCGGAAAATGCTGCTCTTGAATATTGATAGAGGTTGTGGCAGCGCACATGGGGCTGGGGGGGGCTGTAAGCGATGACACCTGGAGGCTGTGGGGATGGCACCGGGATGCTGTGGGGATGGCACCGGGATGCTGTAGGGACTACACTGGGATGCTGTGGGGATGGCACTGGGATGTTGTAGGGACTGCACTGGGATGCCGTGGGGATGGCACCGGGATGCTGTGGGGACTGCACTGGGATGCTGTGGGGATGGCAGTGGGATGCTGTAGGGACTACACTGGGATGTTGTGGGGATGGCACTGGGATGCTGTAGGGACTACACTGGGATGTTGTGGGGATGGCACTGGGATGCTGTAGGGACTACACTGGCATACTGTAGGGACTACACTGGGATGTTGTGGGGATGGCACTGGGATGCTGTAGGTACTGCACTGGGATGCCGTGGGGATGGCACCGGGATGTTGTAGGGACTGCACTGGGATGCTGTGGGGATGGCACTGGGATGTTGTGGGGATGGCACTGGGATGTTGTGGGGACTGCACTGGGATGCCGTGGGGATGGCACCGGGATGTTGTAGGGACTACACTGGGATGTTGTGGGGATGGCACTGGGATGCTGTGGGATGGCACTGGGATGTTGTAGGGACTGCACTGGGATGTTGTGGGGATGGCACCGGGATGTTGTAGGGACTACACTGGGATGTTGTGGGGATGGCACTGGGATGCTGTAGGGACTGCACTGGGATGCCGTGGGGATGGCACTGGGATGTTGTAGGAGATTGTACTGGGATGCTGTGGGGATGGCACTGGGATGCTGTAGGGACTACACTGGGATGCCGTGGGGATGGCACCGGGATGCTGTGGGGATGGCACTGGGATGCTGTAGGGACTACACTGGGATGCTGTGGGGATGGCACTGGGATGCTGTAGGATATTGTACTGGGATGCTGTGGGGACAATATGGGGGTGCTGTAGGATACGGCACTGGGATGCTGTGGGGATGACACCAAGAGGCTTTGGAGAATGACACTGGGATGCCGTAGGGGATGATGCAGCAGAGTTTTAGAGGATGATGCTGGGGAGCTGTAGGGGATGATACTGAGATGTTGTAGGGGATGGTACTGAGATCCTGTAAGGGATAACACTGGGATGCTTGAGGGGATGATACTGGAATGCTGTAGAGAATGATGCCGGGATGTATTAGAGGGTAATCCTGGGAAGATCATGCTGGCATAATGTAGGGGATGAGAGCAAAATACTTATGGAATGGTTCTGGGGTGTGTTAAGGGATAATTCTGGGATGTTTAATAGGAGCACACGGGGATGTTTTGGGGAAGCTTTGAGGACTGACGCTGGGGTGCACCAAGGGATAACGCCGAGATGCTTTAGGGGAGCACACTGGTATGCTTTAGGGGCTGACAGGAGATGCTTTGGAGGCTGATATGAAATGCAAATGCTTTAGGAGAGCAGATTGCGATGCTGTCGGGGCAGCCTGGGGCAGCTCCGCGGGGCGGTGTGTTGGGGTGCCCCAAAGGAGGGGTGTCAGCCTGTCTGTCCTCCGTGCCTGGCAGACGCAGGAGGCCGGTGGCTCAAAGTCTGCTCGCGGGGTGTCCCAGCCCGCCTCATTACCACCGGCCTCGGGAAGCGGGAGAGCATGTGTTCTGGAGGCGAGCGACTCCGGGGTGTATTAACATCCCATTTCCACCTCTTTAATATCGAGTTTGTGGAGCTCATTTATCAGCCGAGCCGGGGGGGGACACGCCGGGCAGGGCTCGGCAGCTGGGTCACGGCGAGAGGCGAGGGCCGCTCGTCCCCGAAGGAAGGCGGCCGCGGGTCTAACAGGTAGTGGCTCATGTGCGAATCGCCAGTCTGGGACCGTCACATCATTGGGAAAGGCTCTATCAAAGCTGGGCTTAATTGGGTGGAAGGCTTGTTTGCCTGGCCCTTAATGGGGGATCAGAGGGCCGGGACCCAGCGCTGACGGCCCTACAAAGGCAGGCAATTACTTGCTTGTCTGCATTATGTATTAACCCATCTGGGGCCGAGATATTGGCTTTGAAAGGGAGACAAAGGCGGAGGCGGGACGCGCCGAATTAGCCCGCCTGGGTCCCCTTTGTGCGCCTGGAAGCGGGATGCAGGTTCCGAGGATGATCCGTGGGTACCAGGGCGTGGCGAAGGCTCAGCACCCTGCATCCTCCAAGATGAGCTGCTCCTCACCCCGCAGCGGGCACCACGGGTTCCTGCCCGTGGCCCAGGCTAGGAGGAATTATGAAATTCGGTTTCAATTAGCTGCCGCAGCCGTTATTAAGTGTGTGCCTGGTTTCGCGTGTTTTGGGTCAGTACATTGCAGTGAACGCAGGGCCTGGCTGGTCCGAGTGGCCTTTGGGCTAACGGTTCGTTGTTAGGGGGGAGGGTGGCTCAAGTGAGGAGAGCAGGGCACACACCCACCCCCGCCCCCGATGCTGCCCGAAGAGGCTTGTCCTGCTGTCCACACGGTCACAGGGAGCTGAGGACGGCCACAGTTCAAGTGCAGGGGTGAGCCCTGGCTGAGAGCAGGCACAGCTCACTGCACAAGTGAGTCCCACTGAGAACACCTACAACTCAGTGCATGTATGGGCCCTGGCTGAGAACAGCTACAACTCATCGTACAGAGTGATCCTGGAGGAGAAAAGCCTCAGCTCATAACACAGGTCAGCCCCGACCGGGAATCTGCTGCAGAGTGAGCTCCCACTGAGCACAGGCACAGCTCACCACAGAGATGAGCCCCAACGCAGTGCTTGAGTGAGTCTTGGCTGAGAACAGGTACAAGTCATTGCCTGAGTGAAGCTCACCGAGCACAGCCCCAGCTCACGGCACAGAAGAGCCCCACTGCAGGCACCCAGCTCTGCTCAGGAATGACTTGGGCAGCATTTAGTGGGTTGGGGGCCCCCAGCGCCCCCCCTTCTCGGCCGGGACATTAGCAAGGGGTCGAAGGGCTTTCAGGGAGTGGGGCTGCATCGCAATCAGCTGCTCAAGCCCTAATTAACCTCATTTGCATCCCTCCACCAACCCCCTCCAATTTGGATCTGATTAGACCGAGGACAGTGGGGAAGGGGAGGGGGGCGGCACACGGTGGGTAAGGGCACAGCGAGGGTGGGGCTTGGGGACATGGGGACAGTCGGCAGGGGTGGCAGTGGGTGCATCCCGTAGGCAGCTCGCGTTGGGGACAGCACCACGGGGATGGGCCAGCAGCGGGGACAAACCTCTGGGGGCGTGGCACAGAGGCGGCAGCAGGGACATCCCTCTGGGCACAGGGTGGCACTGGCTGCATCTCTTTAGGGACACAATGCAGGGCTGGCAGCAGGGACATCGCTTTGGGGACACATCAGCAGAGGGGACATCCCTTTGAGGACCCTGCTTTGGGGACACATGGTGAGGCTGGCGGTGGATGCAGCCCTCTGGGGACACGACGTAGAGGTGGCAGTGGGGACATTTCTTTGGGGCCATGGTGGCAGTGGGTACGTTCCTTTGGGGACACACTGTCAGAGGGGACCTCCCTTTGCAGACACATCAGGAGTCCAGTTTGGGGACACGGTGGCAGTGAAGACATCTTCGCGGGTAAATGACACAGAGGTGGCAGCAGGAACAAGGTAGCGAGGGTGGGGCTTGAGGACACGGGGACAGGCGGCAGGGGTGGCAGCGGGTACGTCCCTGGAGGCACCTGGGGTTGGGGACAGCACCACGGCGATGGGCCAGCAGCGGGGACTGCCCTCTGGGGCCGTGACACAGCCGGGACAGCCCTCTTGGGGACACAGTGGCAGCGGAGGCATCCCTCTGGGGACATTCACAGGGCCGGCACTGGGGACACACCTCGGGGACAGGCAGCCGGTGACAAAGACTCTGCTGCCCCCCGGCCCGGGAAGGAGGAGTTAACGTCCTCAAGTCCCCCAGCCTCGCGCCGCTGCCAGCCCCTGATCCCCGCAATTAGCGGGGGATAGTTAACGCACCCTGACCCTCGCCAGCGGCTCTGCCGATGTGCTGGAGCGGGCAGGGGACAGGCGGGAGCAGGCAGGGTACAAATAGGGGAGGACTGGGACAGGCAGGCGGCGCTGGGGCGCAGCTGGGGTGCGGGTCCGTCCGTGTGTGTGCCCCCGCTGTTCGCCGCCCCCCGGCTCATGAATCAGAGTGGGAACACACTGCGGGCGGGCCCGGGGTCAGAGAAGTGCCTCTGGATCCCCAAAGGAAGGACCCCTGATATGGGGGTGCCCAGCGCCAGTCTTTGAGGGTGCTTGGCCCCAGTATATAAGGGACACTCGTCCCTAATGTTTGGGGTGCTGAGCTCCGATGTTTGGGGGTGCTTAGCCTCAGTGCATGGGGATGCTCAGCCCGGGGTCGGGCATTCTGAGTCTCACATCTAGGGGTACCCAGCCCCAGTGTTTGGGGTGGTCAGCCTCAAAAATTGGGCTCGCTCGGCTCCAGGGTTGGGGGGTGCTCAGCCTTGGTATTTGGAGGTGCTCAGCCCCGCGAACGGGGGGATGCTCAGCTCCAGGGCAGGGCGTTCTCAGCCTCACATTTGGGGATGCTCAACCCCACATTTAGGAGACTCTTGGCCCCCACATTTGAGACATGCTCAGAACTGATATTTGGGGGCTCAGGCCAAATGAATGGGGGGTGCGCTTCGTGCCTATGGGGTGGGAGTCCCGGTGGGGGTCCATGGGGTGTTTGCCCAGGGTGGTCTATGGGGATCTGATCCTACGGGGACGCTGTCTGGGAGGGGCCTGGAGACCCCCCAAGCCTCCAGCCCGGCCCGCGGTGCCCACACCCAGCCGGTGCCCACACCCAGCCGGAGCCCCGGCCCCGGGGCCCGGCCCCGCCCCTATGCCACGCCCCATAATTAACCCCGCCCATCCCAGCGAGGCCCCCGCCTCATCTGACCCCGCATCGGTGACCCCGCCCCCTCCGCGCCTAACCACGCCCCTCCCACGCCCACGCCCCCCATGCGGCGGGAGCACAGCGCCGCCTGGCGGCTGCCGGAAGTCCCTCCCGCCGGGGCAGGCTGGCGTCACTTCCGCCCGCTCGGTCCGGCAGCTCCAATATGGCGGCGTCCTGCGGCTCCTCGCAGCTCCCGGCCGCCGAGCCGCCGCTGAAGATCCCCAAGATGGAGGTGCTGTCGCCGGGCTCGCCGGGAGCGCTGAGCGACGGTAACCCCAGCCTCTCCGACCCCTCCACCCCCAGCGGCGCCTCCCCTCTCGGCTCGGGGCCGGGGCCAGCGGCCGGCGGGGCCGGGCTGGGGGGCGGCGGCGGCGGGGCCGGGGGCCGCGGCGGGGCTTCGCCTTCCGTCTCCTTCTCGCCGGGCGGTGCCGCCGCCGCCGCCGCTGCCGCCGCTTGCCGAGGGATGTCCTGGACGCCGGCGGAGACCAACGCGCTGATCGCCGTCTGGGGCAACGAGCGGCTGGTGGAGGCGCGGTACCAGCAGCTGGAGGGCGCCGGGACCGTCTTCGGCAGCAAAGCCCCCGGGCCCGCCATGTACGAGCGAGTCTCCCGCGCCCTGGCAGAGCTGGGCTACGAGCGCACCCCCTCCCAGTGCCGGGAGCGCATCAAGGTACCCCGCGGGGCGCGGGCGGCTCGGCCCCGGGAGCGGGAGGGGGGCGGCTCCGGGAGCCTGCCCGCGGGTGGCTCTTGGCCCGGGGGGTGGCGGCGGCGGCTCGGCTGTGGGGTCACCTCCCAGAGTCTCCGGAGCATCCTTTGGTCCTGGATGCAGAGGTGCTGCGTCCCCTGGGCTCTGGTTCTCCTGCTGCCTTCCCGAGCATCCTCTGCCCGCGGCTGCGGCTCCCCGCGCCCCGCGGCGCAGCACAGCCTGGGACCGCGGGTTGTGCCCCCCGGGCCCTGCTCTCAGGGTTCTGTGCTCACCTCATGCTGACAGTTTTCCAGAGCATCCTTTGGCTCTGGACCCTGGGTTGCTGTGTCCCCGGTGTGTGCAGGCATCACATCCTCTCAGCTCAGTCCCTTTGGGTCTCCCCTGAAGCTTGCTCTGCCCCTGGCTGTGGGCATCCCCTGGGCTCAGCCCAGCCTCTGGCCCCGGGTTTGGGAGCACCGTGTCCCCTGGGCTCAGCCTCTTGGAGTCTCTCCCTGCTGGCAGTTTCCTCAAGCATCCTTTGCATCCCCTGGGGTCACTCTCAGGGTCTCCCCACACAGGCAGCTTTCCAGAGCATCCTTTGGCCCTGGCTGTGGCATCCCCTGGGCTCAGCCCTTTTGTTTTCTCTTTGTGCTGGCAGCTTTCCAGAGCATCCTTTGGTGCTGGCTGGGGAGCCCTGGGGTCACTGGAAGGATGTCCTCACACAGTCACTTTTCTAGAGCATCTTTTGGCCCTGGCTGTCACTGTCCCCTGGGGTCCCCACAGCACCCAGATGGCATCTCCTGGCCTGGAGCAGGCTGAGCTCCATGTCCAGCAGCAGCTTTCTGGACCTGGATGCCCTCCCCTTCAGGTTCAGCCAGGCAATTACCCTGGGGTGGGGGCCCCGAGCGCTGGGGGGGCACTGTCCCAGCCACTCATGTCCTGCAGGTGGACTCCACAGCAGCATCCTCCCTGCTGGTCTCTGGGGCACCACCTTCCTCTTTTGGCCCCAAGTGTGGTGGTATCATGGCCCTGCCTGGGTTCCTCTGTCCCTGAGGGGGTGGCCCTGGCTGCTCCCTGAAGCCCTCCTGGGAAAAGGAGGCTCCCAGGGGCTGCAGCAGCTGGGGCTGTGGTTACCTTCTTGCTCCTGTGACTCTCTCTCACTTTGGGGTTGCTTTGGGGGCACAGTGGCTTCTGGCTCACCCCAGAGCATGCTGCAGGCTCAGAAACCTCTTTAACAACTGAAGGATCTTCCCTGCATCGTTCCCTGGGGCACAGGGGAAGGCTGGGCTGTGTGTCCAGCTGGGGAGCAGCTGCTCCATGCATCCCAAGAGGAGGGGACCTGGATGGGGTGGGAATTGCTGTGGGGTTTCAGTTTGTGAACTGCATGAAGCTCAGGAGGGTGAGTGAGGCCCTGGAGGAGTTTTCCTGGTGCCCATCTCCAGGGTTTGCTGCTCAGGGCTTTCTTTGCCAGTGTTGTGGGGGCAGGGCTGTGCCTGTGCCACAAGACCTCTTTGAGACCTTGTTTTCTCCTGCTGGAATTGCTGCTCCCACCAAACTTTGGCCTCGTGCCTGCTGGCCACTCCAGGTGGTTGGGCTGTGGGGACCCTGCCCTGGGCTGTGGGGACCCTGCCATGACTGCTGTGGGGGTGCTGAGCAAGTGGTGAGGAGAGCTCTGGCTGCCAAAGCAGCCCAGGGCCAGCAGCTTGGGTCGAGCTGGTGCTGTGAGGTGGAGCTGGTTGTGGCTGCTGGCAGCTCCCATCCTGCTGGAAGCTCTCTGTGCTGCTTGCTTCTATCCCTCAAGATGTGAACCTTGAACCTTCTTTGCCCCCAGGTGACTGCAGCCTGGAAGGGATCAGGTGTGGGCAGCATCCCCATGCCCAGCACTGGGTGCAGACCTTCCTGGTGGCTTTTTGGTGTCTCCAACACCTGCAGGGCAGAGCTGGTTGTGTGTCCTACCCCAGTGGCTGTTCCCTGTCCTGGACCCCTCCTTCAGGGTCTCCATCACCTGGGGGCACAGAAATGAAGCTTCTGCTGAAGCCCTGGGGCTGTGCACCAGAGCCTCTGAGAGCACTGCTGGGGAGCTGGAGGTTGTCTCAGGGGCCAGGGAGGGAACTAGCAGAGGGATTGTTGAGGTCATTGTGGTAGCTGCTGCTGAGCAGAGCTGTAGGGCCAGCTGTAGGGCTCCAGGTGGGGTTGGCTGCTTGACTCTCTTGTGCTCTGGGGGTGGAGGGGTCAGTGCCTGAGGTCACCTTTAAGACAGAGTAGGATGACTTGTGCAGGTGACATGAGCATGGAGCAGAGTGTGGGCAGCAGCAGGGCAAGGGAGGCTGTGCTGCCCCTCTGCTGTGCCCTGCTGAGGCCACCTCTGGAGCCCTGGGGGCAGCTGTGTGCTGCCCAGCTGCAGAGGGCCAGAGAAGTGCTGGAGAGAGTCCAGGGCAGGCTGGGAAGCTGCTGAGGGGCCTGGAGCAGCTCTGGCAGCAGCCAAGGCTGAGAGGCCTGGGGCTGAGAGGCTGCAGCAGAGCAGCCCCAGAGGGCAGCTGAGCAATGCTGAGCAAGAGCTGAAGGGCCCCTGGGGGGCAGGAGGCTGGGGCCAGGCTCTGCTGAGTGGTGGCCAGGGGCAGGCCAAGGGGCAGTGGGCAGAGAGTGGAGGCCAGGAGGCTGGAGGTGAAGAGGAGGAGCAAGTTGTTTGTTGGGAGGCTGCTGGAGGCCTGGAGCAGGCTGCCCAGAGAGGTTGTGGAGTGTGCTGGTGTGGAGAGCTTCCAACCCCCCTGGGCACTGTGCCCCTGGGCAAGCTGCTGGGGGGGCCTGCTGGAGCAGGGCTTGGGACTGGAGCAGCTCCAGAGGTCTTTTCCAACACATCCATGCTGGGCTCTGGGATTCTGTGACCTGAAGGCAGTGCTGGAACAAGGGAAGGCTGCAGGCCCTTAGCAGTCCTGAGAGCAGACCTGGTTTGGTGGTGGAGGAGCTGCACACTCCCTGCATGGCTCCCAGGGCTCTGTGCCTCCCTTCTTTTCTGGGCTGCTTTCACTCCAGGCTCACCAAGGGAGGGTTTGCTGCTGTGCTGTGACCTGTGCTTCAGACACATCAGATCCAACTTCTCTCCTGACTGCACCTTGGAGAAGCACTGGGTGCTGGCTTTCCTCAGGACACCTGCCCTGGGCTTGGCCAGATCACAGAGCCCCACATGGCTCAGGCTGGAAGGGAGCTCAGAGCTCATCTCCTCCAACCTCCTGCCAGGCCCAGGGACACCTCTCAGCTGCACTCAGCTGCTCAAGGCCTCATCCAGCCTGGCCCTCAACACCCCCAGGCAGGAGGCAGCCACAGCCTCCCTGGGCAGCCTGGGCCAGAGTCTCAGCTCCCTCCTGCTGAACAACTTCTTCCTCAGCTCCACTCTGACCCTGCTCTGCCTCAGCTCCAAACCATTCCTCCTTGGCCTGGCTCAGACACCCTCAGGAGCAGTTTCTCTGCAGCCTTCCTGCAGGATCCCTTCAGGTGCTGGCAGCAGCTCTGAGGTGCCCCTGGAGCCTTCTCCTCTGCAGGCTGCACAGCCCCAGCTCCTCATGGCAGAGGTTCTGCAGCCCTGAGGAGCTGGGACTGAGCTGGGGAGGCAGAATGCAGCTGCATGGGAGGGAGTTTTCCATCTGTGCTGCTTTGGTGCATTCTCCCCTAATTCAAACAGGCTGCAGGGCAGGCTGCTGCTTGGGCTCCTGCTGCCCACATGTGCTGAGCTGTGCTGCCAGCTGGCAGCACCCTGGCTGGGCAGGGATTCAGCCAGAGCCCTCCCAGCAGCTTCCTGCTTCCTGCCCTGGAAGGAGGCCTGGGGTCCCCCCAGTGCCTCTCAGCTTGGGGGCCTGGTGATTTGGGGCTGCTGGGAGCTTGGAACACCTCAGATGTCTGCCACAGCATCCTGGAAGCTGAAGTGAGGCAGTGTGGGCTGGGGGAGCAGGGAGGGAGGTGGATGGGAACTGGGTGAAGGGAGAGCTGTGGTCAGTGGGACTGAGCCTGGGGCCAGGGGAGGCCCTCAGGGTCGGTGCTGGGACCAGAGCTGTGCAGTATCTTCACCAGCGACCTGGCTGAGGGCACAGAGGGCACTGCCAGGCAGTCTGCTGGTGACACCAAACTGGGAGCAGTGGTGACAGCCCTCAGGCTCTGCTGCCAGCCAGCCAGACCTGGACAGGCTGCAGAGCTGGGGGGGAGAAAGGGAATGGAATCCAACAAGGGCAGGGGAGAGTCTGGCAGCTGGGGAAGGACAACCACATGGAGCAGGAGAGGTTGGGGACTGAGCTGGTGGAGAGCAGAGCAGGGGAAGGGCTGTGGGGAGTGGGTCAGAGAGGTGCTCCTGCCCCTCTGCTCTGCCCTGCTGAGGCCACAGCTGGAATCTTGTGTCCAGCTCTGGGCCCCTCAGCTCCAGCAGGACCTCAGCACACTGCTTGAGAGAGTCCAGGCCAGAGGCACAGAGCTGCTGCAGGCAGTGGAACATCTCCTGGCAGCACAGCTGAGGCAGCTGGGGCTGGGAGCTGGGAGCAGAGCAGCCTGAGGGCTGCCCTCAGTGCTGGGGCTAAAGCTGTGCAGGGCTGGAGCCAGGCTCTGCCCAGGGCTGGCCAAGCACAGCACAAGGGGCACTGGGGGCAAGCTGGAGCAGAGGAGGTGCCAGGGGAACAGGAGGGGAACCTTTGTCCCTGTGAGGGTGCCAGAGCCTGGGGCAGGCTGCCCAGAGAGGTTGTGGAGTCTGCTCTGGAGCCTTTCCACCCCCCGGCTGTGCCCTGGGTGCCCTGCCCTGGGTGCCCTGCTCTGGCAGGGGTTGTGCTGGGGGAGCCCCAGAGGCCCCTTCCAGCCCCTCACATTCTGTGATTTCTGCCTGGGGGGCTCCAGGAGAAGCTCTTTGGTGCTCCACAGTTCCCTCATCCTGTTGTGTCCCTACTCCAGGCTGGCTCAGTGTTGTCCTTGGGGTGTCCTAGGTGTGGAGCTCTCTGTCCACTAAAGCCCAAGTGCCTTTCACCCAACCCCTAGTGCCTCAGTGTCTCCATGGAGGACTGACCCTGGTTTAGAATGGGCTGGGCTGGAAGGGACCTCCAGAGCTCACCCAGTGCAGCCCCTGCAGGCAGCAGGGACATCCCCACTGGAGCAGCCTGCCCAGAGCCCTCTCCAGCCTCACCTGGAAGAGCTCCAGGGATGGAGCCTCAACCACCTCCCTGGGCAGCCTGCTGCAGCCTTCCAGCAGCCTCCTGCTGCAGAGCTTGTTCCTCACCTCCAATCTCAATCTGCTCTGCTCTCATCCCAAACCATTGCCTCTGCTCCTGTCCCTGCAGTCCCTCTGCAGCCTCCCTGTAGCCCTTCAGGTGCTGGAAGGTTGCTCTGAGGTTGCTCTGCACAGCCCCAGCTCCCTCAGCCTGTCCCCACAGCAGAGCTGCTGCAGCCTCTGATCATTCTTGTGGCCTCCTCTGGAGCCTCTCCCTCAGCTCCAGGTCCTTCCTGCGCTGAGGGCTCCAGAGCTGCACTCAGTGCTGCAGCTGAGGTCTCCCCAGGGCAGAGCACAGAGGCAGAATCACCTCTCTGGGTCTCTGGCAGTGCTGCTTTGGGTGCAGCCCAGGCTGGGGTTTGCCTCCTGTGCTGCAGTCTCACCCTGCCTGCTCCTGGCCAGCTTCTCCCCCCCAGCACCCCCAAGTCCCTCTCCTCAGGGCTGCTTTCTCTCCCCTGCTCCCCAGCCTGTGCTGGCAGTGAGGGTTGCTCAGCCCAGGTGCAGGACCTGCACTGGCTCTGGTTGAGCCTCAGGAGGTTCACCTGGGGCCATCTCTCCATCCTGCCCAGGTCCCTCTGGATGCCCTCCTGTCCCTCTGGGGTATCAACAGCACTCAGCCTGGTGCCACCTGCACACTGCTGCTGGTTCCTCAGTCTCACCCTGTGTCATTGGTGCAAACGTGAAGCAGCACAGGTCCCAGCACAGCCCCCTGAGGGACACCCCTGCCCCTGCTCTCCAGCTGCACTTCAAGCCCCTGAGCAGCACCCTCTGGCTGTGAGCACCCAGCCAGCTCCTTACCCACTGCACAGCCACCCAGCCAGCCCACAGCCCTGCAGCCTGGCCAGCAGGATGCTGTGGGCACTCTGGCAGCAGCCTGGCAGCAGCCCAGGTAGATCCCATCCAGATGCTCCCTTATCCACTGCCACTTTGTCACAGAAAGCCCCAAGGTTGGTGAGGCAGAACCTGCCCCTGGCCAAGCCCTGCTGGCTGTCCTGAATCACCTCCCTGTCCCCCATGGCCTCAGCTTGGCAGCCAGGAGGATCTGCTCCATGACTGCCCAGGCACAGAGCTGAGGCTGCAGGTTGGCAGTTCCCAAGGTCCTGATTCCTACCCCCTGGCACCACTGCCTCTGATGCTTCCTTCCTTCAGTCCCTGGGGGCCTCACCTGGCTGCCAGGTTCCTGTACCCCCAGCTCATCCCAGCCCCACAGCAGAGCCTCCAAGGGTTTGTGAGGCAGGGGAGGGAACATTTGGCACAGCCCTTTCCAGAGCTGGTGGCTTTGTGCCCTTCCCCTGCTGGCACTTCAGCCAGAGCAGGACAAGAGCCACAGGTTCCTGCTGTGAAGGCTGAGGATCTGACCCAGAGAGTGCTGGGGACTGGAGTTAGCTCCAGCTGGTGGCCAGCACAAGTGGGGTGCCCAGGGCTCAGTGCTGGGCCCAGGGCTCTTCAAGGTCTCAGCAGTGACCTGGGTGAGGGCATCGAGGCTGCCCCAGGCAGGTTGCAGGGGGCACCAAGCTGGGTGGCTGTGCTGAGCTGCTGGAGGGTTGGAGGCTCTGCAGAGGGACCTGGCCAGGCTGCAGGCATGAGCCAAGGCCAAGGGCATGAGGTGCAACAAGGCCAAGGGCTGGGTCCTGCCCTTGGCTCACAGCAGCCCCAGCAAGGCTCCAGGCTGGGGCAGAGGGGCTGCAAAGTGCCCAGCAGGAAGGCCCTGGGGGTGCTGGGTGCCAGCAGCTGGGGAGGAGCCAGGGGGGTGCCCAGCTGGGCAAGAAGGCCACCAGCAGCCTGGCCTGGAGCAGCAGTGGTGTGGGCAGCAGGAGCAGGGCAGGGATTGTGCCCCTGGGCTGGGCACTGCTGAGGCCACCCCTGGAGTGCTGCCTTCAGTGCTGGGCTCCTGGCTGCCAGCAGCACCTTGAGAGGCTGGAGCAGGGCCAGGGAAGGGCAAGGGAGCTGGGGAAGGGTCTGGAGCAGAGGGCTGGGGAGGAGCAGCTGAGGGAGCTGGGGGGGTTGAGGCTGGAGCAGAGGAGGCTGAGGGAGACCTCCTTGCTCTCTGCAGCTCCCTGCAAGGAGGCTGCAGCCAGGGGGGGCCTGGACTCTGCTCCCAGGTACCAAGGGACAGGAGAAGAGGCAATGGCCTCAGGGTGCCCCAGGGGAGGTTCAGGTTGGCCATGAGAAGAAACTTCTTGCCTGAAATGGTTCTCAAGGCCTGGCCCAGGCTGCCCAGGGCAGAGGTTGAATCCCCACCCCTTTAGGTGTTGCCAAGGGGCAGAGCTGTGGTGCTGAGGGCCATGGCTCAGCCCCAGCCTTGGGAGGGTTAGAGAAGGGTTGGACTGGATGAGCTTCAAGGTCTTCATCCTGTTTTCACCAGTGGAAGAGTTTCTGCCCTCCTGCCCTTTCCCCACAGGAGCCTGAGCCCAGGCTGGCTCTGCTGGCAGCCCCTGGCTCTGCTGGCAGCCCCTGGCTCTGCTGGCAGCCCCTGGCTCTGCTGGCAGCCCCTGGCTCTGCTGGCAGCCCCTGGCTCTGCCCTGCCTCTGGGTGCTGGTAGGTCCCCAGCCATGCCTGCAGCTCAGGAGCTCTCCTGGGGCAGAGAGCAATCCTTCTGCAAAGCCACCCTGCAGCCCCTGGCACTCCTGTGCCTCTCCATGGAGCTGCAGGAGGAGCAGCCCCAGCACCCAGCTCTGGCTGCAGGAGCTCCCAGAGGCAATCCTGTGTTGGATTTTGTGTCCCCAGCCTGGGGAGGGCTGCAGGGGGCTGCAGGCTGTGCTTGGCCACCTGGCGGAGGCTTCAAAGGGAGACTGAGCTTGAAGCCACCTGGAGAAGGTGGCCCCCAAGGGGAGAAGCAAACCCACATCAAACAGGGAAGGAATGAGAAAGGGCAGCAAACCCTCAGCTGCTGCTGGCCCCTTGCTGCAGGCAGTGTGGGGGCAGGGGCAGGGCTGTGGTTCCAAGGGGGTTGCAGGGCTGGAGGGGGCTGTGCTGGGCACTCACTGGGAAGCCCCCCAGGCACAACCTGGTTGGACCTGTGGGAGCCAGGAGGGTGGATTGCAGCTGCAGTGTTGCTGCTGGGTGCAAGCAGGGTGAGCAGAGCAGTTGGCTGTAGGTGTGAAGCCCTCAGGTGGCAGTGTGGGCACAGCCTGGAGCAGCTACCCTCTGCCCACCTGCCAGACAGCTCTGCCTCCTCCTTCCTCTCTGCCCTTGATCTTTACTTTGTTATCTCAGGCCCAGCTCCCATCCCAGGAGCTTCTCCAGCTCTGGTGTGTCCAGGTGGTGCTCAGGCTGCTTCCTGATCTTCCTTTGGCTTTCATAGCTTCAGGTATGAGAGGCTGCAGCAGAGCAGCCCCAGAGGGCAGCTGAGCAATGCTGAGCAAGAGCTGAAGGGCCCCTGGGGGGCAAGAGGCTGGGGCCAGGCTCTGCTGAGTGGTGGCCAGGGGCAGGCCAAGGGGCAGTGGGCAGAGAGTGGAGGCCAGGAGGTTGGAGGTGAAGAGGAGGAGCAAGTTGTTTGTTGGGAGGCTGCTGGAGGCCTGGAGCAGGCTGCCCAGAGAGGTTGTGGAGTGTGCTGGTGTGGAGAGCTTCCAACCCCCCCTGGGCACTGTGCCCCTGGGCAAGCTGCTGGGGGGCCTGCTGGGCAGGGCCTGGGCTGGGTGAGCTCCAGAGCTCCATGTTTGGGTTCAGGGCTTCCCAGGGTGGATGATTTCTTTTCCTTTGAACCCCCTCCAGAAGCTGGTGGATCTCAGGTCCCCTGTAGCTGACAGCAGCTTTCTGTTGGCATTTAAAGGATGGGAAAGCCAAGTGCCCAGTGCCAGGGAGCAGCTTGCTTTGCTTTCCTCCTTGGGTGTCCTGGGGGCTGCAGCAGAGGAAGATCTCACGTGGAGCAAAGCCTTCCACCTGCTCTGCTCAGCTGCAGCTCTTGTGCCTGGAGCAATCTGGCTCCTGCACAGGGTCTGCCCTGCCCAGTGGCTTCTGCAGCCACCTCCTGTGTCTAGGAGGCTCTGCTGTGGTCATTTGGGCATCTCTGGGTCATCCTTGGGTGCAAAACCATTCCCAGAGGGATCTGGGAGCCAGCTGGGAGGGTATGGGGAGCCAGAGACAGGGCCTGGCCAGGAGCTCCCTGCAGAGGGACAAACTCAGCACATGGGGCAGCAGAGCTCAGCCTGGGAGGCTGGTGGAGGCCACAGCCCAGCTTGGGAGCAGAGTGGTTGTCCCTGTCCTGCTCTTTGACCATGGGAAGGTGCTGGAACCCTCCTGGCTCTCGGGCAGCACCCATGGCCTGCTGGATGTTTTGGGCATCCCCCAGCTCTGCTCTGGGGTCAGGAGGGAGCTGCCAGCAGGAGGTGTTGGGTGGTGTGGGGCTGCTCTGCATCCTCCTGAGAGTATGAACCTCTGCAGAGGTCTCCCCAGACCGAGCCCTGCTCCTGGAGGGAGCTGGAGTTGAAGACACCTTTGGCATTGCCTTTGTCCACCTGAGTGAGACCCAGCAGGGCTCAGTCCTGCTTGCTGGGAGCACAGACCTGACCCTCTGGCTGCCCCTGGTCCCGACTGCTGCAGTTTGGGTCTCCTTGGCAGGCTCATGGCTGGCATGAAGGTGTTGCCCCTGATCACAGCGGGGGCATGAGCCCCCAGGCTTGCTCTGCAAGGCAAGAGAGCAGCTCACCCCGGCGGCCTCGGACAGTGGGGAGGAGCAGCCTGAACTCTGCACCAGAGGCCTGTGCTGTGGAGGGCACAGGCACAGCAGAGCTCTCTGCTTGGCCTTCTCAAGCTCTGCTCCTCACCCCTCCTCCAAACCAGGAGCTCCGTGTCAGCAGCTGGAGCTGCCCAGCCCCTTCTGCAGCTGCCTCTGGAGAGGTGCTGGGTGTTCAGGAGGGGCTTGGATGTGGCATGGAGCCATGGTTCAGTTGTCAGGAGGTGTTGGGTGACAGCTTGGGCTTGATGAGCTCTGAGGTCTCTTCCAACCTTACTGATTCTGTGATTCTCTCTTGGCCTCCAGCCCCAGCAGCATCCAATCCCTGAGGAGGGCTTCAGAAGCTTTATCCTCAGCTCTCCAACAGCAGCAGCTGATGGAGGTCTCCACAGGGGGCTGCTGAGAGGCCTGAGGTGTAGCCCCCCTGCTGCAGGGAGGTTCAGCATGGGCCACCCCCACCCCGGCCCCCGAGCCGCTCCCCACGGCCCCCGGCCCCGAGCCGCTCCCCCCCGAGCCGCTCCCCCCCCCGGCCCCGAGCCGCTCCCCCGGCCCTGAGCTCCTCAACCCCCGGCCCCGAGCCGCTCCCGCCGAGCCCTGAGCTCCTCCCCCCCCCGGCCCCGAGCTGCTCCCCCCGAGCTCGCACCCACCGGCCCCGAGCCGCCCCGCCCGGCCCTGAGCTCCTCACCCCCCAGGGCACACTTCACCCTGGCTCGGTCCCTGCTGAGGTCCTGCCCCTGCAGGCTGAGGTCTGGAGGTGGGTCCGGTCCAGGCCGGAGCCGCTCCTCAGCGCTGTGGTTGTGATGTAGGAGTGGCAGTGGTGGATCCTCCACCCCCCTCCTCTGCTGGCTTCCAGCTCACCCAGTGTGGAGCCTGGCGGTAGCCTGCACTGAGATCCCTTCTGGGTCCCGAGGGTGACTTTGCTTCTGCAGGTGGTTGTCTGGAGAGCTCTCTGGCTGCTGTTCTCTCTGGCATCGTTGTGCTTGGACAAGACCGTTAAGGTCCTGGGTTCCATCCACTCTGCAGCTCTCCCAGGCCTGGTGCTGCACCACATCCGGTGACCTGGCCTCTGCTCTTCCTCGCCTCCCTTTTCCCTTGGGACCTTCCCCTCTCTTCCCTTCTTCCATACCCAGGGCCTGTGGGGCTGGAGCCAGAGGATGCAGGGCCCCAGCAGCTCCTGTGCTTGCGACCTGCAAGCTTTTGGGGCTGGGGCTGGGGGGGCTGTTGGTGCTTTGCAGAGGAGGGCTGGGACTTGGTGTCTCATGTTGGAGATGTGTGAAGTCATCAAGGAGCTCTCTGTGGTGGTTTGAAGCTCTCTTGAGGCTTTGAGGAGCTGTGCAGGGAGCAGAATCACAGAGCTGCTTTGCTTGGAAAAGCCGTCAGAGGTCACTGAGCCCAGCCCCCAGCCCAGCACCCCGGGAGGGTTAATTGCTCCTCTTGTTCTGGACTGAGCACAGGAGCAGAGCTTCTCGTGGGGGTGATCCTCTCCTGCCTTGCTCACTCCTGGAGCCTCAGAGCTGCTCAGCTGTTGAGGGGTGCGGAGCCGCTGCACAGCACCACGGCGTGCCTGGGTTGCAGGCCGCTCTCATCCAGTCCAAGCCCTGCCAGTGCAGGTTCTCCTAGGCCAGGCTGCCAGGAGCACATCCAGGTGGTTTGGAATCTCTTCAGAGGAGACTCCACAGCCTCTGTGGGCAGCCTGCTCCAGGCCTCCAGCACCCTGAAAGTAGACACATTTCTCCTCAGTTCAAGTGAAACCTGCTGGGTTCCAGTTTGTGCCCAGTGCCTCTTGGCCTGGCCCTGGGCACTGCTGAGCAGAGCCCAGCCCCAGCCTCACGGCTTCCACCCGTCAGATCCTTCCATGCGTGGCTCAGCTCCCCTCTGGGGCTGCTCTTCTCCAGGCTCTGCAGCTCCAGGGCTCTCAGCCTTTGCTCCTCTCAGAGATGCTCCAGGCCCCTGGGATCCCCCCAGGAGCAACTCGAGTAGGAGAAAGTCAGCCCCCTGCAGTCCCACACTGCCCAGCTGCTTCCTCCTGTGCTCCTGAGCTCCACCAGCTCATGGTCACTGCAGCCAAGGCTGCCCCCAGCCTGTACCTCCCTGAGCAGTCCCTCGCTGGGCTGGGCCAGTAGGAGGGGCTGCAGCTCACCTCTGCTCCCTGGCTGCTCAACCACCTGCACCACAGACTTCTCCCTGGAGGAACCTTCTGGACCATCTGTGCCTCACTGTGGCCTTTCTGGGGTCTTGGGGCTGCTTCTGGCTGTCTGTGGAAGGCCTCACTGACTGCTTCCTGTATCAGCTGCCCAGAGCAGCATCCCCCCAGCAGCCTTCCCCTGCATTCTTCAGCTGCTTCTTCACCCCCCTGGGGAGAGCTCCCCCCACCCCAGCTGCTGTCACAGGAGGAGCAGCTCCAGCACCTTGCCCTGCTGGGCTCCTCTGAAGCAGTCCTTAGCTCTGGTCATGAGAGTCATCCTCATGGTCCTGTGCTGAAGCTTCTTCACCTCCATTGCTTTGTGCTCCCACCACAGGATCCCAAACTGCTTTGGGTGGGAAGGGACCCCCAAAGCTCAGCCAGGGCAGCCCCCAGGGACATCCCCAAGCACAGCAGGTTGCTCCCAGCCCCAAGCAACCTGAGCTGCCCTGGTGCCAGCCATGGGGCAGCTCCACCTCTCTGGGCAGCCTGGGCCAGGCTCTCCCCAGCCTCAGCCTCAACCCTTTCTCCTTCTCTCCACTCTCAAGCTGCCTCTTGGCCTTCCAAACCATCCCCCTTGGCCTGGCCCAACAGGCCCTGCTCCAGCCTCTGTGCCCAGCTTGCTGCAGGGCCTGGGAGGCCAGCAGAAGGTGTCCCTGGAGCCTTCTCCTCTGCAGGCTGCCCAAGGCCAAGTCTCTCAGCCTGGCTCCCAGCAGAGGGCTTCCAGCCCTGCCAGCACTGCTGTGGCCTCCTCTGGCCCTGCTGCCCCAGCTCCCTGGCTGTGCTGTGCTGAGGGCTCCAGAGCTGCCCCAGCCCTGCAGGGGGGGTGAGCAGAGCACAGCAGAGGGGCAGAATGCCCTCCCTCCATCTCCATCCACCCTGGCAGTGAGGGTCTCAGGACCTCTCACTGGGCCATCCCTGCCTGCCCTACAACCACTCCAGGCTCCAGCAGCAGCTTCTCTTCTCCCCCTGTTGTTTCATCTCATGTTGGCTGTGAGCTTCTTGGCAGGCTGAGGGTAGGAGCTGTTGGCTGCTGCTGATCCAGGAGGTGAAGCCAAGAGCTCCTCTCTCCTGAGAAGTTCAAGAGCATCCTCAGAGCTGCCTGTTGTGCTAAGTGCTGCTCTGGGCCACAGGGACCTCTCATTTAATCAACCTAAAGAGATTGCTGTGGAGATGTCTGCAGCCTCCGACTGCCCTGTGGAGCCCCTAGCATCAGGCCTGGAGGTTCTTGTGGTTGGCACCTGGGCTCCTGGTGGCCATGCTGTGGTTCTCCTTATCTGATCTTTGGCTGTGCCTCCAGCACAGTCACCTCCTGAAGCTGCAGCTCCTGCAGAGGGAGTGGTTCTGTGGGGAGCTCAGGGGGGAGATGAGGACCTGGGAGTTGGAGAGGCTGAGGAGCTCCACGCTGAGCTTTTGGACTTGTGCCCTCTGGTTGGAGTGGGGAAGTTGTGCCCTGGGCTTGCAGGCAGGGCAATGAGCAGAAGGCCTCAGTCTCTCCCAGCATGGGCCATTACCAGGTCTCTTTCCAGGTACTTGTCCTAAATTGATGGCTTCCTGCCTGCCAAGCTGTGCACTCGGAGCCACGGAGCAGGAGGTGAGCTGGACCCCGGCAGGAGTAGAGGAGGTGCAGAAGATCAGACTAGGCCTTCAGGCTGGGCCAGCAGAGTAACCTGTGGGAGAAAGGTATCTGAAGCCTTTGGGTGCTCACAGTCTCCAGGGGAGCTTTTGTGAAGTCCAAGGCCGTGGCCACTCCTTCAGGTCCTTCCCAAGCCCCTGACAGTGTCTCCAAGGGGAAGGAGCTGGCAGGGAGCTCGATTCTCCAGCAGGTGAGACCAGAGAGCCACCAGCTGCCTGGCCATGGCCTGCTGCTGCTTTTGGCAGCACCAGATTGGAGCTGCTGCTGGAGCTTGACGTGCTCTCCCCCACATGTGAGGTGCTCAGGCTGAGGCTGAGGTGCTGTCACCCACATGTGAGGTGCTCAGGCTGAGGTGCTCTCCCCCACATGTGAGGTGCTCAAGCTGAGGTTGAGGTGCTCTCACCCACATGTGAGGTGCTCAGGCTGAGGCTGAGGTGCTCTCACCCACATGTGAGGTGCTCAGGCTGAGGTTGAGGTGCTGTCACCCACATGTGAGGTGCTCAAGCTGAGGTTGAGGTTCTCTCACCCACATGTGAGGTGCTCAAGCTGAGGTTGAGTGCTGTCACCCACATGTGAGGTGCTCAGGCTGAGGCTGAGGTGCTGTCACCCACATGTGAGGTGCTCAGGCTGAGGCTGAGGTGCTGTCACCCACATGTGAGGTGCTCAGGCTGAGGCTGAGGTGCTCTCACCCACATGTGAGGTGCTCAGGCTGAGGCTGAGGTGCTGTCACCCACATGTGAGGTGCTCAGGCTGAGGCTGAGGTGCTGTCACCCACATGTGAGGTGCTCAGGCTGAGGTTGAGGTGCTCTTACCCACATGTGAGGTGCTCAAGCTGAGGCTGAGGTGCTGTCACCCACATGTGAGGTGCTCAAGCTGAGGCTGAGGTGCTGTCACCCACATGTGAGGTGCTCAGGCTGAGGCTGAGGTGCTGTCACCCACATGTGAGGTGCTCAAGCTGAGGTTGAGGTGCTGTCACCCACATGTGAGGTGCTCAGGCTGAGGCTGAGGTGCTCTGACCCACATGTGAGGTGCTCAGGCTGAGGTTGAGGTGCTGTCACCCACATGTGAGGTGCTCAGGCTGAGGTTGAGGTGCTGTCACCCACATGTGAGGTGCTCAGGCTGAGGTTGAGGTGCTGTCACCCACATGTGAGGTGCTCAGGCTGAGGCTGAGGTGCTGTCACCCACATGTGAGGTGCTCAGGCTGAGGCTGAGGTGCTGTCACCCACATGTGAGGTGCTCAGGCTGAGGCTGAGGTGCTGTCACCCACATGTGAGGTGCTCAGGCTGAGGCTGAGGTGCTGTCACCCACATGTGAGGTGCTCAGGCTGAGGTTGAGGTGCTCTTACCCACATGTGAGGTGCTCAGGCTGAGGCTGAGGTGCTCTCACCCACATGTGAGGTGCTCAGGCTGAGGTTGAGGTGCTGTCACCCACATGTGAGGTGCTCAAGCTGAGGCTGAGGTGCTCTCACCCACAAGTGAGGTGCTCAGGCTGAGGCTGAGGTGCTGTCACCCACATTTGAGACTCCTGAAGTTTGGGATGCTCTCACCCAGGACTGAGGCTCTCCTGCTGGCCTTTGACCTGCTCTCACCCAAGGGTGAGGCTCTCCTGCTGGAGCTGGAAGTGCTCTCACCCAAATCCCAAGGTGCTCTCACTGAAATGAGAAGCTGATGCCAGCAAGTCCACCTAGGCAGCAAGCTCCAAGGTGCTCTTGGCTGTCAGGAGTAACAAGCAAGGAGCTCACTGATTTTCCCCTCCTCTAATCCTTCTCCTGTCCTCCTCTGGCTTGATGCTGTGCTCTTGGCATGGGAGAATGAGGTGGTCTGCAGCCAGGTGAAGCCATTGGTTACTCCCAGGCTACAACCTGGTGTGAAACACTCAGTGGCCCATGAGCAGGGAGAGAAGGTGAAGCACAGAGCTAATGGCTGCAGGTGTTGAATGTTCCCAGGGAGGCTGGGCCAGGAGGGTGCCAGGGTTTGGTTTGTCTGACTGCAGAGCTCCTGGGAGGTGGAGCTGGAGGCTCTCAATCCGTGGCTAAAGCCGGGCAGGTGTCACAGGTGGGATCTGGGCTCTGCTTTGTAGAGAGTCTGGGGGTGAAACAGGAGTTTGCCCACGTTGATGTGGGCTGGAAGGAGAGGGAGTGGAGTGAAAGGCTGAGTTTGAGCCCCCAGATGGATCTGGATCTGTGCCCCCAGATGGATCTGGATCTGTGCCCCCAGATGGATCTGGATCTGTGCCCCCAGCGTACAGCCAGGGAGTGCTGGGAGGCTTCTTGGCCAGGTCTTTGGTGCCAGCTTGAGGCACCTGGTTGGTTTCCATCTCCTTTCACCTGTCATGGAGTCACAGCATGGCCTGGGTTGGAAGGGGCCTCCAGAGGCCATCTGGTCGGTGCCCATCCGGAGAGGATCTCTCTTCATCCCGAGGGCTTCGCCTTCCGCCTCGGCGTCGCTCCGGAGCTGGGTGCTGCCTGGAGGTTTTTCTGGGTTTTCTCATTTTTCTGTTCTTTTTGTGTGTGTTTTCTTGACACAGCAGGGTAAAATCTGAGCTGCTGCTGCTTGGCAGTTTTGCTTCTTGCCCCCCACCAGGGCTCTGAGTACCCCGAGGAGACTGGTGAGGAGGTAACTCCTCTGCCGCCGCCGCTGTTAAACCAGGGTGTGAGGAGCATTAGGTAGGTCTGAGCCATCTGGAGGTGGCAAAGTTGTTCTTTTGGGGGGAAAAAAGACCCCAAGCAGTTGTGGCATTGTGTGCTGCCAAGGTCAAGAATCCTGCTGCAGGGAGCAAAGTGATGGGATTGGGCAAATGTCTGCACCGAGGGGGCTGTGAAGCTTGGGCCCTGCTGCTGAGGAGCCCCCAGCCCTGCAGGTGAGGCTCGGCGGTGACCTGGCAGTGCTGGCTGATCTTAAAGGTCTCCTCCACCCCAAGCAATTCCAACTGAATTCCCAACTTGGAGCTTCACCATTCAAGCCACAACCTGAGTGATCTGATCAACATCAGATGGGTGGGAGGGGAAGAGAGAGAGAGAGAGTGAGAGCTGTTTTCTAGCCCTCTACCAACCCAAGCCCCACCAAGATGCAGCCAGCCTGGGGCACAGCAGCTTGTGGCTGAGGAGTGGCCATGGAGATTGCTTCCCCTGGGCACTAGGGAGGAAGCCTGGATGGAAATCCTGGGCTGGTGGCTTTGCCTCACTGCCACACTCAGCACAGGGACCACGAGCAGGCCAGGCTGGTGGACCTCTCCATGCGGGAGGTTGCCCCCCAAGGCTGCTCTGAGCATGCAGAGCCATGGCAGTGCTGTCACCCTGTGCAGTGCTGCTCCAGAGGGCTGGAGCTCCTCTCCTATGGGGACAGACTGAGAGAGTTGGGGTTGTGCAGGCTGGAGAGGAGAAGGCTCTGAGGAGACCTTGTGGCCTTCCAGGATCTGCAGGGGGCTGCAAGCAAGCTGGGGAGGGACTTGTGAGGGTGTCAGGGAGGGATAGGACTGGGGGGAATGGAGCAGAGCTAGAAGTGGGGAGATTGAGCTTGGCTGTGAGGAAGAAGTTGTTCCCCATGAGGGTGGTGAGAGCCTGGCCCAGGCTGCCCAGGGAGGTGGTGGCAGCCTCCTGGCTGGAGGTGTTTGCAGCCAGGCTGGAGGTGGCTGTGAGCAGCCTGCTGTGGTGTGAGGTGTCCCTGCCCATGGCAGGGGGGGTTGGAGCTGGATGAGCCTTGAGGTCCCTTCCAACCCAACCCATTCTGTGCTGCTCAGTGCAGTGCAGCCCCAGAGCCTTTGCAGTGTTATTGATTTGACCTCTTTTAAATTTCAGCAGCTTCTCAAGAGGCAGAGTTAGGAATGCAGACTGTGTAAGTAACACCCTCCCCAGCTCAGGCACACACACTGTGCCTCCTGTCTCCTGAGCAGAGAAGGAAGGTTGGACCATCTGTGCTTTGGGGGAACTCTCCTTTCTCTTCTCCTTTCTCTCTCCTCCCTCTTTCTCCTCCTCCATGCTGTGGGCACCACACCAGCTCTGCTTCTCCCTCCCCCTCCTCGTAGGTGTGCATTTTCTTGCCTGGTTGGGGGCTCTCCCTGGGGGGCTCTTGGGATGTGTGTTCTCTTTTGTTGGTTTTGGGGGTTTTGCCCTGCCCCTGGCTTCCATTGAGCTGGTGCTGGGGTTTTGTGAGGCTGGCTCTGGTGGAGCTGAGGCTGCTGCACACTGTGCTGTTGGTGTCTGCTTCGTGCTGGCGGGCTGGGGACAGCCAACGCTTCCTGGCAGGGATAGCTTCATTCAGGAGGATTTAGCTCATGAGTGTGAGGCAAAAGACCCTCAGCAGAAGTCAAACCAAGCCTCTAAAGTCAGCACAGCAGCCAAGCAGGTGTCTGCAGGAGACTGTGAGCCCTGCTGCCAGGCAGTAACCTGCTGCTGCCTCTGTCTCAGACCCTCCGCAGGTGCTACAGCCGGGTGAAGGAGCACGGCGTGGGCAAGAGGAAAAGCAGCTACACCTTTGAGCAGCTGGAGCAGGTGTTTGGGCAGGGGGGATGGGACTCACAGCCCTGCCAGCCTGTCCTCATCAACAGCAGTGGCCTCTACCAGGAGCTGGAGTCGGATGGCAGCACCATGGAGGAGTACTCACAGGAGGACTGGGGGAACCACAGCCAGGAGCTCCACTGCTACCAGACTGGAGAGCAGGAGCTGGGTAAGAAAGCCCTGACTGCACCATCCTGAGCTAAACACACCCTGCCAGGCTGAGAGCTGGGCACAGGAACCTCCTGAAGGTGAAGCAGGGCAAGGGCAGGGTCCTGGCCCTGGGCAGGAACAACCTCCTGCAGCAGCACAGGGCAGGGGCAAGCTGCTGGCAAGCAGCTCCAAGCAGAAGCAGCTGGCAGTGCTGGGGGACAAGAAGCTGCCCAGCAGCAGCAAGGTGGCCTGGGGGCCAAGAAGGCCAAGGGGGGCCTGGGGGCATGGAGCAGAGTGTGGGCAGCAGCAGGGCAAGGGAGGCTGTGCTGCCCCTCTGCTGTGCCCTGCTGAGGCCACCTCTGGAGCCCTGGGGGCAGCTGTGTGCTGCCCAGCTGCAGAGGGCCAGAGAAGTGCTGGAGAGAGTCCAGGGCAGGCTGGGAAGCTGCTGAGGGGCCTGGAGCAGCTCTGGCAGCAGCCAAGGCTGAGAGGCCTGGGGCTGAGAGGCTGCAGCAGAGCAGCCCCAGAGGGCAGCTGAGCAATGCTCAGCAAGAGCTGAAGGGCCCCTGGGGGGCAGGAGGCTGGGGCCAGGCTCTGCTGAGTGGTGGCCAGGGGCAGGCCAAGGGGCAGTGGGCAGAGAGTGGAGGCCAGGAGGTTGGAGGTGAAGAGGAGGAGCAAGTTGTTTGTTGGGAGGCTGCTGGAGGCCTGGAGCAGGCTGCCCAGAGAGGTTGTGGAGTGTGCTGGTGTGGAGAGCTTCCAACCCCCCCTGGGCACTGTGCCCCTGGGCAAGCTGCTGGGGGGGCCCTGCTGGAGCAGGGCTTGGGCTGGGTGAGCTCTGGAGGTCCCTTCCACCCACACCACACTGTCACTGTCTGGCTGCCCCCTTTCCTGTTCTCAGGGTTCAGCCTCTTGGTGTTCTGGGAGAGGAGAGGAGAGGAAGCAATCCCTCAGCTCATCAGCAAAAGCAAAATGTGGTTCCCAAAGTGTTTCAGGAGCAGGAGTTGAGCTGAGAGCCTGGCAGGGGCAGGGGAGTGCTGCCTGGCCTGGAGTGGCTGAGGAGGGGGTGACACATGCTCTGTGCTGCCCCTGCTCAGTGTCACTCCTCCTTGCAGCCCTGGGATGGTATTTGCCCTTTCTCCTCCTCTGGGGTCCTTGGGCACCACCTGAGCCCTGAGTGTCAGCATCCCTGCAGCGTCCCCTGGAGCTCTGAGCAGAGCTGCAGCCTGCTGCTGCCAGCCACAGCCCCTGCCGGGGCCTGTGGCTCCTGCCTGCATCCCCTGGGCTGTGCTGCACAGCTGGAAGTGTGCTCAGGCCAGAGGTGTGGCCTGCTCTAAGTGATAAAGGAGCAGGCAAGTGGAGGCTGAGGGCTGGAGTGAGCTCCTCCGGCTTGCCTGGGGGAGGGAAGCCTGCAGCAGAATCGCTGAATGGGCTCAGCTGGGCCTTGCTCGCTGCCTGTGGCTCACTGAGCTGGGAGGGGGGCAGCAAAGCTTCACAAGCTCCTGGGCTGAGCAGGCTGCTGAAGCAGGAGGGTTCTTTAAGCTTAGGACCACAGAATTGGTTTGGGTGGAAGAGAGCTTTAAGATCACAGAGTCCAACCAGGAGCCAGCACTGCCAGGGCACCACCAGAGCATGGCCTCAGCACCAGAGCATGGCCTCAGCACCACAGCCTTGAAACCCCTCCAGGAATGGAGACTCCACCACCTCCCTGGGCAGCCTGGGCCAGGCCTTGAGAACCCCTTCAGGCAAGAAGTTTCTTCTCATGTCCAACCTGAACCTCCCCTGGGGCACCCTGAGGCCATTGCCTCTTCTCCTGTCCCTTGGTACCTGGGAGCAGAGCCCAAGCCCCCCCTGGCTCCAGCCTCCTTGCAGGGAGCTGCAGAGAGCAAGGAGGTCTCCCTCAGCCTCCTCTGCTCCAGCCTCAACCCCCCCAGCTCCCTCAGCTGCTCCTCCCCAGCCCTCTTCTCCAGACCCTTCCCCAGCTCCCTTGCCCTTCCCTGGCCCTGCTCCAGCCTCTCAAGGTGCTGCTGGCAGCCAGGAGCCCAGCACTGAAGGCAGCACTCAAGGGGTGGCCTCAGCAGTGCCCAGCCCAGGGGCACAACCCCTGCCCTGCTGCTGCTGCCCACACCACTGCTGCTCCAGGCCAGGCTGCTGGTGGCCTTCTTGCCCAGCTGGGCACCCCCTGGCTCCTCCCCAGCTGCTGGCACCCAGCACCCCCAGGGCCTTTCCTGCTGGGCACTTTGCAGCCCCTCTGCCCCAGCCTGGAGCCTTGCTGGGGCTGCTGTGAGCCAAGGGCAGGACCCAGCCCTTGGCCTTGTTGCACCTCATGCCCTTGGCCTTGGCTCATGCCTGCAGCCTGGCCAGGTCCCTCTGCAGAGCCTCCAACCCTCCAGCAGCTCAGCACAGCCACCCAGCTTGGTGCCCCCTGCAGCCTGCCTGGGGCAGCCTCGATGCCCTCACCCAGGTCACTGCTGGAGACCTTGAAGAGCCCTGGGCCCAGCACTGAGCCCTGGGCACCCCACTTGTGGCTGGCCACCAGCTGGAGCTAACTCCAGTCCCCAGCACTCTCTGGGTCAGATCCTCAGCCTTCACAGCAGGAACCTGTGGCTCTTGTCCTGCTCTGGCTGAAGTGCCAGCAGGGGAAGGGCACAAAGCCACCAGCTCTGGAAAGCTGTGCCAAATGTTCCCTCCCCTGCCTCACAAACCCTTGGAGGCTCTGCTGTGGGGCTGGGACGAGCTGGGGGTACAGGAACCTGGCAGCCAGGTGAGGCCCCCAGGGACTGAAGGAAGGAAGCATCAGAGCCAGTGGTGCCAGGGGCAGGAATCAGGACCTTGGGAACTGCCAACCTGCAGCCTCAGCTCTGTGCCTGGGCAGTCATGGAGCAGATCCTCCTGGCTGCCAAGCTGAGGCCATGGGGGACAGGGAGGTGATTCAGGACAGCCAGCAGGGCTTGCCCAGGGGCAGGTTCTGCCTCACCAACCTTGGGGCTTTCTGTGACAAAGTGGCAGTGCCCCTGGGCCCAGTTGTTTCCCAGGGCAGCACCCAACTCTCCCAGCCCCCAGCAGCAGCTTCTCCAGGGGGATGCTGTGGGACACAAGTCCAAAGCTGTACTGAACTCCAGCTGGACACCTCCAGAGCCTGCCTAACCCCCTGGGCACATTCCTGGCTCCTGAGGGCCAGCCCAGAGCTGCTCCTTGCTCCCTGCCATGGGAGTCATTAGCCCCGTGGTGAGCTGGGCAGTGGCTCATGGTGCAAGGAGGAGGTTTTTCCCCTCATGGTTTAGAGAGTGAAGAAGGAGCAGGAGCTGCAGTCCCCAGCCTGTGCACATCACTGTGGGCAGCCAGGGCCTCGGGGAGAAGCTTTGATCCCAGTTTAGCCTTTGTGCTTTGCTTGGTAACTGCATCCCAGTTCTTCCCCAGGGGGGGTAAAAGTCAGGGACAGGAGGGTGAGGAGCAGTGAGGAGAAGCTGATCTGATGTTGGCAAACAGCTGGATGGGGCTGATCCTGCCCAGGTTGACTCCTGGGGAGTCAAACCCTGCTGCCTGCTTTGTCACCATCTCTGTGCCTGCATGGCTGCAAGAGTTGTGCCCACCAGCTCCATGCCCAGCTGCAGGGCAGTGCCCACTGGAGCTCCTCAGGGCTCTCTCCTGGCCCCAGTGCTCTTCAACATCTTTGGGCACTGAGTGCACCCTCAGCAAGGCTGCTGGTGGCACCAGGCTGGCTGGTGCTGGGCTCACTGGAGGGCAGGGATGGCATCCAGAAGGCTCTTGGCAGGCTGCAGAAGTGTCCCAGTGCCAGCTGCAAGAGGTTCTCCAAGGCCCAGGGCAAGGTCCTGCAGCTGGCATGGGGCAGCCCCAGGCACCAATCCAGGCTGGGTGCAGTGGGTTGAGAGCAGCCCTGAAGAAAGAGCCTTGGGGGTGCTGGGTGCTGAGCAGCTCCCCAGGGGCCAGCAGTGCCTCCTGCAGCCCTCAGGCAGCTGTGTGCTGGCTGCAGCCAGAGCAGGGTGGGCAGAGGGCAGCAGAGGAGGTTCTGCCCCTGGGCTCTGCTCTGCTCAGACCTCCCCTCCAACCCTGCCTCCAGCTCTGCTGTCCCCAGCAGGAGAAGGACTCAGAGCTGCTGCAGAGGGTCCAGAGGAGGCCACAGAGATGCTGCCAGGGCTGGAGCAGCTCTGCTGGGAGCACAGGCTGAGGGAGCTGGGGCTGTGCAGCCTGCAGAGGAGAAGGCTCCAGGGGCACCTCAGAGCTGCTGCCAGCACCTGAAGGCATCCTGCAGGAAGCTGCAGAGAGACTTTTGCTGAGGGTGTCTGAGCCAGGCCAAGGAGGAATGGTTTGGAGCTGAGGCAGAGCAGGGTCAGAGTGGAGCTGAGGAAGAAGTTGTTCAGCAGGAGGGAGCTGAGACTCTGGCCCAGGCTGCCCAGGGAGGCTGTGGCTGCCTCCTGCCTGGGGGTGTTGAGGGCCAGGCTGGATGAGGCCTTGAGCAGCTGAGTGCAGCTGAGAGGTGTCCCTGGGCCTGGCAGGAGGTTGGAGGAGATGAGCTCTGAGCTCCCTTCCAGCCTGAGCCAGGCTGGGGCCCCCTTCAGGCCGCTGGGAGCCCTGGGCTGCTGCTGTCCTTCGTGCGGCTGAGAGCAGCTCCTGGCCTGCAGCAGCTCAGGGCAGGGCTTTGTTCTGCTGCTTGCTTTCCAAGTGTCCCCTTCAAAGCCTTCTCTCTCTCCTCCATCCCTCCTTGTTGTTCAGTGCAGTTTGCAGTTAAATTGATTTGTGACTTCACAGCCAGCATCCCTCTCTTGTCCTCCTGTCCTGGAGGGTTTTGTCCTCCCAGAGCTGGTTCAGATCCCAAGCACAGCTCTGTGGAAAATCCCACTCAGCTGTGGAAGATTTGGGAACTGAGGACCTCCAGGCTCAGGAAGCAGCTCTGGGTTTGTTTTACTTTCTAGTTCCAGCCTTGAAGTCAAACAAGGCCTGGGAAGGTTGGTTCCTCTCTGACACTCTGCTGCCTTCTCTCCCTTGCAGATGAGATGCCTACCCCGAAAAGAACACTAAAGATCAAACAGGAGTCTTCAGAGGACAGCCAGTAAGTCACTCCTGGGTGTTTCACCCTGCTCTGTCTCTCCCAGGGGGTGCTGTGCAGCAGGGGGAGGATGGTTGGAACTCCTGAGGGTGGTTAGAGCAAGATTCCTGCAGCTGGGGCTGCTTCAGGCCTGCTCCCAGCTGCCTCCAGCAGCTGCAGGGCTCCACAGCTCTGCTGCTCCAGGGCTTTGCTGAGCCAGCCAAGGCTCACTCCAGGATACAGCAGGGACAGAGCACACCTGGGGTGTGTGTGGGGAGGCTGCAAGCTCTTGGACCTCTTGGGCTGTATTCTTCCATCTGTCTGAAGTTTGTCTCTGTGGAGGTGAGGAAGTGTGAGGGCATTTGGTGCATTTGCCCTCCCCAGGCTAAACCCTGGGAGTTCAGTCACTTGGGGAGCCTTCCAGAGCTGACTTGTAGGCTTGTGGCCAGTTGGAGCAGTGGCAAATACCACTGAGGATGCCTTGAGCTCCCTCCCCAACACCAAGCAGACAGAGGAATGAACCCCAGCCTGGCTCAGGCTGGAAGGGAGCTCAGAGCTCATCTCCTCCAACCTCCTGCCAGGCCCAGGGACACCTCTCAGCTGCACTCAGCTGCTCAAGGCCTCATCCAGCCTGGCCCTCAACACCCCCAGGCAGGAGGCAGCCACAGCCTCCCTGGGCAGCCTGGGCCAGAGTCCTAGCTCCCTCCTGCTGAACAACTTCTTCCTCAGCTCCACTCTGACCCTGCTCCGCCTCAGCTCCAAACCATTCCTCCTTGGCCTGGCTCAGGGAAAAGTCTCTCTGCAGCTTCCTGCAGGATCCCTTCAGGTGCTGGCAGCAGCTCTGAGGTGCCCCTGGAGCCTTACAGAGTACAGAATTAACCAAGTTGGAAAAGACTGTTGAGATCATCAGGTGGAGAGGAGGAGGCTCAGGGGAGACCTCATTGCTCTCTGCAATGCCTGCAGGGAGGTTGGAGCCAGCTGGGGGTTGGTCTCTTCTGCCAGACACCCAGCACCAGAACAAGAGGACACAGTCTGAAGCTGTGCCAGGGGAGGTTGAGGCTGGAGGGGAGGAGAAAGTTCTTCCCAGCAAGAGGAATTGGCCCTTGGGCTGTGCTGCCCGGGGAGGTGGTGGAGTCCCCATGCCTGGAGGTGTTGAGGAAGAGCCTGGATGGGCCCTTGGTGCCATGGTTTGGTTGATCAGATGCTGTTGGGTGAGAGGTTGGACTTCCCTTCTCCAGGCTGCACAGCCCCAGCTCCCTCAGCCTGTGCTCCCAGCAGAGCTGCTCCAGCCCTGGGAGCATCTTTTTGGCCTCCTCTGGACTCCCTCCACAGCTCTGAGTCCTTCTCCTGCTGGGGACAGCAGAGCTGGAGGCAGGATTGGAGCTGACTGAAGGGAGTTGTGCCCCAGGGCCTCTGCCCAGGGTGGCTGTGGCTCTGTGCAGGCTTGCAGTGAGCAATCACTCAGGGACTTGCAGAGCCTCTGGGTCAGTGCCACCAAGGTTCCTGTGACCTTCTGCAGGGTGTGAAGCCATCAGCTCCATGCACATCACCTCCCTGGCCCTGGGTGCTGGCACAGAGGAGGGTTCACTGTAACCACATGAGCAAAAGTCCTCTGAAAGCATAACAAAACCAAAGGAAGCTTCCTTTGGGGCTGAGCTTCAGCACTCTCCTGCCTCCAGCTGCATCTTGGTGACTGTGGAGTGAATTCTCTTCAGCTTCTCAAAGCCCTGCATTAAAATCTCTCTTTGATTTCTCTGCACAGAGGCTGCTGCTGCCTCTGGGAGCAGCTCCTGGGATCTGGCACAACTTCATAGGATCACAGAATGGGTTGGGAGAGACCTTAAAGCTCATCCAGCTCCAGCCCCCTGCCATGGGCAGGGACACCTCCCCCCAGCCCAGGTTGCTCAAGCCTCATCCAGCCTGGCCCTGAACACCTCCAGGCAGGGGACAGCCACAGCCTCCCTGGGCAGCCTGTGCCAGAGTCTCCCCAGCCTCACTCTCAACAATTCCTTCCTCATCTCCAGTCTCAGTCTCTCTTCTCCCAGCCCTGGGTGTGCCCCAGGGAGCAGTGCTGGGCCCCAGCCTGTTCAATATCTTGATTGATGATCTGGAGGAGGGGATTGAGTCCATCAGCAGGGAATGTGCAGCTGGCACCAAGCTGGGGGCAGGAGTTGAGCTGTTAGAGGGCAGGAGAGCTCTGCAGAGGGACCTGGACAGGCTGCACAGATGGGCAGAGGCCAACAGGATGGCATTGAACAAGTCCAAGTGCCAGGGGCTGCACTTTGGCCACAGCAACCCCAGGCAGAGCTACAGGCTGGGGGCAGAGTGGCTGAGAGCAGCCAGGCAGAGAGGGACCTGGGGGGAGTGGTGGAGAGCAGCTGAACAGGAGGCAGCAGTGTGGCCAGGGGGCCAAGAAGGCCAAGGGCATCCTGGCCTGCAGCAGGCAGAGTGTGGCCAGCAGGAGCAGGGAAGTCCTTGTGCCCTGTGCTCAGCACTGCTGAGGCCACCCCTGGAGTCCTGTGTCCAGCTCTGGGCTGCTCAGCTCAAGAAGGACCTTGAGAGACTTGAAGGTGTGCAGAGAAGGGCAAGGAGGCTGGGGAGGGGTCTGGAGCACAGCCCTGGGAGGAGAGGCTGAGGGAGCTGGGGTTGCTTAGCCTGCAGCAGAGGAGGCTCAGGGGAGACCTTCTTGCTCTCTGCAACTGCCTGCAGGGAGGTTGCAGCCAGCTGGGGGTTGGTCTCTTCTGCCAGGCCCCAGCAGCAGAACAAGAGGCCACAGTCTGAAGCTGTGCCAGGGGAGGTTGAGGCTGGAGGTGAGGAGAAAGTTCTTCCCAGCAAGAGGAATTGGCCCTTGGGCTGTGCTGCCCAGGGAGGTGGTGGAGTCCCTGTGCCTGGAGGTGTTCAAGAGGGGCTTGGATGTGGCACTTGGAGCCAGGGTTTGGTTGTCAGGAGGTGTTAGGGATTAGGTCATGGCTTGGACTTGATGATCTTTGAGGTCTTTCTCAACTTTATTGATTCTATGATTCAAAGCCATGGTCCCTGCTCCTGGCACTCCCAGCCCTTGTCAGAAGTCCCTCCCCAGCTCTCCTGGAGCCCTTCAGGTACTGGAAGGCTGCTCTGAGGTCTCCCTGGAGCCTTCTCTTCTCCAGGCTGCACAGCCCCAGCTCTCCCAGCCTGTGCCCCCAGGGGAGGTTCTGCAGCCTCTGCTCATCTCATCTCCTCTGGAGCCTCTCCAGCAGCTCCAGGTCCCTGTGCTGGGGCCCCAGAGCTGGAGGCAGTGCTGCAGGTGGGCTCTGGGCAGAGCAGAGGAGGCCATCCCCATCCTGCTGCTCTCCTCTCAGTTGCTGCAGACTGTTTCACCTTTCCAGGAGTGTTTGGGGAGCTGCATTGAAAAGAATACTGACTGTCCTGAGACAGAAGCTGGGAGTGCCTGGATCTTGCAGCCTTGCTCTGCAGGTCTGCTGGATTCAGACCTCCCAGAAGTCTCTGGTTGTGTTTTTTTCCCCCTTGAATTCCTCTCTCAGTGCACAGAGCCCTCTGCAGTCTCAGGCTTTTGCTGAAGCCTGCAGGTGATCAGCCCCAGGTATGTGCTCAGTGGAAGCACAAAACATCTCCCAGCTGCTGCAAATGCCTTTGTTTCCCCCAGCAGGAGAGCACAGAGCTCTGCAGCTCTGACTTAGTAGATCAGAAGCAGTCAGAAGAAACAGGAAAGTTGGTACTGAGATGCAGAGCCCCAGCATGGAGGGGTGGGAAGGGACCCCTGGAGCTCACCCAGCCCAAGCCCTGCTCCAGCAGGGCCCCCCATCAGCTTGCCCAGGGGGGGTTGGAAGCTCTCCACACCAGCACACTCCACAACCTCTCTGGGCAGCCTGCTCCAGGCCTCCAGCAGCCTCCCAACAAACAACTTGCTCCTCCTCTTCACCTCCAACCTCCTGGCCTCCACTCTCTGCCCACTGCCCCTTGGCCTGCCACTGGCACCCTCAGGGCCTATGCAGGTGTCCAGCAGAAAGCAGCTCAGTAGGATCAGAAGAGCAGCAGCAGCTTCAGCCCCCAGGCTGCCTCCTGCAGTGCTAAATGTTGTGGCTTTGCCTCCTCCTCTCCTTCCCTTGGAAGGGAATTTGGAGCTTGCAGCAAATCTGGGGAGCAGACCTGCACCCTGATGCTGCCTTCTTAGCAGAGAGGGTCAGAGAGTGCTGCCAAGATCCCTGCTGTGGGAAGCTGAGCCCTTTGGGTGCTGGGGTGGATCCTCCTCCTCCTGCTGCAGCACACAAGGTTGGGACTGCTGCTGCTGCTGTCAGCTGGCCACAAACTGCAGGACCTGGGACTTCACCTCCCTGCTGCTGCCTGTGAGGAGCTGAGCTGCTGCTGCCAGCCTGGACCTCGTTATGCTCCCCCAGCCCCATGTGTCCCATCTCGGGCTGACAGGCTCAGGGGATGTCAGGGGTTGGAGGGACCTCTGGAGACCTTTGAGTCCCAGGGTGCAGCTGAGCAGAGCCTGGCCCTGTCCCCTCCCTCCTGACCCCCAGCTCTTGATAGACATTGATCAGATCCCTCTCAGCCTTCTCCTCTCCACAGCCCCAGGGCTCTCAGCCTCTCCTCCCAGTGGTGCTGCAGTCCCTGCAGCATCCTTGTGGCCCTGCCTTGGCCTCTCTCCAGCAGATCCCTGTCCCTCATCCCCATGGCTCCTCAGCAGGGCCAGCAGTGCCTCTCTGAGCTGCAGGGGTCAGAGCTGCCCTCCCACACCTCAGGGCTTCCTGTGCTTCCTGCATTGCCTTACTTTTGGCAGGGAAGGAAGTGAAGAGCAGCAGATGAGCTGTGTGCAGCTCCTGGGCTCCATCAGCTGGAGCTGGACTCTCCTCCCCCAGCTGAGTGCTGCCTCTGCTGCTGCATCCTCTCAGCACTCTGCCCCCAGAGAAGTGCTTTGAGGAGCAAGGTGTCACTTCAGCCTCCTTTCTGCTGGGTGAGTCTCTCTGAGGAGCACTTCTGTAGGCTGTGGGCTTTGTGAAGCTGCACCAGAAGCAGGAGGAGCCAGGCCCTCCCCTCAGCCCAGCTGCTGAGCCTCTGAAGGCAGCTTCTGCTGGGAAACAAAACAAATTTCCACCAAATCTCTCTCCCCTCTCCTCTCTGAACTGCAAAAGCTTCCAGGGAGGAGGAGGTGCAGCTGGGCCAGGCTCCAGCTGGGGGAAGGCTGAAATGCAGCTCTAGGGCACCTTCTGCAGATGGAAGAGGAGATTGTCTGGTGGCACAGGGTGCTGAGAGGGGAAACCCTCTGCTGGCTGGGCTCTTCCTGGGGAAACTGAACAGCAGTGGCAGTGTGACCATGGCTGCTTGGCCAAGCCATGGAGGTGCTGCATAGAGCCTGGGGCAGGGGAGCTCAGCAGGATGGTTGCTGAGTGCTGGAGGAAGAGGAGATGTGGAAACCAAACAGCAGAGCTGCTGGAAATGGCTTTTTCCCAGCTGCTTCCTCTGTGCTGGAAGTGATGAATTCCCTGTGGGAAAGCACTTCCCTGCCTGAGAGAGGTGTGGGGGGAAGGGACCCCCAGAGCTCCTCCAGTCCAGGCCCTGCCCCAGCAGGGCCCCCCCAGCAGCCTGCCCAGGGGCACAGTGCCCAGGGGGGGTTGGAAGCTCTCCACACCAGCACACTCCACAGCCTCTCTGGGCAGCCTGCTCCAGGCCTCCAGCAGCCTCCCAACAAACAACTTGCTCCTCCTCTTCACCTCCAACCTCCTGGCCTCCACTCTCTGCCCACTGCCCCTTGGCCTGCCCCTGGCCACCACTCAGCAGAGCCTGGCCCCAGCCTCCTGCCCCCCAGGGGCCCTTCAGCTCTTGCTCAGCATTGCTCAGCTGCCCTCTGGGGCTGCTCTGCTGCAGCCTCTCAGCCCCAGGCCTCTCAGCCTTGGCTGCTGCCAGAGCTGCTCCAGGCCCCTCAGCAGCTTCCCAGCCTGCCCTGGACTCTCTCCAGCACTTCTCTGGCCCTCTGCAGCTGGGCAGCACACAGCTGCCCCAGGGCTCCAGAGGTGGCCTCAGCAGGGCACAGCAGAGGGGCAGCACAGCCTCCCTTGCCCTGCTGCTGCCCACACTCTGCTCCATGCCCCCAGGCCCCCCTTGGCCTTCTTGGCCCCCAGGCCACCTTGCTGCTGCTGGGCAGCTTCTTGTCCCCAGCACTGCCAGCTGCTTCTGCTTGGAGCTGCTTGCCAGCAGCTTGCCCCTGCCCTGTGCTGCTGCAGGAGGTTGTTCCTGCCCAGGGCCAGGACCCTGCCCTTGCCCTGCTGGAGCTCCATGAGGTGCTGCTGGTGCAGCAGTTCCCCAGCCAGCAGCAGCAGTTTGATGAGTGACAAATTTCTTTCCAGCAGCTCTTCAGCTCTGGTTTGTGCTGAGCTGAACCTGGCAGGGTATTTATGGAGCACTTCATGAAGGTGTGGGCTCTGCTTTGCTCTTTGGTGCTTAGCTCTGCTTCTCCTCTGCTGAATGAAACCTGCCCACACTCCTGCCTCTGCCTCTGCCTCTGGGTGGGCCTCATGTGCCTGAAGTGCAGCTCAGCTCTCTGCAGTCAGAGGAGTGAAACCCCAGCCCTCCCCTGCCTGCTGCCCTCCCCTGCCTGCTGCCCAGAAGGTTTCCACTTAGCAATTGCAATGATTATGGTGGAGATGGTCTTGAAGATTGCCTTGAAGGGCACTCCAGGAATCTTCCAGCTGTGCTGCTGGACTCTCAAGACAGTTGGGATGTTTGGCCAAGGGCTGGGTCCTGCCCTTGGCTCACAGCAGCCCCAGCAAGGCTCCAGGCTGGGGCAGAGGGGCTGCAAAGTGCCCAGCAGGAAAGGCCCTGGGGGTGCTGGGTGCCAGCAGCTGGGAGGAGCCAGGGGGTGCCCAGCTGGGCAAGAAGGCCACCAGCAGCCTGGCCTGGAGCAGCAGTGCTGTGGGCAGCAGCAGCAGGGCAGGGTTGTGCCCCTGGGCTGGGCACTGCTGAGGCCACCCCTGGAGTGCTGCCTTCAGTGCTGGGCTCCTGGCTGCCAGCAGCACCTTGAGAGGCTGGAGCAGGGCCAGGGAAGGGCAAGGGAAGCTGGGGAAGGGTCTGGAGCAGAGGGCTGGGGAGGAGCAGCTGAGGGAGCTGGGGGGGTTGAGGCTGGAGCAGAGGAGGCTGAGGGAGACCTCCTTGCTCTCTGCAGCTCCCTGCAAGGAGGCTGGAGCCAGGGGGGGCTTGGGCTCTGCTCCCAGGTACCAAGGGACAGGAGAAGAGGTCTGAAATTGTGCCAGGGGAGAGTTAGGTTGGAGATGAGGATCAATTTCTTCCCCAAAAGGGTTGTTAGAGGCTGCCCAGGGCAGTGGTGGAGTCCTGGAGTCCTCCCTGGAGGTGTTTCAGAGCTGTGGAGCTGTGGTGCTGAGGCCATGGTCTGGTGCTGCCCTGGCAGTGCTGGGGAGGGTTGGACTCCAGGATCTTTGAGGTCTCTTCCAACCCAAACCATTCCATGGCTCTGTGAACCTCTGAGTGTCCAACTGCTCAGCTCAGAGCTCTGTGGTCTGCAGCTTGGTACCTCTGGGAGGCACCAGCTCCCCGAAGGCAGAACCTTCCCCCAGGCAGTGCCTGCTGCTGACACCTGCAGGGGCAGGGCCGAGAGGAGAGGCTGCCAGGCTGGAGCCCTCCGGTGCTGTGGTCAGGGCTGCAGCTCCCAAACCCCTGATGAGGACTTCCTGGTCCACTCAGCAGAGAGCTGCAGCTGCCAGGGACTCAGCCTCAGGTGGGTTGTGTCATACCTGCTCTTGCTTGGGGACCATCGTGTCCCCCAGCAGTGCCAGGCTCCCCTCCGTGGGTGGCTGTTGGAGGAAGCTGATTTTAGGGAGCTGAAGCCATTGCTGTGAAGGCAGCAAAGGAGCCCCACAGGGGGAGGGAATTCTGTGCCCCAAAAGTCTGCTGTCACCTGGGGTGGGCAGGGCAGATGCTGCAGGTTCTCCTGGTGGGACATGGGGGGGGGAACAGCCCTCCTGGGGCTGTGGTCACCTCCCGGTGATTGCTCTTGAGCCTCACAGCAGATAAAAGGGAGGGGAGGTGCGTGGAGAGAGCTTTGAATTCCCCTTTGTTGGCCCTCCGGAGGTTTCTCCGTTGCCAAACGAGTCAACTCATCTTCCCACCGCTCTGATTAGAGGACAATAACTCCTGCAATTAGTGGTTCTCCTCACGAGCTAATTACACCCCCAGTGTCTCATCCATTCAGCCTGGAGGAAGCTGCTCCTGCTTGCCTCAGGCACTCTCTGCTGGTGCTGGAAACTCAGGGATGTGGTTCCTGGATATCCAGAGGGCTTCTGCTGCCCATCCCACAGCAGCTTCTGCCTGGCCGAGGGGCATCTGCTCCAGGGGCTCAGTCCCATGAGCCATGGACCTGATCCAGTGCTGGGGCTGAGCCTTTTGGAGCAGCTGGGTCCTTGCTTTGTGGTCTTTCCAACAGCAGCCCTGTGTGCTCCTGGTAGTGAGGGCCTGGGGAACCTCCTGAGGGCCGAGAGGCAAGGTCCTGCTCCTGGGTCAGGGCAGCCTCCTGTATCAATCCAGGCTGGGGATGCAGGGCTGGAGAGCAGCCCCGTGGAGAAGGACTTGGGGGTGCTGGGGGAGGGGAAGGCTGAACATGAGCAGGCACTGAGTGCTGCCAGCCCAGAGCCAGCTGTGTCTGATCCCCAGCAGTGCTGGAGTCCCCATCCCTGGAGGGGTTTCAAAGCCAGGGAGATGCTGTGCTGAGGGGCCTGGCTCAGTGGGGACCTGGCAGGTCTGGGTTAAGGGCTGGATTCAATCATCTTGGAAGTCCTCCTCCAACCAAAATGATTTCATGATCTTCAGGGCCTCATCCAGCCACAGTGGATCCTGTGTGACCTACCCTAGGTGATCCTGCAGGGGGGCTGGGCTTGATGATCTGAGGCTGTTTAGCCTTGAGAGGAGAAGGCTGAGAGGGCATCTTAGTGTCTGTAAATACCTGAGGGGGGGCTGCCAGGTGTTTTGGTGGTGCCCAGCCACAGGACAAGGAGCATCAGGTACCTCAGCACCAGCTCCACACGGGGCTGCAACCCCCCCAGGGTGGGAGACTCCAGCACTGCCCTGGGCAGCCCCTTCCAAGCTTTGGGACCCCTGCCAGGGCAGAAAGATTTCCTGAGAGCCAGCCTGGTGCAGCTGGAGGTAGCGCCGGGGGCCGCGGGGCCGCGGGGCCGCGGGGCCGGGGCCGGGCGGGCGGGGGGCGGTCCGCAGCCGTCCTGCTGCCTTCAGCCCTGTCTGGCCGCTGTCCCCTCCCAGGAAGCGCGACGTGATGCAGAACATCATGCAGATCCTGGAGTCGGTGCAGCTCAAGTGGGAGCTGTTCCAGAGCTGGACGGACTTCTCGCGGCTGCACCTGTCCAACAAGCTGGCGATCTTCGGCATCGGCTACAACACGCGCTGGAAGGAGGACATCCGCTACCACTACGCCGAGATCAGCTCGCAGGTGCCGCTGGGCAAGCGCCTGCGCGAGTACTTCAACTCGGAGAAGCCGGAGGGCAGGGTGATCATGACCCGCGTGCAGAAAATGAACTGGAAGAACGTTTACTACAAGTTCCTGGAGATCACCATCAGCGAGGCGCGCTGCCTGGAGCTGCACATGGAGATCGACTGGATCCCCATCGCCCACTCCAAGCCCACCGGCGGCAACGTGGTGCAGTACCTGCTGCCGGGGGGCATCCCCAAGAGCCCCGGCCTCTACGCCATCGGCTACGAGGAGTGCCACGAGAAGCCGCCCTCGCCCCTGGCCGAGCACCGGGGGGTGGAGCCCCTCACCGAGACTCAGGGCGAGCTGGAGGCGCCCTCGCCCCAGGCCTCCCTGCGGGTGGAGATGGAGGCCGCCCGCATCGTCTACTGCTACCTCGGCATCGCCGAGGTGCGGACTCTGCAGCAGTGCCTGTTCCTACACTTCCAGGCCAACACCAAAACCTTCAGCAAGGATTGGCTGGGCATCAACGCCTTCCTGTCCCAGAACTGCGTGGTGGAGCCTGGCGTCTCCCCCAAATCCATCTACATCAAATTTGTGGAAGTGGAGAGGGATTTTCTGTCGGCCGGCTCGCTGGTAGAGTGCCTGGAAAAAGCCATCGGATACCCTTTAAAGTTCAACAACTGAGGCTCCTCCTTCATAAGGATCAAGGGCTTCCTGCTCCCGTTGTTTCCGTCGCGGCCGGGCCTTCCCCGCCTGGGAATGGGAATTTTCCTGGGATGAAAGCCCCCCCGCGGAGGGCCCTTCCCAGCAGCTCATCCCCAGCGCCCGGGCAGCGCCGCGCAGCTGCCCGCGCCCCGGCGAGGAGAAGCCCTCACTTTAGGTACATTCCACACGGGACAAGAGCGTGGGGGGGGGGGGGGGACGTTTTTCGGACAAAAAGT